>VDFB02270651.1:86925589-86967306 GCA_007258455.2 Sequoia sempervirens
CACCCTCTCTCCCACTCTCCCACACTCTCTCCCACTCTCCCACACTCTCTCCCTCCCACTCTCCCACTATCCCACTCTCCCAAACTCTCTCCCTCCCTATCTTCCACTCTCCCATACTCTCTCCCACTCTCTCCCTCCCTCCTTGCCACTCTCTCCCACTCTCTTCCTCCATCCTGTTGGAACTGTAAAAATATGATGATTTTTATATATCTTTCATCCCCCTGAGTCTCCATTTGAGTCCTACCTTAGGCACATTTTCCTCATTTTATGATATTTTTACCCATATTTTGGTCGTGTGACCCCATAGAATCCATCGAGTCATGCATTTTTCATGTTGTGGTCCATATCGACATAGGTCTATCTAGGTCTCCCCGACCCTTGTTGCCTATGTGTTAACATATGTTTGCAGCAGGTGATCAACAAGACTTGTTCATTGTTACAGCGATCGACATTCACCTGTAGGTTTCTATCGTCATGACTTTCATGTGGTTTCGGCGACCGAGGAGGAACCTATTGGCAGGAGTTTGGTCATCGGGATAGTGTCTCATTGATTTTGAATTGTCTCCTCGACTAATGCATGTGGAGGTTCATCGGCGAGAACTTGGCGATATCGTAATGTGATCTCGATGAGGTTGTTATGTCTTGTCGACACGGGGTTTTCATCAGCATGTTCTCGAGGAGAGTCTTACCGAACAACACATGGTTGGTTTCTTCAGCCAAACATATTGCTTCCAGTGTGAGGTCATAGCGAATATACATTGTCACACCGACCGGTGGCGGGAGGATGCATATCGGTAAGAGTTGAGGCTTTCGAAGTAATGTCTCGGCGAGTGACCTTTGGTCTCGCCGATAACACAATGAGGACTTTGTCGAGATGAAAATTGGATTGTCTCAGTGACACACAAGATGGATAAAGTCTTTCGGTAAAACAAAGTGCACTCTATATGAGGTCTCCCCGATGTCGGTATGTTACGGCGACCCACATAAGATAAAAGAATACATCAGCGAGAGAACCAATTTTTCACAGCAACTCATGATGAATGAAGATTTTCGGTAAAGCAAAGTCTAATCTGTGAGATGTCTCTCCGATATCTCAAGGTTATAGCGAAATGGATGAAGCAAGGAAGCATGTTTCTGTAAGAAAATTTCTTATGTCTCAGTGACTGGGAGATGGCGTTCGGGGTGACTCTCGGTATAATGAAGCATTATCTACATGATGTTTCCCCGACTCCATGAGGTCACAGCGAAACACATTGGGACAGGAGGATTTTCTTTGGTTTCAGCATAACAAACAGAATGCTACAACGACATGCAAGAGGCAAAATGACGCATATCGATGAAACATAACGAGATCAAAACTAGGAAATAACGCGCTCACGTTATAACACGAGCACGTTATATTTTGCTTTGGGAATCCCCGAGCCTTAGCATTGGTAGTTGCCTTGGAATACCAACCGAGGCTTGGAGGGCATTCCCAATAACTAGAGACGTGTTTTTGCAAATTCTACAATTTTTTCACATAAGTTCAGGCTCACCATCAGGATTGCATCTGGTTCAATATCGACAAAAGAAAACACATGGGTAATGTTAGGTTCTCTCTTAGCTATCCAACGATGTAATTTTTTTCACTTTTTAACAATGTTAAGCCTTTCATCCATAATTTCTTTTGTTTGTATGTCTCTTTTTCACCAAAAAGCAGTGTTTGGTTTTTTTTTTTGTTATAAATTAACCATTCATCGAAATTTCAAATAAATTACATTTTTAGAAACTAGACTCTATTCTACATAAAATTAAAAAAATCAATTACCTTCAAAAAAATTTAGGGAGCACGGCCAAAATTCTGCTTTTCAGGAAGTGCCCACTTAGAAAATTAGTAAAAAATAAAATATTCATTAAAAAATTATCAGAAAAATTGTGCATCAACTAGATACTGTTAGCTAACTTTTGACAATTGCGATTTTAAAAATACTACAAAAATTTCACCCTGCTCAGGTCGTACAAGAGTTGCTATGTTATGTTTTTTGACAAAAATAGCACCAATTTGTGTACGTCCCTCTTTTGAACCTCTTAATCTCAACCATTTTCAAAATAAATTAGTAGTTTAGAAAGTAGACTCGGAGCACTTTGATCCTTGTTTTTGTTCCATCTCAAAATTTTGAGTGTAACTATCCTCAATTTCATGTCCAAGGTCAGTATTTCCTGATTTCAGAAAAAAAGTGGCCACTTAAGCCCCCTTTTTGGGAACCATCTTGTTGCACTTACCCAAAATGTATCTATGAAGGTGATGATTTATAGTGATGTGAGATAGAGTAGAATGAAAGAGATGAAGTGTTCAAAATTAGTGTGAAGGGAAAATTATGTGAAATAGTGATTGCAACTTCAACATGTGTTAGATGCTTCTTCAAATTAGATCATAATCAATTTTCTCATTCTAATTTTCATGTATCATGCTCTAAGATGGCGAGTATCATTAGGTACTCTATATATTTCACTAAGGCAATATACCTTGGTCTGCTATTCCATAGGCAATGAGACTCAAACATTAGATTTCTTGTTAGTAGCGAGCTACATATATTATGATTTAATCCCCACCATGGTTTTTCCCTCATTGGGATTTCCACATAAAATATTGGTGTCTCTATGTGATGCATGTGTTCTCATTTGTTCCTTTCAGTTTATGTGATGAGTTGTTAATCTATAAATGGAATAGTTAAGTTTTAAAGTGTTGTTTCACCCAACCCTCTCAACACATCTTTGAGTTAAAAAAATACCTTGATCCACCACTTTGGCTCTTCCATTGATGTTCATAGCCAAGTGGTTATTGATATCAATTTTAATCCATAATGTCCCTAATTGGAAGAAGTGTGATTTAAGACCTAGATCCCCTTTTTAATGAAATAGTGTGTATCTTAATGACCAAGTGTAAGATATCATTAATTATAATACCGCCTAGTTTTTTGGTGTAAATGATAATGAAATAAATCAGTTTTGTCATCCAATCAAAATTTACAAATATTTTCAAACCCTTTACCAAGTCATTCAACCAATTTAATTTATCCAAAAACTCATACTAAAAAAGAAGTTGGGGATCTATCCAATGATATCAACATGATTAATGCTCAACCTCATAAAGGTCAAACTAATCTTTTCTTAGATATTTCTTTCACACAAGTTTGATGCAATGCATAGATTTTATATGTATGTTTATTCATGTTTTATGTTCATTTTTTGTGTGAGTAATACAAATTGCATGACCTTAAATCAAGAATCTAAATCTCCTTGAAGGTGATGAGTACAATGACTTCATTTCATCAAGGAAAAACTATTTGAGTGGTAAGTTACAACACTTTTCAATTATCATTATTTTATCCATTTATCTCTACTTGACCAAGGGTAAGCACTCTTTACATTATCATAGTCGTTGTGGAGGTGGAAACACAAAAATGGGGTTTGACTTATGGAAGCCCCTATATGACACAACCCTTTCTCCCATATCTTATATGCAGGTGATATACTAAGGTGAATTTGGGAAAGGATTGAAGTCTTAATTACTATATTAAGCATTCAAATATCACATGTCAACATATTAGGGAAAGTGGAATTAATCATTGACACATGAAGTTTCAAAGTTGAGTTTAGAAGGGAAGAAACTATAGATAGTGACCATCTAAGATCTAATTTATGATTTTGAAGATCTACATTTCTAGGTCTAGGGTGCCAGTGCCTCTATCCACCCAATTTGATCTCAATTTCATATGTTAGGTTCTTCTATCTCTATACTCTATTATTCTATAATTAGTTTTTGTATTAATTTTCTATAATTTTCTAAAACCATAATATTTTTATGTAATTCAATAGTTGGCATAGGTACACATTGCATCATCAAATTAATTCAATCATCAATCAATCAATCAGCCCCCAAAGAAAGAACAAAAATGATCATCCACCATTATGTCTCTTCCATAGAGGTTAGTAGCCAAGTGGGTGTTTGTGATCATTTTGGGTTCCTTCCATTGTGAAGTAGGAGAAAGTGTGATTTAGATCCTAGATCCCTTTTTCCCACATCACACTAGGGTGTTTAATTTTGTATTTTATATGTTCTCATTATTTAAGGAATGATACTCTTTGAAAATTATATTATAACTATTAATAAAAATAATAACTTAAATAATTTATTATTACCTATTAAAACAATAATTAATAAGATTAAATAGATATATAAAAATGATAGAATAAACTAAAGACCATAATGAGTATTAATACCTCTTTAGCCCAAATTATTTTATAAATGAAACTACTTGACCATGTTTCCATTTAAATATATTATAAATTATCACTTTAGTTTGAGGTTAAGTTATAACCCATTAATATTTTTAATGAATAAGTTATCATTTAAATAAATTTATAAAAAATAATATATATTATTCATAAAATATGTGTAGAATGACATTACATTTCAAAAATATTATGCAAGATGAAGTTTAAAATAAAATAAAATAAGAGTGGTTAAATCAGTATGTGGCAAGAGCTATTACAGTGAGAGGAGGTGATGATTTTTAATGAGGAAGACTTTTAATTCTACTTTCATGTGTAAAATTTCTATACTAGTAAAAGAACCTAAGGTGTTATTAAATAGTTGATAAGAATATATAAAGTATGCCTTTTGGCCAATTAATACTTAAAATGACTATTTTCATGATGGAATGCACCCTTTAGAATGTGGTTTAAATGACTTTCCTTCCAACTAAAAAAATGGAAACACTCCTAGATTGTGGGTGACCTAAATTTGGAGTGAATCTCTAGAAAGGGATAGTTCCTCTAGTATAACACATAAAACTAACTTTACCATAGTGCCACAATCGAGAAAAGGGATATAAATAAACATAAAATTGAACCTAAAACTTGAAATTGAGGTGATACACTACAATATTTAGTGACTTGTATTTCCCTAATTATACATACAAATATTAATGAATCCACCATATACAAGTCAAAATTTAACATGTTTTATATAACTATTTAATAGAAAGGTTTGAAATTTATAAGAAATTTTAAAAGGAATATCAAGTGACTTATAAGAGTTTAAATGATATGTTTCACACCTAAAATTTGTATAAACTTGACAAGAAACAAACTATGACCTAAAAAATAGATGTACTACTACAGTAAGGTAATGAAATGAAACTACAAATCAAAACTAACCAACTTTATCACAAGATAAGATTAATAATTTCATAATATCATACAATATACAAATACAATTTTTTTTTTAGGCAAAAGAAACTAGCCATATATATATATATTTCATAAGATGCAATTGAAGTTGCATGTATTATATTGATATCAAAAAAATATTACTTCATGTTTAAACCCAAAATTCAGGGGCAGATTGACTAGACTTTTATAAACAGCCCTAATACATAGATACAGACCATAGAGATCTAAAATGCGTATAGTAGAGATAGCATGCCAAAGAAAAAACAAAACCATGACACCATTCACTAATCACCTTCAGCATAAAACTTCGCTTCCTCCACCAACGCTGCAAATCATGTGAACCAAAACAAGTCTTTTACCTTAATCACCCTGAGGCGTCGACACAAAGATTCTTTTACCTTAATCAACCTACTATCTGTTATGAAACCTGAGAATGAAGATTGTCTTTTTGAGCACCTCAACCTTATGGGAGTATCCATTGTCACAATGGTGTGAAAAGCCAGCTTCCATCTCACATTTTTAAGAGGGATGAGCAATTAATTCACACGTTTCTTCCATTCAATCCCTATCATAATGCACTCAAAACTTACCAAGTGTAGCACGGTTTTTCCAGTGAATATCTATCTCTTGATAGTGTGTACGCCGTGATCAGAAGAATAACATCAAAATGACCTCTCTCGTAGTACAGATCACCATTCACGCATCGCCCCAATCTCTTAAACCATGGTGATGGAGTGCGACGGACATTTCGAACCAGAGGAGGTTACAGACCATTACAATCATTCATCACGTCGTCAATTTTCTCGACTATACCCAAATGCCCATGTGCCAAATCTAGCCATCTGAACTTAGACTATAGAACCTGAGGGCACATGGGCCCCCAGTAATTATATTAGATAATATAGTAAGATTAAAAAAGTTACAAAAATTAGAGATAATCCTGTCAGTTGCAACAGTTGAATAATCTGCTGATAGTTAACAAATTTGCAACTGTGTATGATTTCTTTAGCAAGTATGCTAGTAATTTCCTTGATACTTTCTAGATATTTATAATATATTTACCAAAATTTTCAAAATGTTATGAGTATCAGCTTTGAACATTGACATGATAATTGATAACGTAGCCAAAAACAACATGATACAAAATATGGAAAGAGTTATTATGATCATTCCTCTATGTCACATGCCTCAACTCCATTTTAATCTTGAAACTCCTGTAAACCTTGAGCCTAATGGTCTTCCTAAGCTAGAACCTATGGAGCTTCCTGAGATTGAGTTGATCATGTTGTGATGTTAAAATTAGGATTAATGGCACAGTGATGGTGTTGCAGAGTCCTGGAATGAAAGGAGGCAACAGTTTCAAGAATATTGGGGGGTGGTGTTCATGAACAAGCAGAGTACAAATGGTATGGCACTTTTCCTTAAACCTATCGACAATATCCTCCCCACATCCCTCGCATTACGGTTAATGGATAGACTTTAGAGATTTAAACAAATGCATGCTCTTCTGTGAAGCATAAAATGACGTGGAAATATTCCCTCAACATAACCCTACCCTTTCAAAAAGTCGTAGGATTGGGTGATGTTAAGAAGGGAATTGTCTTGCAGATAACTTTCTTTAACCACTTTATTTGCTATCAAATGAATCGAATTATAGCATTGCAGTAAGTCCAATAAGTTTGAAATGAAAATTGAAAGGAGATGAGAAGGGAGGAGCAACCTCATGGCTTGAGTATGGATAATCTCTTCACCAATCACCTATTTGATAGATTTTTTGAGTTTAGAGAAATCCACTTTGAAAACCTATTGCAACTAAGCACTATCTAGGCACCTTGTGAAAGGCATTTCCCCTTCACAAATAAGGAAGAAGGCCTTGTAATTTCTTGAGTAGTTTTCCATTGTGACTGCTTTCTCTTTCCTAAAATTGATAAAATGCAAACACAACTTGTGACCACCCTGCAAAGGATAAACTAGAAAAAAAAATCCAGAGCCATAAAACTTGAAGAAATATTTTTTGCTACATTGAGAAACCTAGAAAATTTGAGAGTGGAATGATGAAGGTTTATCCTAGGTGATCTTTTACACATAACATAGCACACTTGGATTTATTTCTTCACACATGAATCAGTGCCAAGATAATACCCCCATCCAATCACCAGGCAAGCAGGATGAAAACTGGCACACGCAAAAGGATTAAATTCAATCCCATAATTACTACCCTTCATGCTTGGTAAAAAGGGTTGTAATGAAGCTTTAATAGATTAAATAAACCTACAATAGAAATTGTTAGTATTTTAAGGAATAACACATGTTAAATTTTGTCGCATGTTTAAGCCAGCAGATGAAATTTGGTATCAATGATGATGCAAAATGTTGTATCATCAAAAGTGATGGCATTGAAGACCTGAGTAGGTAGACCCCTTTCCCCTAGTTTGATTTTTTATTTGAACACTTGCTTTAGAAATTAAGTTTTCCAAACTAGGGATTGAGTTTAAAACCTCATTAGTATACACTATTTCTTCCACCCCTTATTTGCTTCCAGTATTTGCCAGAAAATCATCCAATTGATTAACTTCTCAGTAAGTATGATTTATTATGAAATCATCAAGCATTCCCATTAATTGCTAGACTTTATAGCATGATATATGCCAATTTCTAGTTATGAATTTGTCTCTGTTTGCATGCATTTATAATTAGAAGCGAATCAAATTCAATTTAATTTTTTTAAATCTTTAAGTGAATAGCCATTTTCAAGCCCCATAGTAGGGCTTGAGTTTCAACACTATTGTTTGAACCAAAGGGGAGATGCACTAATTTTGCACATATCAATGAATCCTTACTATCCAAGATAGCATTTCCTGCCCTTGAAACTCCTAGATTTCCCTTTGATGCCCCATCAAAGTTTAGTTTTAAGAATTCTTTTGGGGGAGGAATCCATGATATTTTTTATCTATCAATCTTGTATTTTGGTTGATGAAGGTTACCCTTAAATAGTAATTCTAGTTGATCCCTTTGCTTTAATAATGTGAGTCCCAAACTGTGAAAATTGAACCCGTGTGTTTGGATTTTCAAACAAAGGCATTAGTGACCTCTAAAACTGATTTTTTAATTTTCTTAAAAATATGATATTTAGAGACTAATTCCTTTTTCAATATTCTTTTATTCAGTTAAGTGCAAGTAGTTGGGTCCATATTCAGGGGAAGTGCCATTTTTTATCTTTAAAAGAGGTACCCATTATTTTTTGAGGATAGGTACCCATTTTAAAGTGGGTTCTCATTCCAAACAGTTTGAAACTCACAATGCATGTTATTCATTTGGATTTAGGCTCATAAAATACATGGTAACCCAACACTTAGCCTTGGACCTACAAATACAAGGTCATGGAAATTTCAAGAGAAAAAACTAACTTTGGCAATATAACTAATGAGGTTTTTTTCAAAATTGTTTTATAAAATTAAAACCCATTATAAATGACAATGTCTATTTTTCAAATATGTAATTATTTTTTCTATTTTTTAATTAATTTATGTGGAAATTGGTCTAGAAACTTGAAATGTTAAGTTTTCATATTTTTTTGATAAATTTTAATTTTTTAATTTTCTTGTTAAAAAAATATATGGAATTAGTCTATAAACAATTTTTTACTCAACGAAAAAATAAATTGAAAAAATAATAAGTTTAGGTCAAGTTATGGTGTCCATACACAAGGGTTTTAAAAACCAACAATCAGGGCCATTAAAAAATTAATAAATAAAAAATGTTAAGAAAAAATTATAAGAAAATATCATCATCAATATTCATTATAATACAAATATTTCCCCAAAAGTAATTAGAAAAATTATTTTATTTAGGTAAAATCATGGTGTCTGTACATGTGCATGGAATGGTCCTAAAAAAGTGACTTTTAGAATGTGGATTTTATACATGCTTATTAAAAATTATTTTGTATCATATGGGAGTTAGAATAAATTACATATTTGAAAACTAGACTCAAAATACTAAATTTCATATTACTAAATTTTTTTAAGGTTCAATGTGTAAGTTCTTCAAATTTTAAGTCCAACTGTGACAAATTGTGAAAATCAAGAAAAAACACTTCCACTTTTTAAACATTTTATGGACCCAACTTATTGCACCTACCCATTCCTCTCTAGCCATATGCACCAAATGAAAAATACAGGTACCACCCTCCAAATGCAAGCAAAGAGAGATGACATATACAAAATCGACCAATTTGTAGAGATCTTCCACAAGGTATTTTGTACTGGAGAAGACCAATTCAATTTAAATTGAATGAAAACCCAACAAGACTAAGTGAATGAGCATTAAAATAGAAAATTCTTTGTATCTTCAAATACATCATCACACATGATACACTTGAAAGGAGTTGAAATATGTAAATGTGAGAGCCTATCACCAGTTAATATCTTTTTCTTTAATTTCAACCAAGAAAAGCAACCTGCTTTTGGCAACACCATAGCATTCCAATAAAAAGAAAGAGCTCTCTGAGTTTCCAATTGTTCACCTCTATTGATGATTGATTTGTATACTTGGCAAATTGTATAATTTCTAAACTTCGATGGTACCCAAATTAGTTTATTAGGAGCATTAGATTTATAAACAATTCTCTCTTTTAGGATTGATTTTAGCCTTATTATCTGATCATTTGGAATAGGGATTGAGGATATGTCTTTTGATATTATTCTGCCAATAATAACATCAAAATCATGGAAATAATCTTTTACTTTCATGGCCCAATTGATGGAAAGATAATCATAAGTTGTTTGGATATGTTGGATTGAATTTAAAGGTGGATGACCATTCCAGTAATCCAACCAAAAATGTGCCTCTTTTCCATTGTGTACTTCCCAAGTGATAAATGGAACAATTACCTCTCTACATGTTATAAGGAAATTCCATATAACTGAACCTGTTGGTGGATTTGATATGGTAAAGATTCTTGATGGTGATAAACTATCTAGGTATTTGGATTGCATAATCTTACACCATTTGGAGTGTGGCTGAGAATACATATTCCATACTAATTTAGCCCCTAGTGAAATATTCTTGGTGGATAAGCTATGGACCCATACTCCCCCTTTGATTTTATCAACACAAATCTTATCAAGAGAGATGAAGGGAATTTTCTTTTTTTCATCCATTTTACCCTTCCATAAGAAATTCCTTATCAATTTTTCAATCTATGAAATAGTAGATTTTGGCACCTTTAGAACTATCATATGGTAATTTGGGATGGTTGATAAAATATATTTTATCATTAGGATTCTCCCTGAGAGAGAAATCCATCTGCCTTTCCATCCTGAGATTCTGGACTGAATGTTATGTATAACTTTTGCCTAGTATGTAGGTTTATTTGCACCCAAAAAAATGGTATTCCTAAATATGTGCAGGGAAACTCAACAAGTTAGAAGCCTATTTTTTTTATAATTTTCCTTTTTATTGTTGTTTTTGTATTAAAAACATATATCTTTGACATGTTTGCATTAATTTCTGCCTTGATGCAGTTGTGTATTTATCTAGGAATTTCTTGATTTATTTGGCTTTCATGAGAGATGCTTTACCAAATAAAACCATGTCATTAGAAAAGAGAGCATGTATTACCTTTACATAAGTAGATGGAATCTGTACTCCTTGTCATATCCCCTATAAATGTACTTTATGAATGAATATGCTCAATTATTCTGCCAATATTATAAAAAGGGAAGGAGATAATGGATCCCCTTGTCAGACCCCCTCAGAAGAGCTTAAAAACCCAACTAGAGAGCCATTTATTATCACTATTTTTTTTTTTTGAAGACAAACAAGATAGTATCCATTTACAACACTTGTGATTGAATCCAAATTTCTCTAACACTTGCATCAAAAAATTCCTATCTACCCTATCATATGCTTTCAACATATCCAATTTAATAATTAGTGATGGCATATTTTCCTTATTTATGGAATGTAAAACCTCATAAGAAATTAAAGCCCCATCTAGCGTTTCTCTCCCTTGCTTCTCAAAGATAATTTTTGGATGACTGAGTGAAGCCTTAGGTAAATTTATTTCATGATGCAATCAGCAGATGCCTACAACATACCAAACACAATTCCAAACTAGAACAAAACTTATCAAATCATAAACTGATAAAAAACCCTTCATATCATCAAATCAACCATGTCTCCTTATAGCATTGGTAAGCCCCTAAATCGGGTATCACATTTCACTCACTTTCTTTCAGTCCCGATCTGACCTATTTCAGGGACCCTTTTTGATACTATTCAACATATCAACAAATCATATTACACTTCTTCAAAATAAATTGCTCAAATCTGGATTTTCTCACCTTTTAGGGCTCAAATTAGCCCACTTTTCCAAAGAAACTACTCACCAAACTTGTCCAAAATCTACAAGCTCTAGGGGAAGAAATTCTAATGTTCCAAAACCACAGAATCCACCATTAGATCTTAGGAATTCATTCTTCTAAAGGCCAAACCTTAAAACCCTCATCCAACACCTAGAAACTAGGGGTTTATTGAAAATAAATCATCCAGTGTTCCTACAAACTTATCAATTCTTCAAACATGTCCAAACTAACCTGCAAAAACTCAAAAAATCATAAAATAATGTCGTCCTTTCACAAAACTCAATTTGACACACTAAAACCTCCAATTTTAACTTGAAAACATCGAGTTTCAGACCTAGGCCTTCACACCCATTACCATTCAAGACCTCCAGTACACTAATTCATCATTCTCACACCAAAACCTACTGATTCCTATCCATCCCACTGAGTTACAAGCTTCACAGTAGGTGGGATCGAGTTAATACATATTGAAACTTACAAAACTTCCAAAAACCCTATTTTTGGCCAGTCTGAGAAAAGCTTGAGTAAAATGTACAAAAATTTATGAGGAACCTTTAGAATGAATTCAAATGAGTGTTAGAACAATGTACAATACAATTACAAAACAAAAATGAATTAAGGAGATGTTGTACGGTAGTACAAGTCTGTACAAGGAAGGAAAAAATAGAAAATATGAGAAAATAGTGCTTTTTCCAATTGTTTATTCTTTTAAAACTTCAAGAATCCCTTTACATCGATGAAATTCATCCTATTTATGCTTTTTCCTTTCAAAACCAACTATCTAAGTTCCCTCAACCACCTTTTGAACTCTAGTGATCATTCATATTCCATACAAGGCAATTTTGCAACTTTATGTTGACAACTTTGCCAAAAATACAATTTTTGCAAATGTCAACATAATAACCTCCCTAAATACCTAATACCATCAAAATGGCCTATTACAATCTAAAATGGTCTTTAAGACCTTATTTTATGTAAAATTCTTCAAAACCTATAACCTAGACCTTAACAATTTGAATTGACAATCTTTTACTAATGGTGCTCCTGCACCATACACCCCAACTTGAAACTTTTCCAAGTCCCTTGGAAAGATTAATGTTATATTTCCTCCTCTGTATTCTTCATGTTTCAATCCTCCATGCTTGTCTTCCTCAGGGTTGTTGTGTCCTTGATCTTCACTGCCCTTAGCATCCTTGATCTTACCTTTACTTGCTCTTTGCTCCAACTGTGTATATTGTTCTGTAGGGTGTTTATCATCTCTTCCATCTTCAAACACAGTCAACTTACCTCTCTTTTCATCTGTGTTATGCTTTTCCTCAACTGTCGCCACTTTACCTAGTTCCATCCTTTGTCCAATGTTCTTTCCAATTTCTTCTTCACCACTGTGCACTATCCTTTTGCTTTCACCAATCCTTATCAGACCTGCAAATGTCCTTTC
Organism: Sequoia sempervirens; assembly: GCA_007258455.2. Classification (NCBI taxonomy): domain Eukaryota; kingdom Viridiplantae; phylum Streptophyta; class Pinopsida; order Cupressales; family Cupressaceae; genus Sequoia; species Sequoia sempervirens. The sequence goes on from VDFB02270651.1 coordinate 86,938,613, forward strand.
CACTGTACCATTACATTTAATGGTCTCTATCAGACCTATACCTTTCTCTTCTATTGTCCAATAACTATCACAACCTCTTATCTTCTTATGCTCTATCTTTTCAATCTTGTGACTCTCTGTCCCATCAAAATCCACTATCTGTCTACCCTTACAAACCTCTATACTAGCAGCCTTGTTACTCTCTGTCACATCAACAATACTAACTTATGTCCTTTCATCCATTGTCTCCTTAATACTATCAACCACTGTCCTTTTACTCACTATCCCATCACTTTCATTATCTCTTGACTATTCTTTTTATTTGCTCACTATTATAGGGAACTCAACTATCCCCACAATGATTTCTTCATTTTTTACATGCCTTTCCAAAGGCTTTCCACCCTTACATTGCACTATGGTAGTTTGAGACACACTACTACTTACCTTCTTTTGCCACACAATAGTATTTTTCATCATGGCTGATTGCAAATCATCTTCATGTCTTATGTTTATTGTCCTATCTCTATCATGCTCTACTTTGGCTTCTAAACTCTTGTTCTTGATTTCCTCTACATTCACACACTCCTTTCCCCCAAACATGATAATCTCACCATATTCTTCTAGACCCTCAACCAATGGAGTTAAAAAAAACTCTCTCCCATCTTTTTCTATGGTGTATATGTTTTGTCTACCATTATGCAAGGCTGACCTATCAAACTACTAGGGCCTTCCCAACAATAAATGACAACAACTCATGGGTAATATATCACAAAGCACTTCATCTTTATATGGACCTATCTGAAATTCAACTCTTTCTTGTTCACTCACCATCAAAGACTGATTTTCACTAACCCATGACACCTTATATGGCCTTTTTGTAGGTACTCTTTGCAAATGAAAATTTTCTACCATATCATTAGACACAATATTATCTATACAACCTGAATCAACAATGACTTTGCATACCTTGTCTCTCCATCTGTAGGCTGTCCTGGACAAAGCTTTTATTTGAAGCAACTCTTCCTCCTTTGTGGTCTTCAAGATTTGTTTCTTCTTCATCATCATCTCTCCAACCTCAGCCCTTGAAATCAATTTCTTTGAACTTGAACTACTTTCAGCCTCATCTTCTTGAATTATTTGAGCTCTTGTATTTGGTTTTCTTTCTCCTCCATTTTTTGATGAACTAGCCTTCTCAGGGCACTTCCAAGTAGGATGTCCATATTCTTGACAATGATAACATCTACCTGCAAAAGCGTTAGAGTTTCTTCCACCTCCAAATCTGCCCCTTGTGCCTCTATATCCTTCTCTAAAATATGCAACTTGTTCTTCTCTCTTGGTTGGTTCTTCTTGTTGATTTTCAGTTGCTTGCCTTGGAGTAGAAAAAATTCCTCTTCCTCTCATGGTGTTGCCTCTTCTTCTTACTATTTTCTCTTGTCTCCTCTTTACCTTCTCTTCAGCCTTCAATGCCATTTTATAACATTCCTCTACATTTCTTTGATTATTCAAAGCCAACTCATCTTGTATATTCATTCTTAAGCCACCCAAGTACCTAGCTATTTTATCATCTTCATTTTCATTGTGGTTAGACCTCATGCTAAATCTATAAAATTCCTCAGTATATGCCTTTACATCCATTTCCTTTTGCCTCAAATTGTGCAACTTATTAAACATTTGAATTGAATAGTCTGAAGGGAGAAACTTACCTTTTAGTTTAGCTACCATCTTGTCACAATCCATAATCTTGGACTTGCCTTGTTTCCTTTTCTCTGAAGGTAATCCCACCATACAAGTGAATGACCCTTAAGCTTTGTTTTGGAAATCTTTACTCTCCATTCTTCTGGAATCTCTTCACATTCAAAATAGTTATCCAAAGAAGCTATCCAATCTAACAATTCCTCTTCATTCGAATTTCCACCAAACTTTTGCACATCAATTTTTACCTTGTATTTGTCACCTTTTACTGCCTTTATCAACTTGGCCATTATTTGATCTTCTAGATCAAGCTCTTCTTCAACATCTTCAAACTCTTCATCATCTTCTTCCTCTGATTCACTGCTCTCAACTACTTCTCTTCTCTTATTAGTTTCTAAGGCTTCGAATATCTCTTTCAGTTCTCTAATCTCCTTAATGTATTGCATCTTCACAATCTTACCTCTTCACCTTCCAAGCTTTCTTTCATAATCTACAACTTTCTTCTATAGGAATCTAGTACCTTTGCTTTGATACCACTTTTATGCAATTAGGGGAGGCCTACAACATACCAAACACAATTTCAAACTAGAACAACACTTATCATTTGAATCACAAACTGATAAAAAATCCTTCATATAATCAAATCAACTATGTCTCCTTGTAGCATTGGTAAACCCCTAAATTGGATATCACATTTCGCTCACTTTATTTCAGTCCTTGACCTAACTTATTTCAGGGACCCTTGTTGATACTATTCAACATATCACCAAATCATAGTAGACTTCTTTGAAACAAATTGCTCAAATCTAGATTTTCTCACCTTTTAGGGCTCAAATTAGCCCACTTTTCCAAACTCTGCAAGCTCTTGGGGCAGCAATTATAATGTGCCAAAACCATAGAATCCACCATTAGATCTCAAGAATTCATTCTTCTAAAGGCCAAACCTTAAAACCCTCATCCAATGGCTAGAAAGTAGGGGTTTATTGAAAATAAATCATCCAGTGTTCCTACAAACTTATCAATTCTTCAAACATGTCCAAAATAACCTACAAAAACTCAAAACATCATAAAATAATGCTTCCCTTTCATAAAACTCAAATTGACACACAAAAAACCTCCAATTTTCACTTGCAAACATCAAGTTTCAGACCTAGGGCTTCACACCCATTACCATTCAAGACCTCCCCTGCACTAATTCATCATTGTCACACCAAAAACTACTATTTCCTATGCATCCCACTGATTTAAAACTTCACAATAGCTGGGATGGAGTTAATACATATTGAAACTTACAAAACTTCTAAAAACCCTGTTTCTAGCTAGTCTGAGAAAAGTTTCAGTAAAATGGACAAAACATGATGAGGAACCTTTAGAATGAATTCTAATGAGAGTTAGAAAAAATTACAATACAATTCCAAAATAAAAATGAATTAAGGAGATGTTGTATGACAGTACAAGTCTATACAAGGAAGGAAAAAATAGAAAATTTGAGAAAATAATGCTTTTTCCAATTTTTTATTATTTTAAAACTTCAAGAATCCCTTTACATTGATGAAATTCATCCTATTTATTCTTTTTCCTTTAAAAACCAACCGTCTAACTTCCCTCAACCACCTTTTGAACTCTAGTGACCATTCATATTCCATGATACAAGGCAATTTTGCAACTTTATGTTTTGACAACTTTGCCAAAAATACAATTTGTGTAAATGTCAACATAATAACCCCCCTAAATACCTAATACCATCAAAATGACCTATTACAATCTAAAATGGTCTTTAATACCTTATTTTATGCAAAATTCTTCAAAACCTATAACCTAGACCTTAACAATTTGAATTGATAATCTTTTACTAATGATGCTCCTACACCATTTTGTGAATATTTTATAAATAGTATTGCAGAGAGATATAGGTTTGAAATAAGAAAAAGTTTTAGGGTCTTTGATCTTTGGAATTATAGCCATATTTTTTAAATTGAATTGTTTTAAAATAGCTCTTGATTTATGAGATTCATCCATTTCTCAAAGAAGATCCAAATTGATAAATTCCCAACATGTCTGAAAAACAAAGTTGTAAACCTAGCATAGCTAGAGCCTTGTTCATAGGCATGGAAAAAACTACAATTTTCACTTCCTTTAATGTGAAGGGACTCATAAGATGGTAACGTTGTAATGGATTCCAATATATCTTCTCTTTCTTTTGTTATATTTATTGGTAAAGAATATGGGGTTTATAGTAATTTTGAGAAAAAATTGATAGCTTCTTGTTGTATATCATCTTCTTTACACAAGACAACACCTGATGAACTATCTTGAATAGAGAAAATATAATTCTTTTCTTTCCTTGTGTTGAGATATGATTTTTTTTTTAGTTTCTATCACCCTCTTTCAGCCAAAGCTCCCTTGATTTATGCCTCCAATAGATCTCTTCTCTCACCAATAATTATGCCCACTCCATTTGTATTTTTTCTACTTATCATAGGATGAATCATCCAAACCATGAGAGATGATATGGTTATTGATATATGTCAGCTTCAGATTATAAACTTTGTATTTTTGTTCAAAAATATTTTTGAAGACTTGATTGTTCCATATTCCAATTTTTTGTTTGATAAACATAAGCTTCCTATAAAACTGAAACATTATTGATCCTACAACAAAGGGTGCAGTAGACCACAATTATTCGAGGAGAGGTAGGACATCCAGGTGGTGGAATCAAATTTCCTTAAATTTGAATGAAGCTTTCCATTTTTTATTGGCTCTTGTTACTATATTCAAAAGAATTGCATAGTGGTCTAAACCCGAGTGGCATGGTTTTTGAATCTAGGGAAAATTTTCCTATGTTTTAGTTAGGAGATATTAAGAACCTATCCAACCATTATGGTATTTGAAGAAAGCTTCTTCACCTATTTTTCCATGTATATTTTCCATTGGTTGGAGTAATATCTATGAGAGTATTATCTTGAATAAAAAAGCTAAAATCCTCCATTTATTTTTGTGGCGATCATATTCTAACCTTCTTTTCTTGTAAAGAGATGATCACATTAAAATATCCTAGACCAAGATTACTTTTTCCATCCTAAAATAATCAAGGATTAATTTTAACCTATCCCACATAAGTTTCTTTTCTACTATGGCGGATGGACCATAAACATTTAGAAGCAAAAAATTCAAATCAAAATGGATAACTTTCATCAATTGGCAATTGCTCTCATTTGTGATAGATTCCAATTTAAAACTATCTTTTCATCCCACAAAACAATTAAACCTCCTAATGTCCCTTGCACCAGTGAGTGGGCTGATTTCTATTTCAACCACTTTTTATTATTATTTTTGATTGTTGAATCATTACATATTATCAAAAAAATTGTCTCTTGGAGTAATACTAAATCAGCTCCACAAACATTCAACTGGTGTTTGATTTGATCCCTTTTGTTAGCAGCATTAAAATAACCCTAACATTCCATGATATTATCTTCATTGAGGATGAGGAGGGTAGCATGCCCTCCTCAATCTGTCTCTTGGGTGAGGCAATCAAAATTGATTTATCTAAGGTTGATTATAAACCCACTTCTATCTCCTTCTACATCTTCATAGTATGAGATTTTCTTCCTCTTTTACTATGGGGATTTTTCTGGGGAGGCTAAGAATAATGAGTTAGTGAAATACAAATAGTTTGGGAAAAGTCAAATTCATCTACTTCCTTGATTACTTCATCTGTTATTTCCTCTATTAATCAGGATCCCACCTTATTGATTACCTTTTCTACCATATCGTCTAGGTTTGCCTCCTCTAATAGATCCTTTAAATATAGTAAGTTTGGAATGTTAGATTTTGTATGATGGGGAGGTAGAAAATGAGTCTCCATCTCAAAAGGTTGATCATAACCCTAGTTTAAAACATCTTGAGGAAATTCAAGAAGTTGTGGGTTCTGAACATCATTTGCCACCTTTTGCATTTTTTTCTCACACACATTGGGAATATTATGGGGTGGCAAATCAACCAAATTCTATAGCTTACCTTCCATATTATTATAATTTCCCCATATCAAAGAGTTTACTAACTTATACATTTGACCTTCATCCATTGATGGGAAAGTTGGACCCATAGAGAGCAGAATATCAAGCAAAAATTTAACCATATTTCCTTCCTTTATAAAAATATAGCATTTTCCTTTCTACTTATGGCTGGTATTAGCAAGATATCTGAAGGATTGTTTCTTTCAAATCCTAGGCTAAACTCTTTGCAATTGTGGAGTACTAGGTTTGTGTGTATGCCTATCAGATTCAACAATGAATCAACCAAAACCTTTGTACTATTTTAAGAGTTTAATTCATAATCTTTGCTTGTGTTTACCACCAAGTCAATACTATTAGATGATGGGTTCAATAGTGAATCCACATGAATTATCGAGTTTTGAGGCTAGAATGTTGGGTTTGATAATTGATCTGTGATGACCAAAAACCTTTTTTAGAATGTCCTATTTGGTGGCATTGTGCACACACATTTTCTGTGGTCTCAAAAATAATTTCTTGGATCCAAACCCCATTTATTGATTTTATGTGAAAATAATAGGGGAGATCCTTCAAGACATCCATAAATACACACATTCTCACTAGATAAGATGGGTTTCTAAAAAAAGGGAGATCATGTTTAAGAAAAAATCACATCTGATTGGCCAAAATCTCAATAGTCTTTGTTTCCCAATATTCCATTGGTAGAGAAGGTAGTTGAACCCAAAACGGAATAAATATTATTGTAGTGGATTGGGGGCTAAAGTTGGAAGACCATGATTGCATATGGAGGCTTGAACCCTCAAAAATCCATGAATTATTTTTTAAAACTACATTTATACTTTATTTTGTAGAAAAAATGACAATAAAAAACCCTTTACCTTAATCTAGATAAAAGACTTGATTAGTTCCCTCCCATTCTAAAAAATATAGTCCTATAAAAGATTTAAAGCTAGTGTAAGACACCAGAACTTATAGATTAGGGCCACGCATTAGAGATCTTGAATTTGTGGGAGTAACAATTCCTATGGTAGTGTTACATTTATTGTTCCTTTGTTTGCTTTAGGAGTCTACAAGTCCTTCAACTTCTTTGGCACCTATATTTTTTGGAAAAAGCTTTCTAGTCTCCAAACATTTAACATTCTTTGGCAGTTTCGTTTCTAGCTTGTTCTAAGATTTTCCTTTCTTTTGAGCAACAAATTTTCTTTCAGAGGTCTTTTCCAACATAGGCTAGGGTTTTGGATTGAAGGACTCCCCATTTGTGGAGATAATTTGGAAAAGAGAAATTTACTAGAATAGATTTTGGAGAAGACAATGGTGGCTTCTGATTGGGGATGATGTTAGACAAGAGAGAACAATTTCCAAAAGATTTCAATTTTTTTGCAAAGTGTCTATGCTTGGGTTCACAGATGTCAAATGCCTCATGTTTCTCTCGATTAAGCTTTTTTGTGGGCATAACAGAGGCCATTGGCGAGAAGAAGTCTCTAGTGGGATAGAGTACTAACAATTTGTAGATTGATGACCCCTACGGTAGCCATGAGGCCCTTGGAATAGATGAATGTGACTTCCATCCTATAAAATGTGACTGTTGCCTTGAATAGATACAAAACCCAGAGCTCAATGCATTCTCCTCTTCCTTGGATTCTCATACAACTATGCTAAGTTAAATATGGCTTGTTTATTAATAAAAAGGTACAAACAACTGATGCAAGTATTTTTATAAATGTTATCTTTAAAATCTTGGATATTTTATTATATGAGAACCTTAGGCTTCTAAATGATCCCAAAAATAAAATATATATGAATTTGAGAAGGTTTCTTCTTTTTCATATCAATTATTTTTTTAGAGAATATAGGAAATGCCCCTTTAAAAAAAAAAACATTTTCTTTTATAACAGAATCACATCTTAAACTAGGCATTGGGAAAATCGGCCTAAATTTTCTCCTTCAAAACTCTATTATGGAATAAAAACAGGAAGTGGTTGAATTTTACATCTTATATTCCTATAATTGCTCCAAGGAAAGTTTCAAAAAATGATTATATTCTCTTGGATTCTTGCATGATGATAAGATGCTATCACAACTCTCTTAATTGCCATTAGTACACACAAATTGCTCATTACATGAATATGGCACATGTTTTCAAGTGTTTCAACTACCTTTCTAGAGGTAAGAGTAATTTTTTCTTTCATATCACGAAGTGAACCTAAAAATACCTTAAATGCTTCATTCTCTATCACTACTTGTTATGCCTCTATTTTGCCTTCAGATTCACCTCTGGATTCATTTCTTTCTATTACTCCATCTTTGGTGAGCCCTTTTCTTTACTTACCCTTGGTTTGATGCATACCCCTCTTTCTCCTTACCTTAGCTTCTCTCTATTGGGGTTGAAAGTTCCAGAAGAACTGATTACCATAAAAGGTTCCCATGGTTTTGGGAACCACTAATTCCTCATATGCCTTTATTCTTCCTTTTTCATCACCTTTCACCATTTGAGCCTTATCTTTTCTCTCTCATTTAATCTTACCCTGGGCTTTAATTTTATGGTCAAGACCCCTAAGCACTTTCTAGGCACCTTGTGAAAGGCATTTCCCCTTCACAAATAGGGAAGAGGGCCTTGAAATTTCTTGAGTAGTTTTCCATTGTGACAGCTTTCTCTTCCTAAAATTGATAAAATGCAAACACAACTCGTGACCACCCTACAAAGGAGAAACTAGAAAAAAAAATTCCAAAGCCATAAAACTTGAAGAAATATTTTTGGCTACATTGAGAAACCTAGAAAATTTGAGAGTGGAATGATGAAGGTTTATCCTAGGTGATCTTTTACACATAACATAGCACACTTGGATTTATTTCTTCACGCATGAATCAGTGCCAAGATAATACCCCATCCAATCATCAGGCAAGCAGGATGAAAACTGGCACACGCAAAAGGATTTCATTTCATCCCACAATTACTACCCTTTTATGCTTGGTAAAAAGGGTTGTAATGAAGCTTTAATAGATTAAATAAACCTACAATAGAAATTTTTAGTATTGTAAGGAATAACACATGTTAAATTTTGTCACATGTTTAAGCCGGCAAATGAAATTTGGTATCAATGATGATGCAAAATGTGTTATCAAAAGTGATGAAATTGAAGACCTAAGTAGGTATAGAACTTTCCCCTAGTTTGATTTATTTTTTTAAACACTTGCTTTAGAAATTAAGTTTTCCAAACTAGGGATTGAGTTTAAAACCTCATTAGTATACACTATTTATTCGACCCTTTATTTGCTTCCAGTATTTGGCAGAAAATCATCCAATTGATTAACTTCTCAGTAAGTATGATTTATTATGAAATCATCAAACATTCCCATTAATTGCTAGACTTTATAGCATGATATATGCCAATTTCTAGTTATGAATTTGTCTCTGTTTGCATGCATTTATAATTAGAAGTGAATCAACTTCAATTTAAATTTTTAAAATCTTTAAGTGAATAGCCATTTTCAAGCCCCATAGTAGGGCTTGAGTTTCAACACTATTGTTTGAACCAAAGGGGAGATGCACTAATTTTGCACATATCAATGAATCCTTACTATCCAAGATAGCAATTCCTGCCCCTGAAACTTCTAGATTTCCCTTTGATGCCCCATCAAAGTTTAGTTTTAAGAATTCTTTCGGGGGAGGAATCCATGATATTTTTGATCTATCAATCTTGTATTTTGGTTGATGAAGGTTACCCTTAAATAGTAATTCTAGTTGATCCCTTTGCTTTAATAATGCAAGTCCCAAACTGTGAAAATTGAACCCGTGTGTTTGGATTTTCAAACAAAGGCATTAGTGACCTCTAAAACTGATTTTTTAATTTTCTTAAAAATATGATCTTTAGAGACTGATTCCTTTTTGAATATTCTTTTATTCAGGTAAGTGCAAGTAGTTGGGTCCATAATCTGGGAAAGTGTCAATTTTTATCTTTAAAAGAGGTACCCATTCTTTTTTGAGGATAGGTACCCATTTTAAAGTGGGTTCTCATTCCAAAAAGTTTGAAACTCACAATGCATGTTATTCATTTGGATTTAGGCTCATAAAATACATGGTAACCCAACACTTAGCCTTGGACCTACAAATACAAGGTAATGGAAATTTCAAGAGAAAAAACTAACTTTGGCAATATAACTAATGAGGTTTTTTTCAAAATTGTTTTATAAAATTAAAACCCATTATAAATGACAATGTCTATTTTTCAAATATGTAATTATTTTTATAAATGGATTATTTTTCTATTTTTATTAATTTATGTGGAAATTGGTCTAGAAACTTGAAATGTTAAGTTTTCATATTTTTTTGATAAATTTTTATTTGTTAATTTTCTTGTTAAAAAAAGTATTGAATTAGTCTATAAACAATTTTTTACTCAACGAAAAAAATAAATTAAAAAAAAAAAAGTTTAGGTCAAGTTATGGTGTCCATACACAAGGTTTTAGAAACCAACAATTAGGGCCAATAAAAAATATTAAGAAAAAAATATAAGAAAATATCATCATCAATATTTGTTATAATACAAATATTTCCCCAAAAGTAATTAGAAAAATTATTTTATTTAGGTAAAATCATGGTGTCTGTACATGTGCATGGAATGGTCCTAAAAAAATGACTTTTAAAATGTGGATTTTATACATGCTTATTAAAAAGTATTTTGTATCATATGGGAATTAGAATAAATTACATATTTGAAAACTAGACTCAAAATACTAAATTTCATATTACTAATTTTTTTTAAGGTTCAATGTGTAAGTTCTTCAAATTTTAAGTCCAACTGTGACAACTTGTGAAAATCAAGAAAAAACACTTCCACCTTTTAAACATTTTATGGACCCAACTTCTTGCACCTACCCATTCCTCTCTAGCCATATGCACCAAATGAAAATTGCAGGTACCACCCTCCAAATGCAAGCAAAGAGAGATGACATATACAAAATCGACCAATTTGTGGAGATCTTCCACAAGGTATTTTGTAATAGAGAAGACCAATTCAATTTAAATTGAATGAAAACCCAGCAAGCCCGAGTGAATGGGCATTAAACTATAAAATGCTTTGTATCTTCAAATACCTCATCACACATGATACACTTGAAAGGAGTTGAAATATGCAAATGTGAAAGCCTATCACTAGTTAATATCTTTTTCTTTAATTTCAACCAAGAAAAGCAACCTAATTTTGGCAACACTATAGCATTCCAATAAAAGGAAAGAGCTCTTTGAGTTTCCAATTGTTCACCTCTATTGATGATTGATTTGTATCCTTGGAAAATTGTATAATTTCTAAACTTCAATGGTACCCAAATTAGTTTATTAGGAGCATTATATTTAAAAACAATTCTCTCTTTTAGGATTGATTTTAGCCTTATTATCCGATCATTTCGAATAGGGATTGAGGATATGTCTTTTGATATTATTCTGCCAATAATAACATCAAAATCGTGGAACTAATCTTTTGTTTTCATGGCCCAATTGATGGAAATATAATCATAAGTTGTTTGGATATGTTGGATTGAATTTAAAGGTGGATGACCATTCCAATAATCCAACCAAAAATGTGCCTCTTTTCCATTGTGTACTTCCCAAGTGATAAATGGAACAATTACCTCTCTACATGTTATAAGGAAATTCCACATAACTGAACCTGTTGGTGGATTTGATATGGTAAAGATTCTTGAAGGTGATAAACTATCTAGGTATTTGGATTGCATAATCTTACACCATTTGGAGTGTGGCTTAGAATACATATTCCATACTAATTTAGCCCCTAGTGAAATATTCTTGGTGGATAAGCTATGAACCCATAATCCCCCTTTGATTCTAGACTGAATGTTATGTATAACTTTTTCCTAGTATGTAGGTTTATTTGTACCCACAAAGAATGATATTCCTAAATATGTGCAGGGCAACTCAAGAAGTTAGAAGCCTAAATTTTTTATAATTTTCCTTTTGATTGTTGTTTTTGTATTAAAAACATATATCTTTGACATGTTTGCATTAATTTTTGCATTGATGAAGTTGTGTATTTATCTAGGAATTTCTTGATTTATTTGGCTTTCATGAGAGATGCTTTACCAAATAAAACCATGTCATTAGAAAAGAGATCATGTGTTACCTTTACATTTGTAGATGAAATTTGTACTCCTTGTCATATCCCCTATAAATGCAATTTATGAATGAATATGCTCAATTCTTTTGCCAATATTATAAAAAGGGAAGGAGATAATGGATCCCCTTGTCAGACCCCTCAGAAGAGCTTAAAAACCCAACTAGAGAGCCATTTATTATCACTAATTTTTTTTTAAGACAAACAAGATAGTATCCATTTACAACACTTGTGATTGAATCCAAATTTCTCTAACACTTGCATCAAAAAATTCCTATCTACCCTATCATATGCTTTCAACATATCCAATTTAATAATTAGTGATGGCATATTTTCCTTATTTATGGAATGTAAAACCTCATAAGAAATTAAAGCCCCATCTAACATTTCCCTCGCTTACATGAAACCCCTTGCTTCTCAAAGATAATTTTTGGAATGAGTGAGTGAAGCCTCAGGTAAATTTCTTTTGTGCTGCAATCAGGGGAGGCCTACATCATTTTATTGTGGTTAGGGTGGTCAAACAGACACCTACTTCTTAGTTTTTCCTTGAAATTTAAGTACTACTGCATTGAAATTTCAAATTTTCACCAAATAGATTTTTATTTTTATTTTTAAAAACCTAGTATTTTAGAAACTACATTCAATTTGCTACAAATTCTATTCTTACATATTTTTAAAATAATATAGATAAATTATTCAAATTTTTACATGAAGTTTCCTAACTCTGATTTTTTTGATTTTTTTGCCACTTAAGGGCCTATTTTTTCCATGATGATCCTGCACATACCCATTGGTTAAAGGAGAAGATCGGTTTAGCACATCATTCACAAAAAATGGGGGAAAATGGATTATAGGAAGATTATTTTTGGTTTGTCTAATGTAGGATAAACTTTTCAAAGAGCCTTTGATATGGTATTTAAGGGACTAATTAGTTATAATGTACTTGTTTATCTTATTTAACCTAGTTTGTGTTTTATGCATGTAACATATTTTATCTTGTTGATCTAATTTTGGTGTGCACTTTGGAAATATAAAATTCCACTAAATGGAATTACCCTTTGTTGCAAGTATGAAGGTGTTGTCATTGATGTCAACAAGCTTGTGTTGTCATTGGTGACAATTGTGCAGTGGTTGAGAGAGGTTGTTTCTTTGATTAGTTGCATTATGAACATGTCATCAGTTAAGTTATTGGTGTTAACCTTTGGTGTTACTTTTGATAAGCTTCTATTTCATGATTGTGGTAGTGATAAAGATGTTGAGGATATTGAGAAAATTGATAGCATGAGGTGTTTTGGTTTGTAGAGGTGTTCCGGTTTTGCTTCCCATTTCCTCTGGGTTGAATATTTTCTTGTGTTGTTTGGATATGTTGGATAGAGATGTTCAAAGTTTCTATATCCAAAATTTTGGCTTTTGGATTGTTAGAGGAATTTATGTTCACCAATGCGTGAACAGGTTTCACAATGTTGTTTACATAGGTGTCTGGGAGAAATGGTTTTGCTCTGTGTTTCCACGGTTGCTCTTCAAGTCTTAAGATTCATAAGGTATGTTGACAGTGTTGATATCGTTCCTATGTTAAGAGGATTTATGGTCTAGTGCTCCAGAAAATGGTTTTTAGAATTGCAGTGTTTGGAAATGTAGTTTGAGTGTACTAGACAAGTACATTCTGAAGGTGCAAATTGTTGTGAAGGAGTTTGGTGGATTTCAATATTGTATAGGAATATTATAGATCATGATGAAGCATGGTGTGTGGTTCACAAGTCATCTTTGGATTTGAGGAAGTGTGTAATTCAAGTTTAATGGTGTTTTCATAAGTAACAACTGACCTAGTGTTTATACTACAATTAAAGATGTTTAAGCATTAATGAAAGTTTAGTGTGGCATGTGAGAGTTAATTTGGGTCCCAATTAAGTTTTGTATTGATCCACTTTCATTCTCATCCACTGTGGGAATGCTTAGTGTCGACCTATTTTGAATTTGTAAAGTGTAAGGTGAGTGTAGCTGATTTGAAGATGTTTTTCAAGTTATGAATGATATAAATTCAAGGTGAAATGATGCAAGATGGAGTGTGGAAGAGAGTTAAGTGACGTGATGTGAATTTAAGTGTAGAAGTGTGAAATGCATTGTGAGCTATAATGCAAGATTGATTAATGCAGTGAGCTAAGGTATCTTGATCTCTTGAAGACTAAAAGTGTTGTTGAATCTATTGTGGTGGAGTCTTTGTTGCATTGAGATCATGTTCTTTGTGTAAAATTCTATCTTCTATCTTCTTTCCATTCTAGAAGTGAGCCTGCTTTGTGAGCCTTTCTGGACAATGCATCCTATTTTGGCAGTAAGCCTCTTTGTATTGGTTTTGAAATTACTTATATTGTGAGATAATCCTCACCGTGGTTTTTCCCTTCTAGGGTTTTCCATGTAAATTTGGTGTTCTCTTGTGTATGGTGTTGGTTGTTTCAGTTTCTATTATCTCCTTTTCATGTTTAAACATTATAATAGATTAAGGTTTTAATGAATGCTTTTGGATCTGATTATTGTTGAGGGTTTTGATGTTTTAATTTGGTACAATTGATTCATTCCCCCTCTCAGTTGTCTTGCCCATTTAACACCATTTAGTTGATATTTTCCATTGTCTACATTTGGACACCTCCTATGAAGTGAATTATGTCAAGTTGGATTTCTCAAGAGACTTATTTTTAATAGAAAATCAATTCTTGAGTTTTCTCTACATTCTCACATCCTCTACTTTGACTCTAAAAAATAGATGAGATCAAAGAAATGCTCAATTCCATCCATTTCCTCCTTAACTACCAGGCTCCAACTCTCTTTAGGGACCATATAATTGTAACAAATTTTGGTCTACATGTACATGGCACAACATTGCTCCTATCCCTCTGGTTGCAAATTGGAATGGCACACATAATGATGAGTTGGTCTCTAAAAAAATTATCTCCTCAATATTTTCTATGATCATCATCTTTAGCCTTCTTATATAACCTTTAGCTCACATGGAATAGATCTCTACAAATTTAATTGTAATTTTTGTCATCTTTTTGTAGCAACTCCTTTTTTCCCTTGGAAATTTTGTTCTATCCTACTGACTAGCTCCTTGTTGTATTTATAAATGTTATTATTTTAAGTACAATTATAGGTTCTTCCAAATTTTATCTAAAAAAAGAAGATATTACTATTTTTTGAAGCATGCTAAGGATAATTTTTCTCATCTTAAGAAGATTTTTGATAGGTGTAGGTAGTTTTTAGTTTCACTCAATTCTAAAAAATACATACTTTCAGTTCATGAAAGAGAAATTTTAGGCCAAATTATATCCAAAAGAGGACTTGCAATTGATCTTGATAGAGTAAGTTCTATTCTAGAATTACCCCACCTTGGTCACAAAAGGGATTGCAAACATTCTTAGGGAGAATAAATATTGTTAGGAGGTTTTTTCTTGATATTTCCAAACTTATGAAACCACTAACATCTATGTTGAAGAAAAAAAATTCCATTAAACTAGACCAAAGAAGGAAAAATATTTTGAATCAATTAAAAGAACCATAAAACAAGCTCCTACTCTCATAAATCCTAATTTTACAAAGGAATTGATTTTATATGCCTTTGGGAGTATAGATACTATCTCAAAAATGTAGGTACAATAGAATGATGAAGATATGGAACAACCAATATCCTTCCTCGGTGAAGGTTTGGAAGAATATGAGTCTAAATATATTCTTTTATGGAAAAATAAGTACTTTCTTTCATAAAGAGCCTAAAGAAATTTATGTATTTGGATTCTAACAATAAAATTCTTTTAATTGTCTCACATTGAATTGTTAAATAATTTCTCTTGAGTAAAGACTTGAATTAAAAAATAGCAAGTTGAATTACAAAGGTGATGGAGTAGGATGTGAGCATTAAAGTTAAAAAGCTAATTAGAGGCCCAAGGTTTTGTATGAATGAATAGCTTTAAATTTTAATGATGATAAGGATTTTTCCTAGTTCTTAAAAATGGTCAACAATAAACTTCACCTTCATTACATACAAGTTGGACTCAAGATATGATCCATTTCCTTCAAACAAGTGAGTGTCTTAAAGGCTTGGGCAAAGCTAAAATGAGGTATTTTAGAATTTAGTCTATTAATTATGTTATTTTGGATGGAATCTTGTTTAGAAAGTATGTAAGTGGTATTCTCTTAAGATGCAGTGACTCAAATCAAACTAAAATATTTTTGCAACAATTTCATGATGGATCAGTAGGTGGATATTTTCTCTAAGAAACACAAATTTCAAGATAATAAGGGAAGGCTTCTAATGACCCAATTTTTTTAGGAATACACAAATGCATGAGTTGATAAATGTAATAAGCATTCCTTATTCACAAGTAAACAAAAGTTAAAAATTCTTCCTCCTCATCCTACTCAAGTAGAACAACCCTTCATGAAGCGGGGTTTGGATTTCATAGGGATGATTAATTCACCTTCAAGTATAGGCCATAAGTGGGTATTAATAGCTAATGATTAATTTAAAAGGTGGACATAAGAAATGGGACTAAAGCAAGAGAAGGAGACTTCATTTTTAAACTTCTATTAATGCATTCACTAGGTTTGGAGTCCTTTCTTCTATCATCTTTGATAATGCAATGGATTTTATTGGCACTAGGATAAGTGAATGGGCAGTTAAACATGGAATCCATTTGAGTACATATTCCAATTACAACTTCCAAGGGAATGGGTTAGTAGAATCCACAAATAATAGACTTATCTAGATTATCAAAGGAGCTATGAAGGAACCAAATATCATAGCATAAAAATCTAAAAACAACTTTATGAGCTTATAGGATTACCCCTAAAAATTCTATTGGTAAACCCCCTTATATTATTTTCTATGGTAGAGAAGTAAGACTACCTATATCACTTGAATTACTAGAGCTATAGAACTCATTAAATAATTGGAGATGATGGATGAAGATGCAATGATAATTAGGTTTACAAAATCAATGAAGTTGGAAGAAGTTAGAGATAAAAAATGCATGCAATGGAAATGAACATCAAGCCTAAAGAAAGATCGTTTGACAAGAAATTAGACCCAATAAATTTCAAGGAAGGAGACCTCATTTTCAAGTGGGATGAGGTAAATACTAAACCTAGAAGTCATACAAGTTTGAATCCATGTGGAGTGGACCATACATGACCTTTTACTACAAACAACACAATTCCTTTTAGATATATAAGTTAGATGGTGAGGTTGTACCTATCACAATCAGTGGGATATATCTCAAGCATTGCAACTGAAGTTATGATTCACTCTTGTGCATATTAGGATAGGTTTGTCATGTTGAATAAGTGTTGTTTCACAATATAGAAGTTTTTTGTTCCTCTAAGTGTTGATGCACATGTAGTTCTTTTTATTATGGGATTGATTTTAGTTGTCTTCAAATGGTTTTTTTCCTTTTATCTTTTTTTTTTCTATTGTTTCCTTTATTTTAGTGGTTGTTGTTGAGTTAGTATCAACTGTCAATCAAGTCTTATGTTTTTATTTTAATGTATCTTAAGTATTATAAGAATTTGTGTCTAATAGATGCTTTAGGCTACTAGTCCTTGATGTTTATCAAGAAAACATCCTACAAAGGTCACTCAAATTTTTTTGCTTTTTTCTCAAGCCCTTGTATCTTGCCACTAGTAAATAACCACTATGATTAAAAATTATGTGGTTTATTCATGTCAAATTGTGCTTCTAGGTTGAGATATTTATCTCCCATTTCCTTCATCAATTATTGAAATTAGCTAAGTTTGAGGGTTTTCCAAGTCTTCCATATTGTAGAGCACCCAAATGGGAATCCCTAATTAAAATTTGGATAATTTATGGCTGATTATAGCTTTGGACAGCTCCTAGAACCTTGTCAGCCTTTGACTAGGTTCTTAGAATCATAGGAACCCTTGATAGATTCTTGGTTCCTACTCCTTTCTTGACCCACAAGCTCCATGCCTTAGGTATTTAAAGAAGAGAGTTTTTGGTAGTTCTAATGATTCTGAGAACCATGAGAGCCTATGATAAGGGTCCTAGTTCATGGAGGACATACCAAAGAGAATGTACATGAGTATTAAAATAAAATAAGACAACTGAAGCATTACAATTTCTTATGGTTCTAAGAACCATGACATGAACCTGGAAACTCCCAATTTTGAATGAACCCCTATCAAGGAATGAAGTGAAAAAAGGTAGCTTGGCCAATGTATAATGGAGGAATCAAAGGTAAATTAATAGATATAAAAGAATCAAATAGAAAGAAAGATTGAAGCAAAGAAGTGTTAGAGCTTTCTATGGTTCTTGAAACTATGGGAACTTCAAATGAATTTCTGAGAACCATGACAACCTTCATAAAGTTTTTTGGTTTTGGGTGAACCTAAAACCTCCAAATCAAAGAAAGGATGATAATTTCACATTGGGGAAGATATAATGAAGGAAAAGAGAGAAAATACTAAGGGAAAAAAAACAAATCATCAGTGTTTTCCTTGGTTCCAAGAACCATAGGAACCTTCAATGGTTCCTAGTTCTTGACTAAGTCCCAAAAAGTCAAGCATAAGGAAAAACTTAGAATGAGAAAAAAAAAAGGGTGAAAGAAGACTCAAAGGTTTGATAGGTTCTAGGAACCAAGGAAACCTCTAAAGATTTCCTAAGTCTTCACTAACCCTCAAAAAGGGTCTTGAACATAAAAGTAAAGCCCAAGGAAAAAGTGAAGAAGAGAGAAAATATATAAGACTTAGATGACAAAATATGATGAAAAATGAAGAACAAAAGTGTAAAAGGAATCAATGTTTCCCATAACTATAGGAAACTCTGATGGTTTATGGTTCTTTGTGAACCTTCAACCTCAATGTAGGTAAAAATAAAGACACAAATCAAGAGATGAATATAGATGTGTAACAAATAGTAACAAAGATGGAGACATATCTTAAATGTCATAGTGTGAAAGAAGAAAATCAAATGGATGAATTTAAAGTTCATAAAGAAGGCTTTTAAATATATTAAAACCTAAAGAGAAAGAAGATCTTACTTCCCTCTAGTCCAAAATAGTTATAAGAATATAGGAAATATGTGCTATGTTCATGTAAAGAGAAGTTTGGGAGTTATAATGGCTACTAAGAGATTTATGATAATGCATTCTCATCATGCAAGACTCTAGGAGAATAAAAATAGATGGAGTTTTTCTTGGAGTGGTTCTAGGACTTTTGGGTGTATAATTTAACAATTTACTATTTTTATGCCACAATAGAGTCTTTGAAGGAGAAAATCACGTGATTATGTTCCTAGCATCCATGTTGAAGGTTTCAATACAATGTTAGAGAATTTTTTTCATTTTTTTTCTTAAAAATGGGTATTTCATAGATTATTTGAATTTTTTTTGCATATGTAAAGTAGTATGCCTTACAAAGGATGGGATACCTATTATATATTATTATAAATTTTGATGTAATAAGGGGGTTTGAGGATTTTCAAGAAAAAATATGTGTAAAGAAAGACTTAAATTAAGCTCTATATGTACCTGTTTTGATAAAACTAGTATATCCTTGATTTACAATCTCATTTTATTTATCTTTAAACAATAGTATATCTATGTGGTGAAATTTATGCAAGTTTCAATTGTGAAAATTGTCATTTGAGATCTTAGAAGTCACTTGATATTCCTCATTTTTTTTTAATAAATTTTAGACCTTTTTATGAAATACTTTTGAAAAACATGTCAAATTTTGAGTTGTCTCTAGTATGTTGGATTTATTTATCTTAAATTGTGTATAATTAGGAAAATACAAGTCATCAAATATTCTAGTGTATATCACTTGATTTTTAAGTTTTAGGTTCAATTATATGTGTATTTGTGTCCCTTTTCTCTATGTTTTCATTAGAGTAAGTTAGTTTTAGGTGTTACACTAGGGGAACCAACATTCTCTAGAGGTTCACTCCAAATTTTAGGTCACCCACAGCTTAGGAGTGTTTCTAGTTTTTAGTTGGGAGGAGAGTCACCACAACACTCTCCAAAGGATGCATTCCATCTTGACAACAATGACTATGAGAGGAAAACATAACTATGTATTTTTTGAGTTATTGGAAATATTTATATATATTCCAATTGATCATCCAATAGTAGGATATGCACATGGAAATGGGAGGGAAGGAAGGGATCAAAAGTAGTCACTTTTTTCTTGAAATCAACTAAACCTAAATTTAGATGAATTATTTAAGATGTGTACACTCAAAATTTGAAGATGTGATAAGAACAATAATTCTAGTGCTCTAATTTTATTTTCTAAGCTACTAATATTTTATAATTGATTAATTTTAAGAGGGTGAAATATTGATCAAACATAAAAGTAGTACTATTTTATCATTAAAATATAGTGTATTTTCTAGTGTGCACACCTACCTTTTTAGGTTCACTTTCAAAAACTAAGTGGTAGAAATATAGCCAACACTGAGTATGAAATTTTATGTACTTTTGTATTGAGTATTTTCTTTGTAATTTTTTGAAGTAGATACATCTTAAGAGTTTTATCATTGAGCATGTGTGTCACATAAGTTAGACAAAAATAATTGATTTTTTTTTTTTTTTTTATAGAACGAAGTGTAGAAAAATCCTATAATTTTTTGAAAAATTCAATAAGTAGATAACATTTTGTAAAGAAAAAATAACATATGTATTTAAAGATTCTAACTCTTCAAAGAAGATAAAATAAATAGCTTAACTTAGTTAAAATATTTAAAAAATTACATTGATATTTAAAGCTAAGAAGTAGGTCATTAATTTGGTGGTGTTTTGTAAGTTCTTATTACAAAATATGTTAATTTGATGAGATTGAAATTTGAATTTGTTGTTTTATATTAAAATCATGAATTTAAAAGATAAAAAGGACACCCCATAATGGGTGAGATTATACACAATGGCAATATAATAAAATGAATAAGACATATCAATGATGATCAAAATGATCATTGGAATCAAGAAGTAAAATATTAACATTTTCTATTAGATTGAAATTATATATATATATATATATATTATCAACAAAATTATATTTACAATTATAAACAAAATTCAAAATTCAAAATTTTAGATAACGAAATTTACTAAAATTTAAAAATTAAAAAGAATTCACATAGTAATCACCTAACCAACCACCAACTTTTAGCTTTATTTAACTACACCACTTAACCAAGAAAAGCGTCTTATTCACATTTGCATTTCAGCTTTGATAAACGATAAATATATTGACAAGTTTTGTGTCGGCAATAATCACAGCCAAGAAGCCAAAGAAACTTTCTCAATGGGGATTCTTTTTAAAATGAAAGGGAAATAAACAAGACAATAGGTGTTTCATAAGTGAGCTGAATGAGTGGTACAAACAAATCACTTCATGTCCGTACATATATTTTAAAACAATATGCCAAAATATATGATTAGGGGAAGGGACCCACAAGTTGTGGAGAGAATCAATATTGTGAGTATAGGTAACTTTTAAGTCAAATACATAGAGGAAAGGTTTAGATTTGTAAGGGAATACAATCCCTTTTTTATATAATTCCAGGTTAATTAAATAAATCCATACTATAAAGCACAAATTAAATAGACTTTTTTTATTTTTAATGAAGGAATATTTTGATTTATAAACTAAAATGTTTAATTTAGGATTTAATAGTAAAAGGATAAGGTAATCAATTTTGAGAATGATAACGAAGAATAATTTTTTATATTGTATAGAATTTAAATTATAAAAAATGAATGTTTGTAGTTTGATGAATGTCTCGAGCTTTGCATATTTTTTAAATATCTATTATATAGACATAAAATTGACTATCGTCATTTATATAGCCTTTTCTTCTATATTTGATTGAATACAATCTTTACTGTTCAATTAATTATCTAATTTTGATCCCTGAATTAATTAATTACTATTTCACTATTTAATTAATAAAATAATTATTCATCACTATTGACCTGAGCCTATTTATAACCTAAACTATTTAATCATTTCTCTCATATAGCTCACCTTAGATAAACAAATCCAATTCTTCATTTATCTAAGTCACTACCCCTCATCCAAAAAATTAAATAAATAATCTAATTATTTAATTACCTATTTTCTACACTTTTCATTAAGTGGACTAAAACCACTTAGCTGCTTAATCCCCCAGTTGCACAACCAACCCCTAGTCAACCCACTTAATCCTACACATCCTCCAAGGTGTACAAAGGAATGGGTCCTTTGTACACAGGGCATGGGCATTTGTACATGTGACATGAAATTGGTACCATGTCACATGGGTCAAAGGACTTGCTCATCCCTCAAGGGTACTCCAAAGTACCCCTTCAATATTGTCCACCCAAGCTTCCCAAGGAGAATCTCCTCTGATTTTATTCTCAATCTCTTTCCCTCCATCTCCTCCAACTAAATAAGGACACAATGTCCTCCTCTTATCTCCCCATGAATATCAACCATTATGAGCCATTGATCTCATAGTTTAATCTCATTTGTCCATTAGTTTCTCCAAAAATCTATAAATTGAAGACCACCCATAGCCATTTTAACATATCATTACTTATGCAACCTTATGTTTATAACAAGAGAACTCACATCCATAATCCTTCAACACAACCACCATTCCATGGTGCAACAAGGATTACTTTGGTGAGAATTTTGTTTTCATAAATACATTTGTTATTCCTTTTCTTAATCTAAGTGGTGCATTTGGTTATGGATAAATGGATTAATTTACTTAGTTCAATAACATTCTCACTTTTTTAGGTACACCTTTTAACATTTTTGATGGGACCTATGTCCCTTTTTTTATTAGTCCAACTTGTGTTTTTCTAGCCTTTTTCATTTGTAGGTTACAATTTGATAGTCATATTGTAGGCCTCACAATTTCGTCATTTCTTTCAATAATTGCATCTAGCACTCACTGACAATTTTTAGTGTTTTCTTGTTGATTAGTATTTTATTGTTTGATTGGATTTGATTTCACATGTCATTATTTCTAATTTTGATTCACATTCTATCCTTGTGTAGATTAACCATTATTTTTGCAGATTGGGTATTTTAGTCACTCTATCTTAATTTGGTGATTGTGTTACAAATCAACGATTTCATCCTATATTTAAACAATTCCATAGTTTATATAACACACATTTTTTATTAAGTAAGTAGTCTTTTTGAAAGGGCCCTAAACCATTTTACAACAAAGGATATTTGCATACAAAGCTTGTAACATCTGGGCATAACAAACCAATACAACAGATTGGCCAAACACAACAACCAGTCAGGAATAGCATGACAAAAACAACACCAAAAAATAGACTAGTAGTAAGAACTGAGCCACCATGACCAAACAAATAGAGACAACCAAACGTAGAAAAATAGTTTAATCTCCAGAGATTGAAACCAACAAATTTTCCTTCAAAGGAAACTCATCAGAGACCTTTTTAAGAGTACAATTATTTTTCCTTTGCACAACTATCCAATGAGTATCAAAAAATAGTTTAGGAACATAATCAGGAGGACCCTCAAGAGAGACATCAAGGCGGGTGCATGAAGTTGGGTTACAATTTGGTGGCCAACTTCAAAAAAAATAAAATGAAAACTAATAACGTGAGCACATTATAATGCGCTCATGTTATGTCAATTTAAAAGAAAGAAAAAAAGTGAAAGTGATTCATTTTATGTCGACTGTTCTTCTGCTCTGCCCGCAATGAAAAATCCTCATTTTCGCGCTCGCATTCTAGGAGGGGGGATTGAGCAAAAATATTCAACAACAGTTGCTATTTCTTTCCAAGGATGACACCACGATGACGAAGAGGTGGGAGAGGTAAGTATTGTTTGCTATTTGTTTTGAATTTCTTAGTTTTAGGTTGGTTTTGTTAGTTTAAGGTTATATTTGATATATAAATTTTTGAATTTGTAGGAGATGCAAATGAACCCACAAACCCTCAAAATCCTCAAAAAGAAGAGCAACCAAATCCTGAACAAGAAAATAAACCTCAAAAACAACCTCCTCCACCAATCCCTCAACACCCTCCTGGCACTCAACAAAAAATAATGAGTGAGATTGAGAGCAACAAAAAACAAATTGAGGATTTTATTAGTAGGTTGAGTGATCCAAATGGTTCAACCACATAAAGAATTACCCTCGCAAATTCATTGAAAGATATGTTAAAAAATGTGGATTCAATTAGCAAACAAATAACTGGATGGCAAGATAGGAGGTAGGTAGCTAGGGCATATTATGCAGATAAACTATCATATAAACAAGTAAAGGATTTAAAAATTACAAAAGGTGATTTGTGTTCATTATTCACTGACCCACGCATAAATCAAAATCTTACCCTCAATGAGAAGAGGTTTCTTATTCATTGGTGTCACCACCAAGAGATTAGGAACCATTTTTATGATAGGTGGTACATGGTCTTTGATGACCGACCGTGCAACAATTGTGAAGTCCCCTAGTATTTTCTTAGGGAACTATATAGTGAGTTCATATTAAACAAAGTCCCAAATTATTTTGATATGAGGGACTTCCAAGGGAGAGGTGGGGGGCCGACTCAGGATAGGCCCAGTGCACAGTCGGATCCTACGCAGCAAGGGAGACGAGCTCTCGCTAGGCTGCCTCGTGAACACGTTGTTATGCCTTCCATTGCGAAGGAGAGTGCCAACATAGAGACATTGCAGGCAATCAAAACGTTGACCCAAAGTGTCATCCATCATACTAGCCCTATTTTATAGTGCCATGCAGGGGAGTCTTCGAGTGGTGGCCTTCAAACCCATGTGTGTCAATCTTGTGGGGCGACTTGTTCATATGACCCCACCAACACTCAGGAGGCTATTGCAGAGGATCTGTATGTAGCTATGGAGATGGAGAGGGCAGCTGACATTTTGCATGATGTGTATGGAATTGATACTAGGGTAAAAGTTAGCATGTTCATTGAATTTAATTTATTAAATTTTGATTTTGAAATGCAAGATTAACTAAGTTATTTTTATGATTTTAATAAAATTGCAGGGTCACAGTGTTGAGACTGGATACACCGGCCCTCCACCTACTTATTTCTACAGTACACCTATCGGTGGGGTATGTAACTAGTCAACAATTATAAATTTATTAGATGTTAATAGCATTGTTTTACGAATGGTATTTTAATATGTGATTTTGGACATGTTGAATAGGGTAATATTGGAGGTTTCGAGGGAACACCTCCCAGTGCCAGTGGATTTACTCAAACCTTCACACAGGTGATAGAATAAAGAGTTTAACTAATGAATTGTACTTAATAAATTTGTGTATTTCATATTCATATTATTGGTTATGTTGCATTGCACATCATTAAAAATCAAAGCATTACTTCACATTCCATAACAAATAACTAGATGTTGATAGATGACAAAATTTCAACTTCAATATATATAGTTGTTTAGAAAGTCAACATAAGCAACTTGATGCAATTTCTTCACATGGAGGCATGTGCTTGCAAAGGTGCACCTGCACGACAAACTATGGATGCTTGGAAAAAATATATGAAACCATAATAGTAAGCCAAAATGAGTGACAGACCTATCGCCATTCGATCGACCAACAAAAGGCAATAGTTTATTTTGAGAGCCTGGAGAACAATGACTTTTGATTCCAGAGCCCTTTGTTGTATGCCTACATGGCAGTTTTGTACATATTTTGTATTGGATATATTTGACATTGTATGCCTATATGGCATTCTCGTAAGCCTATATGGCTATTTTGTACCTATATTTTATACTTATATTGACATATATTGATGTATGCGTACATGGCTATTTGGTTAATACAAATATTTTTTATCGATGGTGTCCATATTTGCATGTTATAAATTCATGGTTCAATAGATATGAGTTACATGTATTCAAGTGTATACTTTACAACATACGTGTATTGATTGTGACTTACTTGTGTTTCAATGTATACTTTGCGACTTACGCATTTTCATGTGTATACCTTGTATTCATGCATATACTTTGTATTAAGTTTTGTATACCATGTATTCATGTGTATACTTCAAGGAATATGTGTTTGTGACTACTTGTGCTTCCCTTATTCACATGTACATGCTTTACTTGATCACGTATATACTTATTAATTGGTTAGCCATAACATTGATCATTGTTGTCCTTCATGGTTTTTCTTCAATAAATTAATTGATTGATGGTAAACAACTTTATCTAAAAGCAAAAAACACGTTTCCAATTGGTATTCTATGAAATGATTGATAAAAAGATTCCAATATATTTAATCCTTTGATTGGAACAACTCAATTAAGCAAAGGATATATGTATAATACTTTTCCTTTTAGATTAGCAATGCATGGAAGTTTCAAAAAGTATCCTTGATATTACAAAAATATATGTGTTTACACACTTCAATTGTGCACTCACCCTTTGGTTCTTTGAAAGAAAAATTTGCCTATGTCATTGTTACATTGCATAGGTAAACCGGATTTTGTATTGTGGAGCTATATAAAGCTACCACTCTCAAGACCAATGTAACAATGATACAAAATAATGTTTGAGACTGCAAGAAGACATCAAAATGGCTAGTGTACTAAACAAATTCTTATGATTTATGAAGAACGCTGATAACTCTAATCAGTTGGCTTCTTTTTTCAAAATCATACAAATTGAACCCTAGCATAAATAGACTCTATATATCAAGCTACCCAATTCAAGTTTCAACGATGAATATTTATGATGCATTTTTTAAATGACAATCAAGTTTATGGTGGTTCTGTTGTTTATATGATGTTATGTGATATTCTAATCCTAATGCATGCTTCTAGGCTGCATATATATTTATATTTTGTTATCACATGATTTTTGTACCAACGAACCCAAAACGAACCAAACCCCCCTCCAAAAAAAATTGGCCTAACCAACGAACCAAACCCCCGCACCAAAACCCGAACCTCAAAAACTATTTCAACACTCTTCATTTTTCATGCACAAATTTAATTGACCACCAAATTATGCTTCCTCTTCACTTTACCCACTTTTACTCCCTCAAACATTTATTTTTCATTCAAAACCCATGTTTTCCCAACTAGGGCATCATACCATAACATACTTTTGACATCCCCTATCCTTGCAGACCTTTTGAAATCATCAAACTCCACAACCTCACCCTATTTCCAACCTATTTCTAACTTATTTTCAAGCAATTTCTTTCTTTTCACCTCTTCTAGGCTTGCTTTTAAGGGGCCTCAATTTTGAATTTTGAATAGGGGTAGCATTAGTAATCTCTTCCAATGTCTTTACCGATGCTATTTTCTTATTCATACTCCCTATCCTACTTATATTAGGCCCATATCACTAAGACACAACTTGAACAATAGATGGAATGGCCTATTTCAACATATTACACTCGAACCCTTAAGGGATCGATCTGGTTGAATGTAGCTCGGAGCGATTCCGCGTGTTTGGGTGTGAAAGACGACCATGCCTAGCGTAAAAATACCTACTCGGATGCATTGGAACAGTTCATTTGGTCACACGAGTTGTAGAACAAAAGTTGCACCACTTTGCAACTTTCCACTACTTCCATTTGACACTTTTTCCATCAACTGAAAACTGGACACCACAGGAAAACCACTCCGAGATAACAAAAACTGAGAAAGGTTATTGTAGAGGGACCCAACACGATCCCATAGGATTAGACAAGAATTTTCTAAGCATCACAGTATTCGAGTAACAACATGATAAATTTTGTAGCCATTTTGCACTTTGGACCCTTAAGGGATCAATCTGATTGAACGTAGCTCAGACAATTCCGCATGTTTGGGTGCGAAAGAGGACCAAATCTAGCGTAAACATACCTATTTGGATGCATTGGAACAATATTTTTGGTCACACGAGTTGCAGAATGAAAGTTGCACCACTTTGCAACTTTCCATTGCTTCCATTTTACACTTTCCATTGCTTCCATTTTACACTTTTTCCATCAACTGAAAATTGGACACCACAGGAAAACCACTCTGAGATAACAAAAACCAAGAGAGGTTATTGTAGAGGGGCCCAACATGATCCCATAGGATCAAATGATAAATTTTTAAGCATCATGGTATCCGAGTAATAGCATGCTAAAGTTTGTAGCCATTTTGCACTTTGGACCCTTAAGGGATTGATCCGGTTGAACGTAGCTCAGAGCGATTATGCATGTTTGGGTGCGAAAGAGGACCATTCCTAGTGTAAAAATACCTATTCAAACACGCTGGAACAGTTCGTTTGGTCACACGAGCTGCAAAACAAAAGTTGCACCACTTTACAACTTTCCATTGCTTCCATTTGACAACTTTTCCATCAACTGAAAACTGGACACTACAGGAAAACCTCTCCAAGATAACAAAAACTAAGAGAGGTTATTGTAGAGGGGCCCAACATGATCCCATAGGACTAGACAAGAAGTTTCTAAGCATCACGGCATCCGAGTAATAGCATGTTGAAGTTTGCAACCATTTTGCACTTTGGACCTTTAAGGGATTGATCCGGTTGAACGTAGCTCGGAGCGATTCCGCATGTTTGGGTGTGAAAGAGGACCATGCCTAGCATAAAAATACCTATTCAGACATGTTGGAATAGTTCATTTGGTCACATGAGTTGCAAAACGAAAGTTGCACCACTTTGCAACTTTCCACTGCTTCTATTTGACACTTTTTCCATCAACTAAAAATTGCACACCACAAGAAAACCACTCCGATTTAACAAAAACTAAGAGAGGTTATTGTAGAGGGGCCCAACGCAATCCCATAGGATCATATGAGAAGTTTCTAAGCATCACAGTATCTGAGTAGCAACATGCTAAAGTTTTCATCCATTTTGC
>VDFB02270651.1:86967406-86999666 GCA_007258455.2 Sequoia sempervirens
GAATATCGAAGAGGACCCCTGCCAACCTTAAGAAGAAAGCACCTCCTACTACTCTGATGGTCCAAATCTTAAAGAGGGGGGTTCAGTAAATGAAC
Source organism: Sequoia sempervirens (assembly GCA_007258455.2). Classification (NCBI taxonomy): domain Eukaryota; kingdom Viridiplantae; phylum Streptophyta; class Pinopsida; order Cupressales; family Cupressaceae; genus Sequoia; species Sequoia sempervirens. Next base: position 86,967,502 of record VDFB02270651.1, read on the forward strand.
AACATGGAAGCTGAGAAAGCAGAAACGTTAAAGTCCCAAGTTTAGTCGTTGTTGGCATTTTTTCTGGTCTTTTTGGGTCTTTTTTTGTGGCCCTTGTTGGCTTTTTTGGTGGCTATGGCTTTGTCATTTTGTTGTCCTCTCTACAGCCTCTTTTTTTATGGGGTCTTTGATGATCTTTTCTTTTTTTTGTAAACTTTTTGGTTTCAGATCCCTGTAAAACTCATTTTTTCCTCTTTCAAAAACATATAGCCAAATACTAGTTCTATTTAATTTAATACTATTGAGCATATGAAGAAATAAATGTGAATAAATTCATGTGGGAGTCTTTTTATATTCCTATAAAATACCTTTTATAGTATGCCTTGTCTAGACTTAATATTTCATAAGAGTCATCAAAAGAGCCACCAAAAATTGTCCTCACACACACACCTTAGCCAAAGGATGAAAATTGAAGTAAATATTTCAAACCTTTTTCTTTCTATGTGTCATTGATCATTGGTGACCACTTGTTTCACAAATGAATGATATGTTTAGGGGCCAATAGTTTAGTCATGCCTAGACAAATAATTGGCAAGCTTGGCCTATAATATGAATCTCTTTCAAAAGGAGTTGTACAATTGGATGGGAAAAATATAAATACTAATGATGTCACCAAGGGATTAATTAATACTTTGTGGATATGTCCCAATTTCTCAAATTTTCAAAACATTTTTTATTGAACTTCCACCCTACTTTGTATTATGTCTATCTAGAGATTTCACAATTAAGATTGGGGACTATTTTTCATCATATTGGTCTCGTACATTATTTTAGGACCAGGTATGACACTAATATTGTCATAAAATATGAACTTATTTCTAAATAACATATGGGTCATCAAGGAGGAGGTGGATAAGAATACCAAGGGTGAAGGTACCAACTAGATTGGAGATGATGTTCTTAATCTCCTCATTCAGAAATGGGAAGGTGTTGCAAATTAGTGGACTAGTTTATTTATTTTTGTTGGGTCTTTGTTGCTTGTGTGTAGTGTCTATGTCCTTTTTCTATTGTTTTTAGTTGGTTTCTATGATGTTAAGTTGAACTTGGTTCCTTTTTGGCCCTACAGACTCTTCGTGTAATGGGTACAACACCTAGTAAATGTTGCTTAACTTATCAAAAACAAATTGAACCTTATGTGCCAAGTCTAATCAATATCAATTTTATAATTTTTTACCAAGATCCAAACACTCAAATTCAGGGTATACCTGACTTATTTTGTGATGGGTGGATAGATAAAATTGTTCAACAATTAGAAGAGGATGGTCTTGGTATTTATTTATTGCATTAAGAGGATTATATTATACCTAACCTTATGAAAACTAATTCTAAAGATGATGGTGTTTGTCAAATGTATCTTGATAGATCTAGAAGTAGAAATGGGGTAGGTGGAGGTGTGATGTTAGTGTCTCCAACAAAAGAATGATACTCTTCAGCCTTTAGGTTTAAACTCATTTGTAAAAATAATTTAGCTTAGTATGAAGCTCTTATACATGGTCTCTAATTGTCTATGAAGAGGGAAAAAATGTGTCTACAAGTTTATGGTGACATCAATTGAATTGGTTGTAAATTAAGAGAGTTGAATGTGACTAAAATTGTTTTATTAAAGTCATACATGCATAGAATATGGGACCACATTGCTGATTTTGAATCATTTAATATGCAATATATTCCTAGGGGAGAGAATAAACATGTTGATAGGATAGTTTCCATTGGTGTATAGTTTGATTCTCCTAATGAAAACAAAAAATAAAAGGTGCAACAACATAAGGTGGTTATAAGGAAAGATATACCTAATAAAAACATCATTTGGAAGATTTTTGAAAGTGACTAGAAAAATCAATTTCCTACAAGGAAAAGATGAGTTCTCATGTAAAAAATTAAGAAATTTTTTAGTAGCAACATGAAGAACAAATCATCCAATTGAAGTCAAAGAAATTGCCAAAAATTTTGTTCACTCTTGAATCCATTTTGAATGCTAATGATCAAGATCGAATAGAGAAAATATGCATGATTATTAAGCATGAAGACTATGAATAGATTTTCATATGCAAGGATAAAATTCTCAAGCTTGGAAATCTATGTACTCAAGAAGAAAAAAGTGCATTTATTTAGCTTTTTTAAGAGCATAATGATGTTTTTACATGGAATCTAGTGATAATAAGGGTTTTAACCAAAAAATAGAATAAAATATAATTGAATTAGAGCCAAATTACAAACCTATTAGGTAGAAACAAATACCTTTAAAATTAAAGTTAGAATCTCTCATGAAGAAGGAATTGGATAAAGCTAATATAGGCTAGCTTAATATTTCCTATTAATAAAACATCTTGGGTGTCAAACTTGTACATGTAAGGAATAAAAATGGAGAGATTTAAGGTTGTGTGTTGAGTTTAGAGATTTAAATAGAACTTATTTTAAGGATCACTACCCATTACCTTTCATGGAATTTTTTTTGCAAGTAGTATCAAGTTCATAATATTTTTCACTTCTTGATGGATATTTTTATTATAATTAAATATTGGGGATGTGCAGGATCATGATGGGCCAAAAAGTGGCAATATGATGGGTATGTGGATGATGACTTTTTTTTAACCCAAAATTGATGAAATGAAAAGGGTTTTTAAAGGATATTCTCAAATTTCCACCAATATAGATTATGTTTTACTTTGAATTTAATAAGTAATTATTATTCATTTTCTATTAAAATTACGACTAAAGTACTAATTGATAAACTGATTGAAAAACATCTATAGCTTTCAAACGGTATCACATTTTTTGAATCCAAAACATGTGTCACATTTTATGCTTTGCATACTATAGGATTAAAAAAATAAAAAATTGAATTTCATGAAGTTTTGACCAAGTTAAGGTGGTCAGACATACGAGTTTTTATATTTTTTAAAAGTTGTAATAAAAAAATCATAATTAATTATTTACTCAGAAAAAATTACAAAAAATATGCATCACATCGACATGAGTCCTCTACTTATATCTAAAATCTTATAAAAAAATATTATCATTTTATTGTGGTTAGGGTGGTAAAACAAGACACCTACTTTATTTTTCCTTGAAATTTAAGTACTACTCCATTGAAATTTAGATTTTCAACAAATAGATTTTTTTTTAAACAAACCTAGTATTTTAGAAACTACATTAAATTTGCTACAAATTCTATTCTTACATATTTTTAAAATAATATAGATAACTTATTCAAACTTTTACATCAAGTTTCCTAACTCTAATTTTTTTTATTTTTTTGCCACTTAAGGGCCTATTTTTTCCATGATGATCCTACACATACCCATTGGTTAAAGGAGAGGATTGGTTTAGCACATCATTCACAAAAATGGGGGAAAATGGCTTATAGGAAGATTATTTTTGGTTTGTCTAATGTAGGATAAACTTTTCAAAGAGCCTTTGATATGGTATTTAAGGGACTAATTAGTTATAATGTACTTGTTTATCTTATTTAACCTAGTTTGTGTTTTATGCATGTAACATATTTTATCTTGTTGATCTAATTTTGGTGTGCACTTTGGAAATATAAAATTCCACTAAATGGAATTACCCTTTGTTGCAAGTATGAAGGTGTTGTCATTGATGTCAACAAGCTTGTGTTGTCATTGGTGACAATTGTGCAGTGGTTGAGAGAGGTTGTTTCTTTGATTAGTTGCATTATGAACATGTCATCAGTTAAGTTATTGGTGTTAACCTTTGGTGTTACTTTTGATAAGCTTCTATTTCATGATTGTGGTAGTGATAAAGATGTTGAGGATATTGAGAAAATTGATAGCATGAGGTGTTTTGGTTTGTAGAGGTGTTCCGGTTTTGCTTCCCATTTCCTCTGGGTTGAATATTTTCTTGTGTTGTTTGGATATGTTGGATAGAGATGTTCAAAGTTTCTATATCCAAAATTTTGGCTTTTGGATTGTTAGAGGAATTTATGTTCACCAATGCGTGAACAGGTTTCACAATGTTGTTTACATAGGTGTCTGGGAGAAATGGTTTTGCTCTGTGTTTCCACGGTTGCTCTTCAAGTCTTAAGATTCATAAGGTATGTTGACAGTGTTGATATCGTTCCTATGTTAAGAGGATTTATGGTCTAGTGCTCCAGAAAATGGTTTTTAGAATTGCAGTGTTTGGAAATGTAGTTTGAGTGTACTAGACAAGTACATTCTGAAGGTGCAAATTGTTGTGAAGGAGTTTGGTGGATTTCAATATTGTATAGGAATATTATAGATCATGATGAAGCATGGTGTGTGGTTCACAAGTCATCTTTGGATTTGAGGAAGTGTGTAATTCAAGTTTAATGGTGTTTTCATAGGTAACAACTGACCTAGTGTTTATACTACATTCAAAGATGTTTAAGCATTAATGAAACTTTAGTGTGGTATGTGAGAGTTAATTTGGGTCCCAATTAAGTTTTGTATTGATCCACTTTCATTCTCATCCATCGTGGGAATGCTTAGTGCCGACCTATTTTGAATTTGTAAAGTGTAAGGTGAGTGTAGCTAACTTGAAGATGTTTTTCAAGTTATGGATGATATAAATTCAAGGTGAAATGATGCAAGATGGAGTGTGGAAGAGAGTTAAGTGACGTGAGGTGAATTTAAGTGTAGAAGTGTGAAATGCATTGTGAGATATAATGCAAGATTGATTAATGCAGTGAGCTAAGGTATCTTGATCTCTTGAAGACTAAAAGTGTTGTTGAATCTATTGTGGAGTCTTTATTGCATTGAGATCATGTTCTTTGTGTAAAATTCTATCTTCTTTCTTCTTTCCATTCTAGAAGTGAGCCTGCATTGTGAGCCTTTCTGGACAATGCATCCTATTTTGGTAGTAAGCCTCTTTGTATTGGTTTTGAAATTACTTATATTGTGAGCTAATCCTCACCGTGGTTTTTCCCTTCTAGGGTTTTCCATGTAAATTTGGTGTTCTCTTGTGTATGGTGTTGGTTGTTTCAATTTCTATTATCTCCTTTTCATGTTTAAACATTATAATAGATTAAGGTTTTAATGAATGTTTGTGGATCTGATTATTGTTGAGGGTTTTGATGTTTTAATTTGGTACAATTGATTCATTCCCCCTCTCAGTTGTCTTGCTCATTTAACACCATTTAGTTGATATTTTCCATTGTCTACATTTGGACACCTCCTACGAAGTGAATTATTTCAAGTTGAATTTCTCGAGAGACTTATTTTTAATAGAAAATCAATTCTTGACTCTTCTCTACATTCTCACATCCTCTACTTTGACTCTAAAAAATAGATGAGATCAAAGAAATGTTCAATTCCATCCATTTCCTCCTTAACTACCAGGCTCCAACTCTCTTTAGGGACCATATAATTGTAACAAATTTCGGTCTACATGTACATGGCACAACATTGCTCCTACCCCTCTGGTTACAAATTGGAATGGCACACATAATGATGAGTTGGTCTCTAAAAAAATTAAGTATCTCCTCAAGATTTTCTATGATCATCATCTTTAGCCTTCTTATATAACCTTTAGCTCAAATGGAATAGATCTCTACAAATTTATTTGTAATTTTTGTCATCTTTTTGTAGCAACTCCTTTTTTCCCTTGGAAATTTTGTTCTATCCTACTGACTAGCTCCTTGTTGTATTTATAAATATTATTATTTTAAGTACAATTATAGGTTCTTCCAAATTTTATCTAAAAAAAGAAGATATTACGATTTTTTGAAGCATGCTAAGGATAATTTTTCTCATCTTAAGAAGATTTTTGATAGGTGTAGGTAGTTTTTAGTTTCACTCAATTCTAAAAAATACATATTTTTAGTTCATGAAAGAGAAATTTTAGGCCAAATTATATCCAAAAGAGGACTTGCAATTGATCTTGATAGAGTAAGTTCTATTCTAGAAAATTACCCCTCCTTGGTCACAAAAGAGATTGCAAACATTCTTAGGGAGAATAAATATAGTTAGGAGGTTTTTTCTTGATATTTCCAAACTTATGAAACCACTAACATCTATGTTGAAGAAAAAAAATACCATTAAACTAGACCAAAGAAGGAAAAATATTTTGAATCAATTAAAAGAACCATAAAACAAGCTCCTACTCTCATAAATCCTAATTTTACAAAGGAATTGATTTTATATGCCTTTGGGAGTATATATACTATCTCAAAAATGTAGGTACAATAGAATGATGAAGATATGGAACAACCAATATCCTTCCTCGGTGAAGGTTTGGAAGAATATGAGTCTAAATATATTCTTTTATGGAAAAATAAGTACTTTCTTTCATAGAGTCTCAAGAAATTTTTGTATTTGGGTTCTAACAATAAAATTCTTTTAATTGTCTCACATTGAATTGTTAAATAATTTCTCTTGAGTAAAGACTTGAATTAAAAAATAGCAAGTTGAATTACAAAGGTGATGGAGTAGGATGTGAGCATTAAAGTTAAAAAGCTAATTAGAGGCCCAAGGTTTTGTATGAATGAATAGCTTTAAATTTGAATGATGATAAGGATGTTGTCCTAGTTCTTCAAAATGGTCAACAATAAACTTCACCTTCATTACATACAAGTTGGACTCAAGATATGATCCATTTCCCTCAAACAAGTGAGTGTCTTGAAGGCTTGGGAAAAGCTAAAATGAGGTATTTTAGAATTTAGTCTATTACTTATGTTATTTTGGATGGAATCTTGTTTAGAAAGTATGTAAATGGTATTCTCTTAAGATGCAGTGATATAAATCAAACTGAAATATTTTTGCAACAATTTCATGATGGATCAGTAGGTGGATATTTTTCTCTAAGAAACACAAATTTAAAGATAATAAGGGAAGGCTTCTAATGACCCAATTTTTTTAGGAATACACACATGCATGAGTTGATAAATGTAATAAGCATTCCTTATTCACAAGTAAAAAAAAGTTAAAAATTCTTCCTCCTCATCCTACTCAAGTAGAACAACCCTTCATGAAGTGGGGTTTGGATTTCATAGGGATGATTAATTCACCTTCAAGTATAGGCCATAAGTGGGTATTAATAGCTAATGATTAATTTAAAAGGTGGACATAAGAAATGGGACTAAAGCAAGAGAAGGAGACTTCATTTTTAAACTTCTATTAAGGCATTCACTAGGTTTGGAGTTCTTTCTTCTATCATCTTTGATAATGCAATGGATTTTATTGGCACTAGGATAAGTGAATGGGTAGTTAAACATGGAATCCATTTGAGTACATATTCCAATTACAACTTCCAAGGGAATGGGTTAGTAGAATCCACAAATAATAGACTTATCTAGATTATCAAAGGAGCTATGAAGGAGAACCAAATATCATAGCATAAAAATCTAAAAACAACTTTATGAGCTTATAGGATTACCCCTAAAAATTCTATTGGTAAATCCCCTTATATTATTTTCTATGGTAGAGAAGTAAGACTACCTATATCACTTGAATTACTAGAGCTATAGAACTCATTAACTAGTTGGAGATGATGGATGAAGATGCAATGATAATTAGGTTTGCAAAATCAAGAAGTTGGAAGAAGTTAGAGACCAAAAATGCATGCAATGGAAATGAACATCAAGCCTAAAGAAAGATCGTTTGACAAGAAATTAGACCCAATAACTTTCAAGGAAGGAGACCTTATTTTCACGTGGGATGAGGTAAATACTAAACCTAGAAGTCATACAAGTTTGAATCCATGTGAAGTGGACCATACATGACCTTTTACTACAAACAACACAATTCCTTTTAGATATATAAGTTAGATGGTGAGGTTGTACCTATCACAATCAATGGGATATATCTCAAGCATTGCAACTGAAGTTATGATTCACTCTTGTTCATATTCGGATAGGTTTGTCATGTTGAATAAGTGTTGTTTCACAATATAGAAGTTTTTTGTTCCTCTAAGTGTTGATGCACATGTAGTTCTTTTTATTACGGGATTGATTTTAGTTGTCTTCAAATGGTTTTTTTCCTTTTATCTTTGTTTTCTATTGTTTCCTTTATTTTATTGGTTGTTGTTGAGTTAGTATCAACTATCAATCAAGTCTTTTGTTTTTATTTTAATGTATCTTAAGTATTATAAGAATTTGTGTCTAATAGATGCTTTAGGCTACTAGTCCTTGATGTTTATCAAGAAAACATCCTACAAAGGTCACCTAAAAATTTTCGCTTTTTTCTCAAGCCCTTGTATCTTGCCACTAGTAAATAACCACTATGATTAAAAATTATGTGGTTTATTCATGTCAAATTGTGCTTCTAGGTTGAGATATTTATCTCCCATTTCCTTCATCAATTATTGAAATTAGCTAAGTTTGAGGGTTTTCCAAGGCTTCCATATTGTAGAGCACCCAAATGGGAATCAGGTAATTAAAATTTGGATAATTTATGGCTGATTATAGCTTTGGACAGCTCCTAGAACCTTGTTAGCCTTTGACTAGGTTCTTAGAATCATAGGAACCCTTGATAGATTCTTGGTTCCTACTCCTTTCTTGACCCACAAGCTCCATGCCTTAGCTATTTAAAGAAGAGATTTTTTGGTAGTTCTAATGATTCTCATAACCATAAGAGCCTATGATAAGGGTCCTAGTTCATGGAGGACCTACCAAAGAGAATTTACATGAGTATTAAAATAAAATAAGACAACTCAAGCATTACGAGTTCTTATGGTTCTAAGAACCACATGAACCTGACAATTCCCAATTTTGAATGAACCCCTATCAAGGAATGAAGTGAAAAAAGGTAGCTTGGCCAATGTATAATGGAGGAATCAAAGGTAAATTAATAAATATAAAAGAATCAAATAGAAATAAAGATTGAAGCAAAGAAGTGTTAGAGCTTTCTATGGTTCTTGAAACTATGGGAACTTCAAATGAATTTCTGGAAACCATGACAACCTTCATAAAGTTTTTTGGTTTTAGGTGAACCTAAAACCTCCAAATCAAAGAAAGGATGATAATTTCACATTGGGGAAGATATAATGAAGAAAAAGAGAGAAAATACTAAAGGAAAAAAACAAATCATCAGTGTTTTCCTTCGTTCCAAGAACCATAGGAACCTTCAATGGTTCCTAGTTCTTGACTAAGCCCCAAAAAGTCAAGCATAAGGAAAAACTTAGAGGGAGAAAAAAAGGGTGAAAGAAGACTCAAAGGTTTGATAGGTTCTAGGAACCAAGGAAACCTCTAAAGATTTCCTAAGTCTTCACTAACCCTCAAAAAGGGTCTTGAACATAAAAGTAAAGCCCAAGGAAAAAGTGAAGAAGAGAGAAAATATAAGACTTAGATGACAAAATATGATGAAAAATGAAGAACAAAGGTGTAAAAGGAATCAATGTTTCCCATAACTATAGGAAACTCTGATGGTTTATGGTTCTTTGTGAACCTTCAACCTCAATTTAGGTAAAAATAAAGACACAAATCAAGAGATGAATATAGAGGTGTAACAAATAGTAACAAAGAAGGAGACATATCTTAAATTTCATAGTGTGAAAGAAGAAAATCAAATGGATGAATTTAAAGTTCATAAAGAAGGCTTTTAAATATATTAAAACCTAAAGAGAAAGAAGATCTTACTTCCCTCTAATCCAAAATAGTTATAAGAATATAGTGAAATATGTGCTATGTTCATGTAAAGAGAAGTTTGGGAGTTATAATGGCTACTAAGAGATTTATGATAATGCCTTCTCATCATGCAAGACTCTAGGAGAATAAAAATAGATGGAGTTTTTCTTGGAGTGGTTCTAGGACTTTTGGGTCTACAATTTAACAATTTACTATTTTTATGCCACAATAGAGTCTTTGAAGGAGAAAATCACGTGATTATGTTCCTAGCATCCATGTTGAAGGTTTCAATACAATGTTAGAGAATTTTTTTTCATTTTTTTTCTTAAAAAATGGGTATTTCATAGATTATTTGAATTTTTTTTTGCATATGTAAAGTAGTATGCCTTACAAAGGATGGGATACCTATTATATATTATTAGAATTTTTGATGTAATAAGGGGGTTTGAGGATTTTCAAGAAAAAATATGTGTTAAAAAAGACTTATATTCAGCTCTATATGTACCTTTTTTGATAAAACTGGTATATCCTTGATTTACAATCTCACTTTCTTTAACTTTAAACAATAGTATATCTATGTGGTGAAATTTATGCAAGTTTCAATTGTGAAAATTGTCATTTGAGATCTTAGAAGTCACTTGATATTCCTCATTTTTTTATATAAATTTTAGACCTTTTTATGAAATACTTTTGAAAAACATGTCAAATTTTGAGTTGTCTATAGTGTGTTGGATTTATTTATCTTAAATTGTGTATAATTAGGCAAATACAAGTCATCAAATATTCTAGTGTATACACTTGATTTTTAAGTTTTAGGTTCAATTATATGTGTATTTGTGTCCCTTTTCTCTATGTTTTCATTAGAGTAAGTTAGTTTTAGGTGTTACACTAGGGGAACCAACCTTCTCTGGAGGTTCACTCCAAATTTTAGGTCACCCACAGCTTAGGAGTGTTTCTAGTTTTTAGTTGGGAGGAGAGTCACCACAACACTCTCCAAAAGATGCATTCCATCTTGACAACAATGACTATGAGAGGAAAACATAACTATGTATTTTTTGAGTTATTGGAAATATTATATATATTTCAATTGATAATCCAATAGTAGGATATGCACATGGAAATGGGAGGGAGGGAAGGGATCAAAAGTAGTCACTTTTTTCTTGAAATCAACTAAACCTAAATTTAGATGAATTATTTAAGATGTGTACACTCAAAATTTGAAGATGTGATAAGAACAATAATTCTAGTGCTCTAATTTTATTTTCTAAGCTACTAATATTTTATAATTGATTAATTTTAAGAGGGTGAAATATTGATCAAACATAAAAGTAGTACTATTTTATCATTAAAATATAGTGTATTGTCTAGTGTGCACCTCCTACCTTTTTAGGTGTACTTTAAACAACTAAGTGGTAGAAATATAGCGAACACTGAGTATGAAATTTTATGTATTTTTGTATTGAGTATTTTCTTTGTAATTTTTTGAAGTAGATACATCTTAAGAGTTTTATCATTGAGCATGTGTGTCACATAAGTTAGACAAAAATAATTGATTTTTTTTTTTTTTTTTATAGAACGAAGTGTAGAAAAATCCTATAATTTTTTGAAAAATTCAATAAGTAGATAACATTTTGTAAAGAAAAAATAACATATGTATTTAAAGATTCTAACTCTTCAAAGAAGATAAAATAAATAGCTTAACTTAGTTAAAATATTTAAAAAATTACATTGATATTTAAAGCTAAGAAGTAGGTCATTAATTTGGTGGTGTTTTGTAAGTTCTTATTACAAAATATGTTAATTTGATGAGATTGAAATTTGAATTTGTTGTTTTATATTAAAATCATGAATTTAAAAGATAAAAAGGACACCCCATAATGGGTGAGATTATACACAATGGCAATATAATAAAATGAATAAGACATATCAATGATGATCAAAATGATCATTGGAATCAAGAAGTAAAATATTAACATTTTCTATTAGATTGAAATTATATATATATATATATATATTATCAACAAAATTATATTTACAATTATAAACAAAATTCAAAATTCAAAATTTTAGATAACGAAATTTACTAAAATTTAAAAATTAAAAAGAATTCACATAGTAATCACCTAACCAACCACCAACTTTTAGCTTTATTTAACTACACCACTTAACCAAGAAAAGCGTCTTATTCACATTTGCATTTCAGCTTTGATAAACGATAAATATATTGACAAGTTTTGTGTCGGCAATAATCACAGCCAAGAAGCCAAAGAAACTTTCTCAATGGGGATTCTTTTTAAAATGAAAGGGAAATAAACAAGACAATAGGTGTTTCATAAGTGAGCTGAATGAGTGGTACAAACAAATCACTTCATGTCCGTACATATATTTTAAAACAATATGCCAAAATATATGATTAGGGGAAGGGACCCACAAGTTGTGGAGAGAATCAATATTGTGAGTATAGGTAACTTTTAAGTCAAATACATAGAGGAAAGGTTTAGATTTGTAAGGGAATACAATCCCTTTTTTATATAATTCCAGGTTAATTAAATAAATCCATACTATAAAGCACAAATTAAATAGACTTTTTTTATTTTTAATGAAGGAATATTTTGATTTATAAACTAAAATGTTTAATTTAGGATTTAATAGTAAAAGGATAAGGTAATCAATTTTGAGAATGATAACGAAGAATAATTTTTTATATTGTATAGAATTTAAATTATAAAAAATGAATGTTTGTAGTTTGATGAATGTCTCGAGCTTTGCATATTTTTTAAATATCTATTATATAGACATAAAATTGACTATCGTCATTTATATAGCCTTTTCTTCTATATTTGATTGAATACAATCTTTACTGTTCAATTAATTATCTAATTTTGATCCCTGAATTAATTAATTACTATTTCACTATTTAATTAATAAAATAATTATTCATCACTATTGACCTGAGCCTATTTATAACCTAAACTATTTAATCATTTCTCTCATATAGCTCACCTTAGATAAACAAATCCAATTCTTCATTTATCTAAGTCACTACCCCTCATCCAAAAAATTAAATAAATAATCTAATTGTTTAATTACCTATTTTCTACACTTTTCATTAAGTGGACTAAAACCACTTAGCTGCTTAATCCCCCCGTTGCACAACCAACCCCTAGTCAACCCCCTTAATCCTACACATCCTCCAAGGTGTACAAAGGAATGGGTCCTTTGTACACAGGGCATGGGCATTTGTACATGTGACATGAAATTGGTACCATGTCACATGGGTCAAAGGACTTGCTCATCCCTCAAGGGTACTCCAAAGTACCCCTTCAATATTGTCCACCCAAGCTTCCCAAGGAGAATCTCCTCCTTTGATTTTATTCTCAATCTCTTTCCCTCCATCTCCTCCAACTAAATAAGGACACAATGTCCTCCTCTTATCTCCCCATGAATCTCAACCATTATGAGCCATTGATCTCATAGTTTAATCTCATTTGTCCATTAGTTTCTCCATAAATCTATAAATTGAAGACCACCCATAGCCATTTTAACATATCATTACTTATGCAACCTTATGTTTATAACAAGAGAACTCACATCCATAATCCTTCAACACAACCACCATTCCATGGTGCAACAAGGATTACTTTGGTGAGAATTTTGTTTTCATAAATACATTTGTTATTCCTTTTCTTAATCTAAGTGGTGCATTTGGTTATGGATAAATGGATTAATTTACTTAGTTCAATAACATTCTCACTTTTTCAGGTACACCTTTTAACATTTTTGATGGGACCTATGTCCCTTTTTTTATTAGTCCAACTTGTGTTTTTCTAGCCTTTTTCATTTGTAGGTTACAATTTGATAGTCATATTGTAGGCCTCACAATTTTGTCATTTCTTTCAATAATTGCATCTAGCACTCACTAACAATTTTTAGAGTTTTCTTGTTGATTAGTATTTTATTGTTTGATTGGATTTGATTTCACATGTCATTATTTCTAATTTTGATTCACATTCTATCCTTGTGTAGATTAACCATTATTTTTGCAGATTGGGTATTTTAGTCACTCTATCTTAATTTGGTGATTGTGCTACAAATCAACGATTTCATCCTATATTTAAACAATTCCATAGTTTATATAACACCCATTTTTTATTAAGTAAGCAGTCTTTTTGAAAGGGCCCTAAACCATTTTACAACAAAGGATATTTGCATACAAAGCTTGTAACATTTGGGCATAACAAACCAATACAATAGATTGGAAAACACAACAACCAGTCAGGAATAGCATGACAAAAACAACACCAAAAAATAGACTAGTAGTAAGAACTGAGCCACCATGACCAAACAAATAGAGACAACCAAACGTAGAAAAATAGTTTAATCTCCAGAGATTGAAACCAACAAATTTTCCTTCAAAGGAAACTCATCAGAGACCTTTTTAAGAGTACAATTATTTTTCCTTTGCACAACTATCCAATGAGTATCAAAAAATAGTTTAGGAACATAATCAGGAGGACCCTCAAGAGAGACATCAAGGCGGGTGCATGAAGTTGGGTTACAATTTGGTGGCCAACTTCAAAAAAAATAAAATGAAAACTAATAACGTGAGCACATTATAATGCGCTCATGTTATGTCAATTTAAAAGAAAGAAAAAAAGTGAAAGTGATTCATTTTATGTCGACTGTTCTTCTGCTCTGCCCGCAATGAAAAATCCTCATTTTCGCGCTCGCATTCTAGGAGGGGGGATTGAGCAAAAATATTCAACAACAGTTGCTATTTCTTCCAAGGATGGCACCACGATGACGAAGAGGTGGGAGAGGTAAGTATTGTTTGCTATTTGTTTTGAATTTCTTAGTTTTAGGTTGATTTTGTTAGTTTAAGGTTATATTTGATATATAAATTTTTGAATTTGTAGGAGATGCAAATGAACCCACAAACCCTCAAAATCCTCAAAAAGAAGAGCAACCAAATCCTGAACAAGAAAATAAACCTCAAAAACAACCTCCTCCACCAATCCCTCAACACCCTCCTGGCACTCAACAAAATTTAATGAGTGAGATTGAGAGCAACAAAAAACAAATTGAGGATTTTATTAGTAGGTTGAGTGATCCAAATGGTTCAACCACATAAAGAATTACCCTCGCAAATTCATTGAAAGATATGTTAAAAAATATGGATTCAATTAGCAAACAAATAACTAGATGGCAAGATAGGAGGCAGGCAGCTAGGGCATATTATGCAAATAAACTATCATATAAACAAGTAAAGGATTTAAAAATTACAAAAGGTGATTTGTGTTCATTATTCACTGACCCACGCATAAATCAAAATCTTACCCTCAATGAGAAGAGGTTTCTTATTCATTGGTGTCACCACCAAGAGATTAGGAACCATTTTTATGATAGGTGGTACATGGTCTTTGATGACCGACCGTGCAACAATTGTGAAGTCCCCTAGTATTTTCTTAGGAAACTATATAGTGAGTTCATATTAAACAAAGTCCCAAATTATTTTGATATGAGGGACTTCCAAGGGAGAGGTGGGGGGTCGACTTAGGATAGGCCCAGTGCACAGCCGGATCCTACACAGCAAGGGAGACGAGCTCTCGCTAGGCTGCCTCGTGAACACGTTGTTATGCCTTCCATTGCGAAGGAGAGTGCCAACATAGAGACATTGTAGGAAATCAAAACTTTGACCCAGAGTGTCATCCATCATACTAGCCCTATTTTATAGCGCCATGCAGGGGAGTCTTCAAGTGGTGGCCTTCAAACCCATGTGTGTCAATCTTGTGGGGCAACTTGTTCATATGACCCCACCGACACTCAGGAGGTTGTTGCAGAGGATCTGTATGTAGCTATGGAGATGGAGAGGGCAGCTGACATTTTGCATGATGTGTATGGAATTGATACTCGGGTAAAAGTTAGCATGTTCATTGAATTTAATTTATTAAATTTTGATTTTGAAATGCAAGATTAACTAAGTTATTTTTATGATTTTAATAAAATTGCAGGGTCACAGTGTTGAGACTGGATACACCGGCCCTCCACCTCGTTATTTCTACAGTACACCTATCGGTGGGGTATGTAACTAGTAAACAATTATAAATTTATTAGATGTTAATAGCATTGTTTTACGAATGGTATTTTAATATGTGATTTTGGACATGTTGAATAGGGTAATATTGGAGGTTTCGAGGGAACACCTCCCAGTGCCAGTGGATTTACTCAAACCTTCACACAGGTGATAGAATAAAGAGTTTAACTAATGAATTGTACTTAATAAATTTGTGTATTTCATATTCATATTGTTGGTTACGTTGCATTGCACATCATTAAAAATCAAAGCATTACTTCACATTCCATAACAAATAACTAGATGTCGATAGATGACAAAATTTCAACTTCAATATATATAGTTGTTTAGAAAGTCAACATAAGCAACTTGATGCAATTTCTTCACATGGAGGCATGTGCTTGCAAAGGTGCACTTGCACGACAAACTATGGATGCTTGGAAAAAATATATGAAACCATAATAGTAAGCCAAAATGAGTGACAGACCTATCGCCATTCGATCGACCAACAAAGGGCAAGAGTTTATTTTGAGAGCCTAGAGAACAATGACTTTTGATTCCAGAGCCCTTTGTTGTATGCCTACATGGTAGTTTTGTACATATTTTGTATTGGATATATTTGACATTGTATGCCTATATGGCATTCTCGTAAGCCTATATGGCTATTTTGTACCTATATTTTATACTTATATTGACATATATTGATGTATGCGTACATGGCTATTTGGTTAATACAAATATTTTTTATCGATGGTGTCCATATTTGCATGTTATAAATTCATGGTTCAATAGATATGAGTTACATGTATTCAAGTGTATACTTTACAACATACGTGTATTGATTGTGACTTACTTGTGTTCCAATGTATACTTTGCGACTTACGCATTTTCATGTGTATACCTTGTATTCGTGCATATACTTTGTATTAAGTTTTGTATACCATGTATTCATGTGTATACTTCAAGGCATATGTGTTTGTGACTACTTGTGCTTCCCTTATTCACATGTACATGCTTTACTTGATCACGTGTATACTTATTAATTGGTTAGCCATAACATTGATCATTGTTGTCCTTCATGGTTTTTCTTGAATAAATTAATTGATTGATGGTAAACAACTTTCTCTAAAAGCAAAAAACACGTTTCCAATTGGTATTCTATGAAATGATTGATAAAAAGATTCCAATATATTTAATCCTTTGATTGGAACAACGCAATTAAGCAAAGGATATATGTATAATACTTTTCCTTTTAGATTAGCAATGCATGGAAGTTTCAAAAAGTATCCTTGATATTACAAAAATATATGTGTTTATACACTTCAATTGTGCACTCACCCTTTGGTTCTTTGAAAGAAAAATATGCCTATGTCATTGTTACATTGCATAGGTAAGTTACCGGATTTTGTATTGTGGAGCTATATAAAGCTACCACTCTCAAGACCAATGTAACAATGATACAAAATAATGTTTGAGACTGCAAGAAGACATCAAAATGGCTAGTGTACTAAACAAATTCTTATGATTTATGAAGAATGCTGATAACTCTAATCAGTTGGCTTCTTATTTCAAAATCATACAAATTGAACCCTAGCATAAATAGACTCTATATATCAAGCTACCCCAATTCAAGTTTCAACGATGAATATTTATGATGCATTTTTTAAATGACAATCAAGTTTATGGTGGTTCTGTTGTTTATATGATGTTATGTGATATTCTAATCCTAATGCATGCTTCTAGGCTGCATATATATTTATATTTTGTTATCACATGATTTTTGTACCAACGAACCCAAAATGAACCAAACCCCCTCCAAAAAAAATTGGCCTAACCAGCGAACCAAACCCCCGCACCAAAACCCGAACCTCAAAAACTATTTCAACACTCTTCATTTTTCCTGCACAAATTTAATTGACCACCAAATTATGCTTCCTCTTCACTTTACCCACATTTACTCCCTCAAACATTTATTTTTCATTCAAAACCCCTGTTTTCCCAACTAGGGCATCATACCATAACATACTTTTGACATCCCCTATCCTTGCAGACCTTTTGAAATCATCAAACTCCACAACCTCACCCTATTTCCAACCTATTCTAACTTATTTTCAAGCAATTTCTTTCTTTTCACCTCTTCTAGGCTTGCTTTTAAGGGGCCTCAATTTTGAATTTTGAATAGGGGCAGCATTAGTAATCTCTTCCAATGTCTTTACCAATGCTATTTTATTATTCATACTCCCTATCCTACTTATATCAGGCCCATATCATCGAGACACAACTTGAACAATAGATGGAATGGCCTATTTCAACATATTACACTCGAACCCTTAAGGGATTGATCTGGTTGAATGTAGCTCGGAGCGATTCCGCGTGTTTGGGTGTTAAAGACGACCATGCCTAGCGTAAAAATACCTACTCGGATGCATTGGAATAGTTCATTTGGTCACACGAGTTGTAGAACAAAAGTTGCACCACTTTGCAACTTTCCACTACTTCCATTTGACACTTTTTCCATCAACTGAAAACTGGACACCACAGGAAAACCACTCTGAGATAACAAAAACTGAGAAAGGTTATTGTAGAGGGACCCAACACGATCCCATAGGATTAGACAAGAATTTTCTAAGCATCATAGTATTCGAGTAACAACATGCTAAAGTTTGTAGCCATTTTGCACTTTGGACCCTTAAGGGATCAATCTGATTGAACGTAGCTCAGAGCAATTATGCATGTTTGGGTGTGAAAGAGGACCAAATCTAGCGTAAACATACCTATTTGGATGCATTGGAACAATATTTTTGGTCACACGAGTTGCAGAATGAAAGTTGCACCACTTTGCAACTTTCCATTGCTTCCATTTTACACTTTTTCCATCAACTGAAAATTGGACACCACAGGAAAACCACTCTGAGATAACAAAAACCGAGAGAGGTTATTGTAGAGGGGCCCAACATGATCCCATAGGATCAAATGAGAAATTTTTAAGCATCATGGTATCCGAGTAATAGCATGCTAAAGTTTGCAGCCATTTTGCACTTTGGACCCTTAAGGGATCGATCCGGTTGAACGTAGCTCAGAGCGATTCCGCGTGTTTGGGTGCAAAAGAGGACCATTCCTAGTGTAAAAATACCTATTCAGACACGTTGGAATAGTTCGTTTGGTCACACGAGCTGCAAAACAAAAGTTGCACCACTTTACAACTTTCCATTGCTTCCATTTGACAACTTTTCCATCAACTGAAAACTGGACACTACAGGAAAACCACTCCAAGATAACAAAAACTAAGAGAGGTTATTGTAGAGGGGCCCAACATGATCCCATAGGACTAGACAAGAAGTTTCTAAGCATCACGGCATCTGAGTAATAGCATGTTGAAGTTTGCAACCATTTTGCACTTTGGACCCTTAAGGGATTGATCCGGTTGAACGTAGCTCGGAGCGATTCCGCATGTTTGGGTGTGAAAGAGGACCATGCCTAGCATAAAAATACCTATTCAGACATGTTGGAATAATTCATTTGGTCACATGAGTTGCAAAACGAAAGTTGCACCACTTTGCAACTTTCCACTGCTTCTATTTGACACTTTTTCCATCAACTAAAAATTGCACACCACAGGAAAACCACTCCGATTTAACAAAAACTAAGAGAGGTTATTGTAGAGGGGCCCAACGCAATCCCATAGGATCATATGAGAAGTTTCTAAGCATCACAGTATCTGAGTAGCAACATGCTAAAGTTTGCATCCATTTTGCACTTTGGACCCTTAAGGGATCGATCCGATTGAACATAGCTCAGAGCAATTCTGCGTGTTTGGGTGTGAAAGAGGACCATTCCTAGTGTAAAAATACCTATTCAAACGTGTTGGAATAGTATGTTTGGTCACACAAGTTGCAGAACGAAAGTTACACCACTTTGCAACTTTCCACTGCTTGCATTTGACAGTTTTTCCATCAACTAAAAACTGGAAACCACAAGAAAATGACTCCGAGATAAAAAAAAAAAACTGAGAGAGGTTATTGTAGATGGCCCCAACATGATTCCATAGGTTCAGACAGAGATTTTGTAAGCACCATGGTATCCGAGTAATACCCCATCAAAGATTGCTACCCTTTTGCACTTTGGGATTTGATGTTTCATTGAACTGTACGGTTCCGTACAGGGTGATTGTGCTCTATTTTTTATGGAATTTGGTGGGCAGTAGACTTAACTCCATTTTATTTTTGGTTTGGTTGAATTTCAAGTGATTTTGTACATTTTAGAAGCCAATTACTGAGGGTCAGTTTGTATACCCTGTTTTAAGGGTTTTGAGTGCATTAAAATGTCATAGTCAGCCTTTCACCCACTGTATGCTTCTATAACTCGATGGAAAGGATTAGTTATGGTTATAAAACATGTGTGCATAGTTTTGTGCGCAAGGGAGGAAAATAGAGGGTTTTTAGGTGATGCCCTAGATGTCAAATGGTGCATTTTTTAGTGGAAAATGGTGGTTTATTGCTAGGGTTTGAAGAAATATTTGGGGGCAGCGATATCTCTTGATCTTTTAATCTTGTGTAGACCTTTTTGAATTTTTTTTAGGCTTTGGTTGGCTGTGGGAAATTTCGATTATGGGTTTTCAACAAACCCTTACCTAACTTATAGTCTCCAAATCTCATCAAATGGGCTTATCTTTTAGAGGTGGTCATCCAATGGCCAACCAAACATCAATCAAGATTTAACATAGACCCTAAGACAAATTCCCAAGAGATCATACCATGTTTCTTTGTACCATCATTAAGATCCAATAGACCACCTTGCATAAAGGCTACTAAATTATCCCTATTTACAAAGAGACGACCTTTTAAACACTGGATCTGCATTCAAACTCCTGAAACAACAGTATGTTATGTGTCAAAACCTCCAATTCCATGATTTGTTTCCAGGTCCAAGACCTCTACACCCCTAATACACCAAACCCTCTATTTCAAGCAAAATACTTGGGGTTTTAATGAAACTCCTATCTCCTGCACCTTCCATACCCAAAAAAAGCACCAAACACACTTACCAGACCCTGCACATGGTGAATAATACATTACATGGATAGTCCTTCCCACATTTTGTCAAAACGCCACTTGAAACCCTCATTTTCATCATGAAAATGCCCTGCTGCAGCCCTAGAACATCATCCCAAACACCCAACCTTGACTCCACAACATTATAATCATGTTAGGAATGTATTTTACAAGTTAGAGGACCCATTCCACAAGTTAGAGTAGGCACAAAAAGTGGAATGGGTCGAATTACATAATGAAACCCTTCAATCCAAGAACATTGTGAAAGTAGGTAGCAACAGTAAAAACAAGATAACCTTCTTGCCCCTCCTAAAGTTTGGACCACATCCATTACCTCCACATAAAACTCAAAATCCTTGGTCTTCTTGGTTCCCATGCCTTGATATGGTTATGCAAATGAAAATGAAGCAAAGTAATCATCTCCTTCTCCGCTGGTTGGAAGAATGCATGCTTAATGTTTTGATACATGATATCAACTCCCTCTTTTGCTCTCATGGTTGAATATCAAAATATAGTATGGTGGGCCTCTAGAGTTCCAGTAATCTTTATTCCTCTTCCACCAAATGCTGGCATGATCCACACGTCTGCTAGCCTAATTGGATTTGTTTTTGAAAGTTGAAGTTTCTCCTGAGTCACCAATGTAGCTCTCTTTTCCTTTTTAGACTCTTTCATTGCTACAAATCGTCTCTTGGATTTAATCATCTGTACCACATGGTTGATGTGATTTGAATCCTTACATCTAAAGGAATTTTCCTTTACATAAATACTGCTATGGAATTTCAATGTTGCCACTTTAGTTGGTATTAAAGCCGATACCTGCAACATGAGTGATTCTCATTCCTCTTCTACATTAGAGGGTTCATATCCTTGATCTGACTCTTCCGAATTATCATAATGAAAATCACTAGCAGAGGCTTTGAAAGGAACTCCATGAAAAACAAGCTCTCTAAATGGTATATCAAAATCTAGTTCAAAACATTTTAGATGAGGCTGCTCCCATAGCTCTCTTACTCGCTTGACAAATCCTTCAAACTCTATATTGATTTTATTTTTCCTATCCCTCTCTTGTTGTTCTTCCTCAATTTCATCAAGATCATTGATACAATTGGGGGAGGTCCTACAACACAACTAATCACAAATCCAATAACCAACCAGGTATTAGATCAGCAAGTTCTCCATTTCTCTCTTTCTCAACCAAATCACACGATTCCCTTGTAGAATGGGAAACCCACTAAATCGGGTACAAATTCTCAACCACACACTTCCAGTTCACAACCTAACTCAATTCAGGGACCCATTATTGATATTTTAACATATCAACACAACTCCATAAGTTTCTTTGTAACAACTCCTTCAAAACTTGAAATTTCACTATTTTTTAGGCCTCAATTAGGCCACTTTTACAAAGGATCTATACTCTAAACTTATCCAAACCTTACCAAATCTTGGGGAAGAAATTATAAGGTGTCAAAACTTCAAAATCCACAATCAGATCTCAGTTATACCACCGTACAATGGGTAAACCACAAAACCCTCTATTGTAGCCTAAACCCTAGGGGTTTATTGAAAATGATACTTCCAAAGCTAGCCACAACCTAAAAATTACTCAATTTTTTTTGTGATACCTTGCACAAGCTCAAAAAATCATAAAATAATGCTTCCCTACACAAAAACACAATTTGACTCTTCAAAACCACCATTTTTCTTAAAGAAAACTCACTTTTACACACATGGGTTTCACACCCATCTCACTTTCAAACCTCCCCAACACTAACACATCATTCCAACACCTTAATAATGTTAGTGCAGACCCATTCATCAAGTTACAGAGGCTACAAAAAGAGGAATGGGTCAAAAATTCATTTTTATTGACTCAAAACCTTCAAATGTACAAGTTCAGGCTGATTTTAGTAAATTGATGATAAAATGCGCAAAACATTATGGAAAACCTTCTAAATGGATTCAAAAGAAAGGAAAATCCATATAATATGAAAATATAAACAAATATGGATCAACTAATTGAAATACAGGATGTACAATCTGCTACTACAACTGAAAATACATAAATTTTTGGAAAATTCTGAGTTTTTATTGTTTTTGCTTCTTCAAATCACAAAATCCAACCTTCAATTCGAGTTTTCCATGTTTTTAAACTCTTTCGCACCAATTAAAAACTGATTCACCTTCCTAAATAACCTTTGAACTGGTTTGACTCTTCACATTCCCTCCATAATGCAAATTTTGCAATTTTACAACGTTTGAGTTTGCAAATTTTGCACAATTTTGCAATTTTTAAACATTTTGCACTTTTTGAAAAACCCAACCTCCTGAACACCTAATACAGCTCAAATATGAATAAATACATAATAGAATGGTCTCATAGACCTTATTTTAATACAAAAATAAAAAACCTATATTCTACTCCTTATTTTCCATGATGAACAAAACCTACTGAATGGTGCTCCTGCACCAATCATACATTGACCTTCTTGCCCCTCCTAAGGTTTGGACCACATCCATTACCTCTACATAAAACTAGACATCCTTGGTCTTCTTGGTTTCCATGCCTTGATATGCTTATGCAAATGAAAATGAAGCAAAGTAATCATCTCCTTCTCCACTGGTTGGAAGAATGCATGCTTAATGTTTTGATACATGATATCAGCTCTCTCATCTACTCTCATGGTTGAATACCGAAATCTAGTATGGTGGGAATCCAGAGTTCTAGTCATCTTTCTTCCTCTTCCACAAAATGCTAGCCTAATCCAAATGTCTACCAACCTAATTGACTTTTTTTTTGAAAGCTGAAGTTTCTCCTAAGTCACTAGTGTAGCTCTCTCTGCCTTTTCAGACTCTTTCATTGCTACATATGATCTCTGGGATTTAATCATTTGTACCACATGTTTGATGTGCTTTGAATCCTTGCATCTAAAGGAAATTTCCTCAACATAAATACTGCTAGGGAATTTCAATGTTGCCATTGTAGTTGGTATTAAAGCCAGTACCTGCAACATTGAAAATTATCCTTATATAAGAATTCCCTCCATCTTGTTGGCTTGTAACACTCTTGATGGTGGCTACATGAAATCTGATTCTAATTCCTCTTCTACATTAGAGGGAACTCATATATCCTTGTTCTGATTCTTCTGAATTATTAGAATTAGAATCACTAGCTTCCATATTCAAAAATTCCCAACCACCATCTTCAATAAATTGGTCACCAGTTCACATTCATTCTGCTTTCATAATACTTTATATCCATGGAGTTCAACCAAATTTCCTTCATGCCATCAAGTGAAGATTGAGGACTGGTGTCAATGTGGAGTACATCCCGCTTGAAGTCTTTAAAAAAATAGCCATATCAAATTCCTTTTTCCCAAGTCATACTCTCTCAAGGTTAACAATCTCAATCTTGAACTAATAGTGATTACTAAGAAAGGTAATTCCACCAACTCTATCAAACAGTTTACCATAGGAACAATAAAAGTAGAGGATTTGAAAGGAACTCCATGAAAACCAAGCTCTCTAAATGGTATATCAAACTCTTAGACCTCATTCTTGCACATTTACAACCAAATTCAAAGATTTTCCTTCAAAAGGCTACAAATTCAAATATTGACAATTTTGTAGCAAGATTGCATTTTTTTGCACATTTGACCACTAAGACTCAAAAACTCACCCTAATACACCTTAAATGGTCTTGATTGACCTTATTTAGCATAAATAAACACAAAATACCTTAATCTAATCTATTGAACACCTATCAACCTTCAAAAAGTGAAATTTTGCAACTAGGAGACTAGGTGCTCCTGCATGAAAATTACATTGTGTCTGAGCATCCAAGAGGCTTTAAATCTAGCCTTTACAAATGATTCTACATCTTTCCAATCATGCCTAAAATTTGAGCTTGTAACTAACATGAATTATTACATTATAAATAAATTGACCGTGTAATATGACCTTATTAAATTGACAATTTACTCAAAACATAATTTACTAACTTAAAATAATTCCATGAACCAAATTTATTCAATAACCTTGTTGCCCCTCCACCAAATTTCAATATTTCAATAAATGTCATTACAAGTAAAAATATCATTACAATTCCTTAGGTACTCTGTTCTCATAGATATTTTACAATGTCACTCATACATTCGATATTTTCTTATAATGTCTACATCATAGGTTCTCATTTAGAGGTTAACTTCAAATGAGTAACTTGAGATTCCCTCGCAAAGCTTCACATGCTCTTTTATAATGGATTCAAATTAGAATTGATATTTGTCAAGATCATCAAAATAAGGATGTTGCATTGCTTTTTTGGCTGAGATTCTCTTTAATGGCTCAAAAATCAACATTTTCTGCAAGGAGAGACCAATCATTTTTTACTAGTTTAGTTATAGATGTATGCAAAGTAAACAAATAAAAAGAAACAACTCATCCAAAATGGAAATGAAATGAAAATAGATGGAAGGAACTTACAGATAGGCATGGCAGTCTCTCAAATTAGTCACTCCTGGTCATACATCTTCACTGCGAGTTCCAAGATACCTATTGCACACAACACCTCTCATGAATCTAGAATATATTGAAATTTGAGATGCTCCTATAATGTCTACATCATAGGTGCTCATGATAAGGTTAACTTAAAATGAATAACTTGAAATTCCCTCACCAAGCTTCACACACACTTTTGTAATGGCTGAAAATCATAATTGAGATTTGTCAAGATCATCAAAATAGGGATGTTGCATTACTTTTATTCCTGAGATTCTCTTGGATGGATCATAAATCTGCATTTTCTGCAAGGGGACACCAATCAATGTTTATCAAGTTACTTATAGATACACAAAGTAAAATAAGATGATAGCATTGGCATCAAACAAATTAACGTGGATACAAGTATAAATTAATAAGAACCATTGTGCATATAATTACAAATTAATCCAATGAACCATCCATATCTGCTCTACTCTTTATTGTGTGAAGTATTGCCTCATGGTTAGACTCATGGACCTTCCACAAGGTCTTGTTCAAAGGTCTACACCCATATTTTCTTAAACGAACATTGGATGCCACAACAAGGTTCGAGTAATGAAGAATCTTACGATGCGTGTCAAAGTCCTCAAACAACCAATGTTTAACATGCTTATGTGGGTACCTTCTAAGCCACGTTCCAGTAACAACAACTAAGCCTATAGGGTATTCGATGTTTTCTCCATATATAACTGGGGCTTCCAATTTCTTTTTGGCCTCAACACAACGACACAAGTAATA
The DNA here is from genome assembly GCA_007258455.2 of Sequoia sempervirens. Taxonomy (NCBI): domain Eukaryota; kingdom Viridiplantae; phylum Streptophyta; class Pinopsida; order Cupressales; family Cupressaceae; genus Sequoia; species Sequoia sempervirens. The sequence goes on from VDFB02270651.1 coordinate 86,993,483, forward strand.
GTCCATTCCCTCTTCATTTTCTTCATCTGCAATAATTGCATAAACATGCCCTGCATTGATATGTGTAGAAAATCACTTGAAATTAGTCAACATTACGAATGCAGTACAAAGTAAGATAACAATATGGAATTTCAAAAACTAAGCAAGTAGATATATTACCTAGTTGAACTAGATCTGATACGTGGTCAAAGTTGACCGATGATTCCATCTATGTTAGTTCCAATGTCTTCAGAGGGTGATATGTGTGAAGTGGGCTAAGATAACTTGTCAACCATTTGTCAACCCACTCCCCTAACTCACAATCATTCCAGGCTTGCATTGTACATGAAGAACAAAAGCATGCCATTTTACGTGTATCGATACTCCATGAACCTATATTTGAGCTAAGGAAAGAGTGTAGCTCACTCGATCCTGTTAGTGTACAACAATCCTCATATGGTGCAATGTTAGAATCATCCATCAACTAAAAAAATCTATGAATTGAAGACATACCTTCATTACCTAGACCCATTGAATCATTATACCACTCGATGATTGAACTTGCATCTATCAACTTTGCACTGTCTTTATACTTTAACTCTTCTTGTGATAATGCTCTTTTCACACATGCTCCTACACCATCATGCTCCCCCTTTCCATGCCCGACCTCACAAAATTTCCATATATGCTGAACACCTATAGTGAGATGCATCCTGCACAACCAGTAGAATATGTGCGTGTTCTTGAACTGTATTGCACAGTTATCTGACCATATTATATGTCGACCGTATGTTATGCCCCTTCGAGCCAAATCACTATAGAACATCTGGAAATAACCTTGCATGAACTCTGGAGAATGTGTGCGATCATCACTAATATAAAAGTGATACTCCCTAAATACCTTCCTTTGGTCCTATGTACTATCAGTTGCATGAATGAATGCTATGTGCACAAATATCAAAACCTGTGTGGAGTTGTAATACTATGACTGCACCTCACACTGTGGTTGTAGAGTGTAGTTCTCTGTAAATTCAACCACTGATACTATGCTGCCAACTAGAAAGGTGTCCTTGCATATCTTGAATTGTGTTCCCAGCCATCAGGCTCTATGGGTATGCCTTGCATACTCATACACTAGATTCTCATGAAACATGGACATAAACTGATACACTGAAATCTTCTCAATAACAAAATCACACCTTTTTTCTTGAGACCCATCTTTTTTAGTGTATGCCACTGTTTTATACTTCCCAAAATCTACTATTTTATGTCCCACCTCATATGTGATTTCCATATGTTGACATACTAGCATTCATTGCAAGCCACCACAACGCTTGCATGAACCATCCAAGCATGTTGTCCTGAAGAATATTTGGCCATACTCTATTTGACATAAATTTTTTGATAAGAACTCTCTTGAAGATTTTGGTGGGGCTTCTATGCCACAATCCTACAAAACATCATTAGTATGCAAATCTAAACATATAGAATGATAAACATCATAATGGTTAGCGAATTCAATATCTAGTCTACAAAAAAAAGTAGTGCATGTGTGATTTATCTTGACATAAAAAGGTTTAAGCATTTCAAAAAATATTTGAGAAATACTAATTTGAGGATAAGCATTTTAAAATTTATGAAAAAATTGGGTTTGAGTCGTATCCAAAAAATGCTTTGGATGTGGCTCATGGTTCTGACTACCGATTCTCCTTCTTACGACATCCCTTTGATTTGGAGATGGCCTTGTATTATTCTTCCAATAATCTTCAATTAGTGTTCTCAATGCTTCAAAAACTTTTTTATCTTTATGTGGAAGTCTTCCCAAGAATGCCCATAATTCATTTGAATCGGAGCCCTCAATTCTTTACCGCCTTTGAATGGCTTTTGATAAAAATTTTCTACTAATTCCCATTTGTTCACTTATCTTTTTAATGAGACGAGATCTCTTTGTTTGATAGCTTACCAAATTCGATGTAATAACACATCGGGTGACATTACTATCCTTTGAGCGTGAGGTCTTACCCACACTCTCATAAGCATCCATTAGATTCTTCACAATAGTGTTTTCACTTGATGCATTCGATGTTCACAACCCAAGAGTCTTCATGATATTTTTGTACTTTAAACCCTGCATCATTTGAACAAATAGTTGACATCTTGCGGTCTCATTTATCCTTTCAAAGAAAATTTTCCAAATCTTATCAGCATATCTTCTACAAGTGCATTCTGGAATCTTACCTTCCATGTGCTGCAAAATATCCTCATCAATATTAATCAAAAACTTTGGATTTCTATGCAAAATTATAGGTGGTGTTCTCCTAGGTACATACATCTCAACATTAGCAACTTCATCAATATTTATTTGAGGTGAGCTAGATTGCATACCTTCAATCGAGGGTGGAATAGAAGACATACCTTGAGGTTCACGTGGGAATGATGGCATACCTTCTTCATCAAATTTGAATGATGATGTACTCTCAACTTCAAATGTGGTGGATGGTGTCCAACCATACTCACTTTTGGTAGATGGTTTCCCTCCATATTCGCTTGTGCTTAATGGTGTCCCTTCGTATTCACTTGCGGTAGAGGGTGTGTCTCCAACTCTGATATCTTCATCTCTCCTAGCACAACTCTTTCACAATTGTTCCCTTTGTGCTGTCAATTTCTTTTCTCTTTTTGACGATTGAGGTTCCTCTTCAATTGGCTTGTTTTTGTCAATCGTTTCCAATTTCTTCTTTTCACGATATGTCACCACCCATTCTCTCTCTTGTTCTTTGAAGGTTTCATACTCTTCATCTATTATATCTTTCTTCCTTGTTTGTTTCTTCGGCATGGTGGATAATTTTACCTGTAGCATGGTAATGAGATGAATATTAGTTCCTCAAAAATGTATCCATTAAAATAAATGAAATATATGTGTCATTCAAGGCTTCATAAATAGACAACATATGTGATGAGGTAGCTAAATAATGATGAGGTAATTTAGAAATAGATGGAAAGCATGGAACAGGTCTTGGGTAACCTGTTGGAGTCTTTTAAAGGAATTAGGGGTGTTGGGGAGTGCCTTGACAAGTTGAAAGCTTCCTTGTATAGGCCTAGTGAAGCCTTGTTTATGGCTTGTAAATCAATCTTTTGATACATTTGTTTTGGGTGTTTGATCCTATGCTTTTGGGAACTTGTGGAGGATGGTGTTAGGATTATAAAACCATGTTTCATTGTTTGGTTAATTCCTTTAATCAATTTTTATTTTGACTGTCCTATTGGTGAATGTTTCAAAGTTGCATGGGCTTGTGTAGGAGCGATGGAAGAATGGATGTTTTTGGGTGCAAGGTCTATTTGTTTGGTCATGTTGTGTTTTTTGAAGAGTTTTTACATCATCCCCAAGTCCTATTGATATGTCTGGTTGTGTGAGTCAAATTGAGTGGTCAAGTTGCATTGTTGAGAGGAATAGTGAAGTTGGTGTGTGCATATAAAGTATTTGAGAGAAGCTTTTGAAAAGGAAGTTGCTTCCCTTGCCCCTCTGCATCATTTTCAATAGTATTTAGGGGTATAGGTAGTATAATTTTCAAAATGTGCAAAAATTCCTAAGTTGTGAAATTAACAATCATCAGAAGTTAGATTTCACACGTTCACCCCTTGAACCCTAGTAGTAGTGGAAACTCAATTTGTGCCCAATAACTCAAATGTTATCCCAAACACCAGAGAAAATATTGATGGTTTTAGACACCCATTTCAAAGTTATTACACATATCTCAATGTCAGGTATAAGTCCTTTGGACCAAATCCCCAAAAACACCCCTTCTAGGCTAACCTAATTAGGTTGATTAGGCCTAATTTGCAAAGCAACATGCCCTCAAACTTATCACATGACCTTGAAACCTTGGGGAAGAATTTATTAGGTTCCCAAACCTCCAAAACCACAACTAGATTCCTCTAGTACAGATAAATTCATGCCAAACCTGAAAACCCTTGTTTTATGCACTATTCAAGAGGGTTTATTGAATATGCTACTTCCACAACCTCCCAGACTTTAAAAACAATTTGAACAAAGGAAATTAACCCTACACATGCCTAAAATTTCAAAACATCATGACCTCCCATATATATTCTCCCAAACCCTAGGCCTAAGCCCTCATTCACATGCATTTTTGTTCACAACAATATTACTCATATTGTAAGTTTGCACCCCTTACACCTATAAGTCACGAAAACCACACCAATGGCTTGAAATGAGCCTTATTACATCCAAAAAACACTAATCTTGCACACTTTACATGTAAATTCAAAAACTTTCCTTCAAAGGCTACAAAGATACTTTAGTGCAAGATCACCATTTTTCACATTTTAACACCTAAACTCAAAAAATCAACCTAAGACATGCTTAGTGGTCTTGATTGACCTTATTAAAAAAAAAAATGCTCAAAGACTCATCCACCTACCTATTAACCTCCTAATTACCATCAAATGATCAAATAAGGAGGATGAGGTGTAGGTGCTCCTGCACCAGGGTTGTAAAAGTGTATTAAAGAGGGAGACCAACGGTCACCTCTTTCAAATGTTAGTTTTGGAAGTTGAAGTGGTTTGTTTTAGGAGGGAGAAATTATAAAAGGACATGAGAAACTTGAATGGAGGATGATCCTTGGATTGGGCATCAAACCAAATGAGGAAATGTTGAGTTTTCCTTAAGAAAAATGAGGTTTTGGTGAGTGAAAATGAGTTTCTGAGTTGCGCAACATTATTTTATGTTAGATTGAGCATGAGAAGGGTATTTTAGGCTTGTTTGAATAGTTTTCAAGTTTTGGAGTGTTTGGAAAGTGCTACTTTCAATAAAACCTAGGGTTTCTAAGCCTAGGGAGAGAGTTTTATGGTTTGGGTGGTAAATAATTGAATCTATGCAATCTAACACTGTAATTTGAAGTTTTGATAGATATAAAATGTTTCCCCAAGGTTTCAGGAGATTACGCAAATTTTTGAAGGTGGTCCCTTTGTCAAAGTGGGCTAATTTGGGCCCTTAAAAGCCTAGAAAACCTTATTTGTGGAGTTTGGTACAAAACAAGCATTGGTGATTGTTGGATAAGTTGAAAGGCTTTGTAATGGGTCCCTGATATGTGTTGTGTTATGATTTGAAAGGTTGTGTGAGTGGAATTATACCTGATTGAGTGACTTTGATATGCTACAAGGAATAGTGTGAATATGCTGAATGAAGAAGTCCTGATGAAATTGTAAATTAAAAATTGTGTTTGCATATTGGAGTTGTGTATTTGTGTGTTGCAGGCCTCCCCCTACTACATTAGGAGTATATTCCAATTTTTTATAGACTTGTATGGAAAATTTGGTAGCATAGACAAGGCAATCAACTAGTTTGTATAACTATTTGACAAAATAACTCAATGAAAGCTTTGGAAGCATACAAAAAGTAAGCCAATTGTTAAATAACAAAATGCCTCAAAGAGATGTGGTTTAAAAATGTAATTGGAAAGTGTATAAAATTGTGTAATTTAAAATATCCATTGACAACCTAAGGTTGTAACATGAAAAAAAACAATGATCAACATGGAATATGCAAAACAACAAAAATGAAAGCAAGCCATAATAGAATGAAATAAAATGTACAAAGAATTCACATACCTAAAAAACTAGAGTTTGAAATGGAGGAGTTCTACCCAATTATGTAGCCTTTGCTTATTCTTTCCTCAAACTCCTCAACAATTTGACTTTTTCAAAAGCTTGTTCCCCTCCAAACTTCAATTGTATATCAATTATCACTAGAATTCAAAATTGAATTGATATTATATGCCTTTCAACGTGAAAACTATGCTATTTCATGAAAAGGTGGTGAAAAGATCATGAAAAAGGTGGTGGAATCTAAAAATCATGCATGGAAACTTCACTCAATCTTGAAAAAGCTACTTTTTGTCGGAGCACACGCACAACTAGGAGAATATGTAGAATGTGGGCCGACATCATGGGTATATTGTGTTTTTTACCATTTTTAGTGCAAGAAAAAATGTGCATGCATTACAACGTGAGCGTGTTATAATGTACATGCTTTATTTATACCTAGAACGGTCATGTCTCTACTTCTAAAAAATGCGCTCGCATTATCATAAAGTTAGGTTTCTTTTCTCTCTTTGTCTATACTCTCTCCCACTCTCTCACACCCTCTCTCCCACCCTCTCACCCACTCTCCCACACTCTCTCCCAC
>VDFB02270651.1:87001369-87107773 GCA_007258455.2 Sequoia sempervirens
CTCCTTCTAAAGACATACATAAATACATATTACAAGCATAATACATATGTACATAAAATCCTACATCCATACAATATACATGCACTAATACATATAGGCATACACACATATATACATACATGACAAACCAGCATACATGTACATAAAAACATACAAATATATCAACATTCAATAGAGTGGAATTTAACATTAACAAAGGCATAACACGAGCACATTATAACGCACGTGTGTGTTATGTCTTGCTTGACATATATCTCGGATAAGAAAAAAATGTCAAAACTAGGACATAACATGAGTGCATTATAACGTGCTCGGTTATATTTTTCTTTGGGAATCCCTAAGCCTTAGCATTGGTATTTTCCTTGGAATACCAACCCAAAGCCTTGGAGGGAATTCCCAATGACCAGAGACATGTTTTTGCAAATTCTACAATTTTTCACATAATCGGGTTCGTGCTCACCGTCAGGATTGCATCTAGTTCAATATCAACAAAATCGAACACATGGGTAATGTTAGGTTCTCTCTTAGCTATCCAACGATGTAATTTTTTTCACTTTTTAACAATGTTAAGCCTTTCATCCATAATTTCTTTTGTTTGTATGTCTCTTTTCTCGCCAAAAAGTAGTGTTTGGTTTTTCGCTATAAATTAACCGTTCATCAAAATTTCAAATAAATAACATTTTAGAAACTAGACTCCATTCTACAAATTTAAATTTAAAAAAAAAAAAAATTCAATTACCTTCAAAAATTTTTAGGGGGAGCATGGCCAAAATTTTGCTTTTCAGGAAGTGCCCACTTAGAAAATTAGTAAAAAATAAAATATTTATTAAAAAATTATTAGAAAAATCATGCATCAACTAGATACTATTAGCTAACTTTTGACCATAGCGATTTTAAAAATACTACACAAAATTTCACCATGCTGGGGTCGTACAAGAGTTGCTATGTTATGTTTTTCTAACAAAACTAGCACCAATTTGTGTACATACCTCTTTTGAACCCCTTAATCTCAACCATTTTCAAAATAAATTAGTAGTTTAGAAAGTAGACTCAAAGAAATTCGATCCTTGTTTTTGTTCCATCTCAAAATTTTGCGTGTAACTATCCTCAATTTCACGTCCAAGGTCAGTATTTCCTGATTTCAGGAAAAAAGTGGCCACTTAAGCCCCCTTTTGGGGAACCATCTTGGTGCACTTACCCATCACACACCTTAGAGAGAACAACCAAGTTTTGAACCAATTCTATAGAAGCCATAAGAGGAACAACACCATCAACAACATGATTTAGAGAGGTAGGGGCCTCTGAGGAGGCATCACACACAACAAATGGTACATCCTTATTTTGAATTAGAGCAGCAGAAACCATCAGGGAAAGAACACCAACAACTATAGAATCCACCAGAGGAGCATCAACTACCACAACACTCTTATTTTTCCTCTTAGAAGGAGATGGAGGCCTTGAATCATCATCAGAAGAAATAGATTTTACACCAGGGCACACTATTAAGTGTTCAAAAAGTGAGTTCTTCTACTAGGTAGAAGAAGAAATAAGGCAGAAGCCTTGAGAATAGTCACAAGCTAAGTGACCAACAACAAAAATAATTCTACAGTAAAAAGGAAGACCCTCATAATTCATGATTTGAGACCAAGACCAACTGTTAACCTTCAACACAACCTCACCAGGTAAAGCCTTCGATAGATTGACCTCCACCAGAATCCTAGAAAAGGATGTATGAGTAAATTTTTTGGAAGCCTTATCCACTTTCAAGAATCTACCAAGAGAAATACCAATGCCCTCATAGGCAGACAAACACCAGAAATTTAAGGGAAGATAAGGAAATCTTACCCAAACAGGCACCACCTCTAAGGGTTCATTCAAAGGATTGAAAGAATGAACCCAAGGCCTCATGGAGAGGAGATGAGAATCCCAATCCCACAAACAATAGTCTAAAATAGCCTGTCTATCCTAAGGAGAATTGAAACCCACAACAAAAAACCCCTTGTAGAAGGGTAAATCTCCATCAACCATCAACCAGAGGGGACCAATGATTGGTGGTCACAAAGGTGAAAATCAAGGAGGGAAGGCTACAAGTAGCAAAATATGCAAATAAGAGCAGTCTTGGAATAAAATAAATACTTTTCAGCAACCTCCTTACAAAGAGAAATATAGCATTGTGCCCTCCTCGGGTCTATATAACACATGTTAGCTTGTGTATTTAAAAAAATATTTTCATTATTTTCATTAGCATATACTCTCTATTTTCTAATGAAAACTAGATTTGCAAGGGTAAATGTTATTAAAATTGTCACTCATCATAGTTGAAATCAGATTAAACTAAATTTTAACTAACTAAAATTTTTATGTGCATGAATATTATTTTAGTGACTCCATAATTGGTCTAGTGGCTCGATCCCCTACATTAGTGATTCTATTGTGGGTAATTTTTTTTAATTTTTAAATTGTTTAGTGATTGCATTACAAATCTATAGATATGTGACCTATTTTCATCTAGTTTCATTATTAGGTGTAATTTATTGTATTTTCCATCTTTTAATATATGTATCTATCTTTGAGTAGTTTCATCTTGTATTATAGTAGTTTCATCATTTCTCAAATTATCAACACCATTAGTATATTATTTATAATCATTCTTATTTATGATTGTGCTATCGAACCCCCTATTTGTGCAACACATAATCACTTTTCAAAGAAAAAATCATAAAATTCTAACATTTTGTTTGTAGAAAACATTTTTCAAAGACATCATGATCATTGAAGTCTAGAAACACTTCAACAAGTATTAAGGGGAATTAACCATTGCACGATATTCTTGAGTAGCCCTTTTAATCATATGATCTCTCCTTGCACCCTTGGGTGATCTTGAAGATCAAAATATTAAGTTGGTCTCATTTCTTTTTTCATCATTTTATCCCAATGACTCTAAATGTGTTTTCTTTCTCATTGTGTTTCACACAATCTTGGGCGACCAAAGGAAATTAGATCATCCTTCTAAGGGGACTAATCAAGGATTTGATCACTCTAGGCAATGATCCCAACTCTAGTGTCCTGGTATGTAGTGTCCCCTACTTGGAGCATGCTTAAATTTTCCTTAAGTGACACTTACACAACATATAATTATTTTATAAATAATATTCCATAGTAAATTATATAATAGATATTGAAATTTAAGAATAAATGAACAATTAACACTTATGAAATAACAAATAACAACTTAAACTTCAATCCAATATATAGAATCTTTTTTCAATGACCAATTATAGTGTATAAAAATGTATCCCTTTACATTCTCACACTTGTTTGGGCCCTCCTTGTTAAAATTTGGTTTATTTATGTCTTAATCGGTCCTATTTTGCATCCACAAGTCTTATTTAATGCATTTTTTTTTAGGATAATCCTGACACTTAATAAATGAAAAATCATAAGATCTAATGTTTTTGGTTATGTGTTGCAAATCTAGGGATCTGGGAATCATATGCCACCTTGCGTGTATGGGTCCCACCTAGGTCTTGGGACCTGATTTTAAATGTTGCATTAAAATTAACACTTCTTGGAGAAATGTCCTAGGTTTTAGCCACTAGGACCATATGCCCAACTTGGTGTATGAGTCCATCTTTAACTTGGACCTATTTTAAATTGAATTATTGGTGAGATTTTATTATCCTAGATCTAATGTTAGCTTGTAGTATTGCAATTTTAGGAACTTTGGAATAACAAGTATAAATACAAGGTTATTTCACATAATTTCTCCTAACAAGATCTAAGCTTTCAAGTATTCAAGAATTATAGAAAATTTGAGATCAAGAACATTCAAGTACAAATCGTCACTCATTTGTAACAACATTCAAGATTCAAGCATAATGTCAAAGTCTTCATGTATCATGTGTGTTTGTGAGCTAACATTTGTGATCTAGGTTTTCATGATTCAAGCAAGCATTCAAAGACATTATCTCATATCAAGATCAAGAGGAAAGATCCACATCCATTGGAGCCATTTCACACAAGTTTGCAGTCTTTATTTCAAGGCTTTGGTGAGTTGCAACATTGCATTTGTTCATTCAACATTCCTTCATACTTTTCTATTTCATTCCAAGGTTTAATTACCAAAATGGGGTTTGACCAAGGAAAACCCCTATTCCCTAACAAAACAACTTTTTTCCCTCTTAATGTGTGATTGTAGATCTAGGTTCAAATCAGAAACTTGAAGATCCTTTGAAGGAAAAGTTGAAAAAGTTATCAAAGTTATCAAGAAGTTGTCATATTCATAAAAACTCACCTAGAGATCATAATTACGACTTTTCAGACTTGAACATCAAACAAGAAAGAAGCTAGAGAAGATCACTATAGGCTAGAAAAATGTCAATCAAAACCTAGTAATGGGACTAAATCATCTATCCAGGCATATGATTCCCAATACAACCCTTTTTTTATCTTTCTATAGATCCTAAAAAGTCATTGGAAGATTCCAAATTCTGCCCAAATTCTTGTAGCAGGACTAAATCACCCTACTTGGCATATGAGTACTAGTACAATTCAAAAAGTATAATTTTAGTGTTGTAGACCTTGCTTGGATTCCATCATTCTTCCAGATACCCTTCTATCTCATTCTCTTTTCTCAATTTGATTTCATGTCTTTAAGTTTCTAGGGTTTAGTGCATAAGTGTTTGTATTTCTTCTTTGAAGCTTCGTTTTAATGGTGAACCCCCATATAATCACACCAAGGAATCCCCTAGTCCTTCGCTCAATTGAGTCACTTGGCTGAGGGATGCTGGTTTCATAATGAACTAAAGTGCGAAATAGGTCCTAAAGTTCCATCTCCTAAAAAGGTGGACACCTTATTTCCTTTGGTTCATTTTGGTGAACCCGACCATTGGACCCTTGAATTTCTGATTTGGAGAGCATTGTAGTCCTAGATCTAGGTTGCATTAACTTTGCATTATATTTTCATTAGTTGAATTTCATTTAGGGCTTCTAAATCTTGCAAATTAGTAAAAGTTGCATATAGGTTGCATTTTTGCATCTTGCATTGAATTCAGTTTCATTGGAAAACTATACTTGCAAACAATCATTTGAGTATGCAACCTAGAAACCTTAACATCAACTCATAATTTTCTAAATTTGGTTTAAAAACCTAATCTGGGACTCATTTTCCCATTTGGGTGACTTAGTCCTTGTACAAGTTGTTTTTCCATATTTTTGGGTATTTTGTGCTCTCTAATTTTCACTAATTGAACCTTCCATAAACCCTAATTGGGACTCATTCACCCATTTGGGTGATTTAGTCTTGAATTAGGTTTGAATCTACATCAGCATTAAATACTTCATTTCCGTGTTTCTGTTTGCTACTGTCAGATCCCTATTTCAGTTTGCTGAATTACTATTATTGACAATCTTTTCAAAATTGGTTTCATTTCAAGTGCATTGGAAATAAAAAAAATTGAACTAAAAGATACAATTTTAAGGTTTATACATAACATAATAAGTCAATTATCAGGTCATTGCATTCTCCTTTTGCATTTTTTCTTTATTATTGTCGCATTTCAAATTTGTAGGACAATTATTACATCATGTTTTCATTGCAAAAATATATGGTTATCATACTTCATGTTCTATTTTCAGATCTTGTTGAGTATTGTAAGAATTTTTTTTTATGTGCATATGAATATAAATTCCTCTCCCCTCTCTTTTTGTTCATCATTGATCCCTCTCCTAGTACCCCTCCTATGAGTGAGATTAGTCTAGTGAAAGAGAATACAATCTTGGGAAATCATAACAATCATATTCCTTCTTCTCCAACTATCTCTCCTATTTGTGAGGAAGATATTTTGGTGTTAGAAGAACCAATCAGTGAGAGTTTTGAGAATCCTACTTGTTTCTCTTCTCACTACCTCTCTTATTGGGCAAGACATTGATGAACAAGATGACACAACCATAGGTAATCATGATGATCACATAACACAACAAGAAGAGACAGTTGAAACCTACCTGAATATCACTTCAACTAGCCTACATTCATAGATCTCAACATCTTCCCCATTTGTGATTAATTTTTAGTGAAAGAGGATGCAATTGTAATAAAACATGACAATCACATTATTTTTGAGGAGGATATGTGGGTGTTAGATTATCAAATCTTTAAGATCTATGACAACCCTATTTATTTATATTCCCCTACCTCTCCTATTTTGGAAGACATTATGGGAAAAGTGAATGTAATCATAAAAGATCATGATAATCATACTCGTTCTTCTCTTAATATCTCTCTTATTTGTGAAAATTTATTTTGGTGTTAGAAGATCAAACCAATGAGAATCATGATAGTCCTATTTGTCTCTCTTCCCCTAGGAAAAAAAATATTAAACAATAGAATATCATCATTGATAAACAAGAAAACCCAACCATTGATGAGTCCCCTACTCGTGATGAAGTTATTTCAAAAGAACCAAACATTGAATGTCATGAACATCTAGTTTGTAGCTCTCCTAAAAGTTCTCCTACTAAGGGAGATATCATGGAGGAAGAAAATGGGAACGTTGTCACATGTCTTTCAAACAATATTGACGAGGCTTCCTTAGATGAAGACGATGAAGTGACATTAGAATCCCATTCATTAAGAGATCATGAAAATAAGGACAAGGATTTTGAGGTTATGCACATTAGATATCCCTTGAAGTGGTCTCCTTCTCCACTTCTCACCATCTATCCTCCCTCAAAACAACCACAAGTTCAAAATAAAACCATGCTTATCTTAGAACCACCTAAAAGGAAACTTCATAATGATAATATTTTGCAAAAACTGAGTTTCAATATAGTTGTTGATACATATAACACTAGAAACAATCTGCAACCAAGAAAAACAACTCCAACATCCCTCCCATCACCTCAACCTATCTTGCATAGTGCCCCTCGTTTGCCTTTACATAGTGGAAAGGAGTATGAGCTTGTTGAAATAAAGAATACTCCTAAGATATCCTTATGGGACCTTATTCAAGCCTCACCTAGTTATCATAACATGCTTCAAAGTGTTTTACAACAAGTTCCTATCTCTCCTAATGTGCAACCAAATGACATAGCAGCCATGATTCAAGGAATGAATGTGAAAATTGTTTTCCACCAAAGTGAGCTACCTCCTTTGGAAGTGCAAAAAAAAAAGAATCTTTCATGATAATTACTATCTTCAATAGGACAGGAATAAAGTGAATCCTTGTCGACAATGGATCAACTCTTAATGTGTGTAGTGTAACCCTTTTTGGATAAAATTGGCATAGATAAATCAAGAATTGAACTTAATTCCTTATCGATTCAAGGATTTGAAAATGTAGGAAAACAAACGCTTTGTGTGATCACTTTTCCTATTACAGTTGAAAAGGCCACATTACAAATCTCGATCCATGTTATTCCTCATGATCTTTCATACAACCTCCTTTTAGGAAGACCATGGAATCATGTGATGCATGCGGTGCCTTCAACACTTCATCATATAATGAAATATGTCTACAACAACAAAGTGTATACAATTGAAGCCAAACTTGATCCAGACAATTTTTTGAACATTGAGAAAGGAAATTAAAATCCTTTAGAAACATTGACACCAACTACACAAGTGGAACCCATGAAAGAGAAAGGAAAACAAAAGCATATTGGAAAAGTCACAAAGTTTTTGGAAGATGATTGGGGTTCCTTAGATTTCACACCTAAATTCATGGGTGAATACAAGATCATAATAAAAGAGTTTGAAAAGGGAAAAGAAAAAGAGGTAATGTCAACACAAAATTTGAAAGCATCCACCTCAACCACTTTAGAAGAAGAAGAAAATTACACAACAAACTTTGATGAAACTGATTATGAGAAACCATCGAATTGCAAAAAGATGAAAAAGATTTATGGAAGAGGTTATGAACTTATGAAACAACTTGATTATAGTGGAAAAGGATGTGTTGCTAGAGAACAAGGTATCTGTGTCCCTATAGAGCCTAACACGCAATAAATGACTAATGGTCTCGGTTATTGTCCCTTGAAAGAAACAAACAAACCCTCAATCAATATCAACACTCTTACAAAGGATTCTTCTAAGCCAAATTTAACATTATTGCATCTTGAATTGATAGAAACTAGTGGTCTTGGTTATTTTCCTTTGAAAGAAATGAAAGAAACATAGAAATATTCACTTAATATCAATGTCACCACACAAAACACTTACGATTGGAGTTCCTTTTTTTTCCAACTTACTTTAAAGAAGAGTACTAAATTGCAATCTAGGGTGATCCCACAATATTGGTTTACAAGTTTTGGCCAAACTTGACATTCAACTGATTTTTTTTAACTAAATCTTAAAATTTGGGCACCTATAGCGGCTAAATCTTGAAGAATTTGAAGATGATTCAAACTAGTGATTTGTGAAATTTTGTTTGTAGATTCTAAATATATTTTTTTCAAAAATTTTGGAATCATATTGCACTTAATTTTCCATCTCCTTCAAAAAATAGTTTTTAATAGTAAACACCATTTTTTAAGAGTGATGTTACTATATAACACATAATTTTTTTTTCTATGAAGGATAAAATTCTATTTTTTTCGAATCTAGATGCATAACTACGATATATAGTGCATGGAATTGGTTTCATAGCATTTTATTGAATATTTTTCTCTTAATTAAGTTTCAAAGTCAAACTAGTTAGAATTCAAACATAATTGACTAGCTAAAATATAACTTTTTTTTATATGTGTAGACATTGAAAAATGTCCTAATCGATGTCATACACTTGAATTAGATTTATTAACATTATTTCCTCTTTATTTATCATCTTTTCACTTAATTGATTCAATTAGCCTAGCTAATTAATTAATTGCATCTTTTTCGGCTATATGGCCTAATTAATTAAATTGGGTTAATTCATCTCTTTTCGCACTAACACTTCATCTAATTAAATTAAATGCATCAAAGTATTTAATTTAATCTCCTAAGTCATATTATTTAATTAAATAACCCTAAGTTATTTAATTAAATATCATTTCATCCCCTCCCCTATTTATTAAATCATCTAATTTAATAAATATCTTCTAATTCTTCTAAACCCCTAATTGCATAAATTAAACCTTGTTTAATTAGAAATTAAACTAATTTTCTTCTAATTAAAGGGAATATTCCCATAGAATACTCTTTATCCTTTTTTGCACAATTAAAAATTTGTTTTAATTTGTAAAATATATTTTTCCTCATCCAAAAGGAATATTCTAAGGAATATTCCCTCTCCTCCAATCAACTCACTTGGTTTCTTTAACAAGCTAAACCCAATCACCTCTTTGGTAAGTTACCTTTGACCTGTGTGATTAGGTCAAAAGTGTGTTTATTTAAGCTAAGTGTGAGCCTGTGATTAACTTTCATCATGCATTCTCATCCATTGATGAGAATCCATGATCCATGCCTCGTATCCCCTTCATCTTGAACCATTGATTAAGATTTTTGATCTCAACCATCCATTCCTCATTTTCTCTCCTATAAATAGATCACTATTTGGAGACAAATGGATCCATCTTTTATTGCAAACTTATGTTGTTAAATTTACCCACATACATACTCTCAATTTGCATACATTTAGCTTATTTTCAGTTTTGTTTAGTTGCATAATAGATTAGAGCATCCATTAATGGTTTGCATGCATCCATCTTAGTTTGTAAATAAATTAGGGTTTTCATCTTTCAACTCATTTTTAGTTTAGATTAGCTTAGCAATTGCATAATTAGATCACTTATAGTATTAAATCATGGTAACTTAGCTCACATCATGTTCATTTTGTGCATAATTTAGATTTTTTATACACCAAACACCATGGTTTCATCAATTCTCTTCCATAGAATCAATTGAAACAAGCTCACTATCATGGGATTGGGAAAGGGTCTTTGGTCCACATCAATGTGAAACCAATTCCATAACAAGATAAAGTTTCAATAGATTAGAGTAGATGTTTTCTTTAAAGCTTTCACAAATTTAGCATGTTAGGTTTTTTGATAAAATGTTTACTTTCAATTTTGATTGATTGATCTTGTTGAGATTCGAGTAAATTGGTGGCTCTGTTATGCTTTGATTCATCATGGATCAAGTGTAATTCATCCCATACCAATATTTTGCATTGAAATTCTGGTGCTAGAAGGACATAAAACTGATTATTTAACCATATTTTAGCTCAATCCATGTTCATGTTGTTTTGCAGGTTGCAGTGATGCTCAAAACACAAATAGCGACGCTATTTCAATAGCGTCGCCATATAGTGACACCCAAGAAATTTAATACAATGAAACATATTTAATTGGTCGAGACATATTTAAATTTGACGTTTCATGGATTGAAAACGACAATGCTCACCTTCACCAAATCGATGCTTTTAAAGTTCAAATTGCGATGCACTCATTTACAGCGATGCCCATCAAAATAGCGATGCAATTGTGCTCACTAGTCCTTCTGTAGAGCGATGCTCAAATTCACCAGAGTGACACCCAACTTTCAAATTGTGAAGCCATTGTGTGCAACAACGCTCAACCATGGTAAGAAACTTCACGTTTGTTTTTTGACATGTGACTTAATTTCTTTTGATTATTTAATCACTAATCGATGTTTGACTGTGTTTTCATTGTTAGACTAAAAGGGTTTTGCAGGTTTTAAGGCATGGATTGAAATTGAAGACCTTCTCTTCTATCTAAACATTCTATAATTGTAACTAGCGTTCAACGCTTTGGGGCAATTATAACCCATTTTCATGCTTTTTTACTTTTAGTTTTTAGGCAACACACTAGTTTTCCATTGGGTTTAAAATGAACGTTCAAAGTTGGATAAAATGAACCCTCACATCACATCTTTCAATTGGGCTTAAAATTGAACAAGGCAATTTCATCTTTCAATTGGTGCTCTAAAAATAACTCATCATTGCTTTGAGGCTTAAAATGAACTTGTCCTTTAATTGTCTTGTAATTTTATTTTCAATTATGTCATTCAAATGCGTATGCACTTCTCTCATGCCTCATGGTGATCTTGAGAATCAAAAGAATTTTAGTGACATTGGTTGTCTAAAAAATTACCTCCATCTTTCAATTTGGGTTTAAAATTGAACAACCATGCTAGTGTGAGAAAAAGGCATAACGTGTGTTCTCTCTTTGTGCATGCAAGAAAAGATCATCGAACTACGAATGTACTTACACACTATTGTTCACCTTTAGAGGGCCTTCCTTGGTTGGAAAAAGTACTCACCCTAAGGGAATGACCCAAGCGGTAACGAGCATAAGCCAAGCTCTTCCAAACCGCTATATAAATTTGTGGTTTTGATGAAAATCGTAATCAATGGGAAGTGGTGCATGATAGCTCTCCCCCAATATATTTATGATGCGTAAATACCTTGTTCTAAGGGTTGGGAGACCTCTCACAAGGAGTTTATCATTGCACCTCCTAAACTAGATGTCCTTATTACGAACCTTTGTGTAGTAGCCAAAAATCCCTAATATTCATTGATGTCAGGAGGTTGGACCTCTGAAGCCGTCCCACATATTTGTGGTTCTTAGTAGAGATGAAATTTTCTTCATGGGAGATTCATGAGAAATTGAAGCTTGGCTGACTCATAGAAGTGAGTGCCGTGGAGGGGAGCCAGTGTGGTCAAGCTTCTAATCATCCGCTTTGAATAAACGCAGCTAGAGAAATCCAAGTGGGAATACAATAAATATAGCCTTTTCTAGCCTAGGGTTGTAATGCGTGTGAGTCAGTTTAACACTTTCCTTGATTTCAAAATGATCCAAAAATAAACATTCACTATCCAAAATTTCAAACACTTTGGCTCAAATATGGACTTCTTGTGTTAGCCTTGATATTACTGCTTGTCCTAAGGATTTATCCTTAGCGATTTCTAAATATCTTGACATTAATCTCAAACCCATATTTACCAAAGACAACATAGGAAATTATGGCTTTAATCTCATGATTTTCATAAAATGGACATTGTGAAAGTTATGATGTTTTTGACATAAACATCTAGTTTGAAAACATAATCAAAGACAAGTGTTTGTGGTTAAAAATATTCATTTAAGCAAAGATAAATTGAAAAATGAGCTCCACATGACTATTTGGAGATTGATTGCTCTTGTTGAACAACCTGATCTTCCAGGTGTTATAATTCATCCAAACTTTGAATTCATAAACGGTGAACAAACAGATCTCATTAGCAGTTTGAGAAGCTTCACTTTTGAAAACAAGGAAACAAACTCACAGTGGAGAAATGCAGTAACCATTTTAGATGAAGAAGAGGAACACGTTGATATTGAGGCTGGAAGGCCCCTATTACTACCACATATGTGGCAATAAATATCTCCCTTTCTTCCATAGACTTAAACTGTTCCCACATGATCTCATGAAAAATTAGGATTCCTAAGCCAAAGTCTACCGGTCCTCATTTTAGACTTAGGCATCTCACTCCAAAATCTCTTAAGAAACACCTTCAAGTAGTTCAAAAAAATAGAAACAAGTTGGTAGCAAAATTTTATAGTCATCATGCTTCAAGGTATAGTCTGGAATTGTTTGTATTCTTTTGGAGTCAAAATCCTAGAATTTTTCATGATACCCAACTCCTTTAAATGATTCACCAAAAAGTAAAACTTCATAGAATAAGAGCTCCAACCCACAATTTCAGACATAGGAATCATAAAATAGAGTATGGTCAAAAGTGGGCTTCAATCTTTTATTGCAACTGTTACACTTTGTTGAGAAACTTTTATGCCCGAGCTAGAAGACCTAAAATAGGTTTGAACATTCCCATCATTCCTCTCATTTTCTAGGACTTGAACATTTTATGGGTCTAGCATCATTCTCACTACCTTGATCTTATAAAAAAAAAAGCTCACTTTACCAAATGGTCTCATGCAAAGTAAAGATCCCTAAATGAAAGTCAACTGGTCGTCACCATAAACTTAGAAATTGTAGTGCAAAAGAAATCAACAACCACATTGAGGCACTCTACAAAAATAGAAACAAATTGTTGATAACTTTTATGAACACACTATAAGAAGAAATCCCGACCTATATGCATTCTTCATGAGAAAAAAAATCAATTTTTTGAAGATCAACAAGTTTTCTAAAAAACATTGAGTCTTTAGGATTTGAACATTTTAGAGGTCTAGCATCATTATCATTACTGTGGTTTTTTCAAAACAAAAGGTTCACTTTAGGTCAACATCAGGTCCAACATTTCATTCACCCCTTCATCACATTTCATCTTTCACCTCATCTATCTTTGAAAAATTTCAAAATACACCAACACTTTGTGACTTAAAACATCAAATCAACTTGCTAGCTTAGCTAATCCATATGTGAAATGTATCCTTTTCCATGCACTTAGTTGATATAGTTATCATCTTTGAACTATTTTATCTTGAAGGTCACAAGTTTATGCTAAAGATTTCTAAGTTCATTAGCAGCCTTTATCCCAACATCACAACATCAAGCTTAAGTCAAAAGTGTTGTCCCAAAATGCTTGCAAAGATCACTTCCCACATCACCCATATTTTCATCCCACATTATCATCATTTATCCCAAAAGACTTAGAGCATCCCTTTTACCTAGGTTTGAGTCAACTAGAGAGTTCAAACATTACAAAACTCAAAACAACTCTCCCATAGCTGACACCAAATTTATGGTAAAAACAAGATCACAACACAAGAGAATCATGGAAAAAGAAAAAGTTACATTTACCTCAAGTGATCCAAATCCTTTAGAATTTGATCCTAGAAGTCATGTTACACCATCACAACAACCATCATCTCCTTCTGATGAGGCGCAGCCCGAGACTTAGAAAATAACCCACAAACAAGAGAATAATTTTATTATTCAGAAAATGGAGCTTCTTACATGCAGAGGATCTCAAATCCCCAAGTTCTACAACACATGCAAGTTATAGAAAGCTACAGAATAACCCTTTCACAATATGCGAGCTTGTCCCCAAAAAGTTACCCAAAAATTAGAAACCCGCCCATAAATAGAGCTCCTCATTAGTTTGGAACCAAAACAACAATCAAATTTGAGTTTAGGTGGTTTGGCACCAAAAATTACAACTTGAAGTTCAAATTTCAAAAGTACATTTGCAATTGTATCTTCTAGAAAGTGCGCCAACTTCCCGGGACCATAACTTTTGATCCGGGACTCCGATTCGCGAACCGTTTGAATTGTTGGAAAGGTCTCAAAGTCAATAACGTGCTTGAAATCCGCTATGCCGATTTCAGCAAGTTTTGGGGCTGTTTTGGGAACTCTAAGTGCCTCAACTCTAACTCAAAAAATTTTCAAGTGCAAATCTAGGAAACTAAAACTGCAATATCTTTCAATCCAGGAATAGAAAATAAAAACCATAAATTGGGAATTTCATTATGACGAAAAGGGTATCCAAAAATGTAAAAACATCTAAAAACTGAGAAACTTCAAATTTAACTATTTTTGGGTGATGCAAGATTGCCCTTACACCACTGGATGCTCCTGCATCACCTTCAGTACCATATGAAATCGAAGATGTCATGAACAACCCATTTGAGCTCACAAGGGAATAACTTTTAGAATGTCAACTTTTTGAAAGTGTAGCTCCTATTTCCCCAACATTTGTAGCACAAAGTTTAACATAGGATTTCCCAACTCCCTCACAAGGGTCAAGTCAAACTTACATACCTAGTCTTGCAACTAGCCTTGCTAAAGAGTTTGGTCAAACCTTAGCATTCGAAAGTAATACACTTGAGGGTACTCTTGAAAAAAATCCTCCACCTCCCACCACCATTTGAACACCTACCTTTGGTGCTCCTCCCATTCTCGAAGATCCAAAATAGATACATACTCCACTTGAACTTCACTATTCTACCACCATGTTGACATTTCGGGGAAACCCTTCTTCATCTACACCTATGAGTACCACAAGTGTACCTACCATCACACAGAGCGGTACAGACCAAAAATCTCAAAGCAACACACAAGGGCATGCCAATACCATATCACATAATCAACCCTCAATGCAACTAGGGACATATTTATCCAACCTCTTGTGGGTTCATCCATTCCATCCACCATTATCACATCATCTCCTATCAATCCATCACAAAGCAATCCCTTGGTTACAAATTTTACCAATCCTAGGAGTACCTTGATCATGAATCCTTTTTTTACATCTTTTACACAAGGCAATCCTCCAAACATAGGACAGGGGAATATTTTCAATCAATGGACTCAAGGTCCTAGTGTGTCATTTCCATTACGTACGAAATTTAAGGACATCATCCTTTCCAATAGCTCCCTTTCCTATACCAAATCAATCAGGGCCTCAAACATACATTCCTCCACCTCAATCCACTATCTTACAAGGAATGTTAAACCAAGGGAATCGTTCACCTTTCACTACCTATCTGCTATCCACTCAAAAAATCAATGTCCCTAATCCTTCACAAATATATCAACAACCACCCAATCCCACATTACAAGAACATGCCCTAGCTCTATAACAAGCACAAAAAACTTACCAAAAAGCTATCCAACAATAGCAAGCACAACAAGAAACATTAGCACAACAGAAAAATCACAACAAGCAACCTTAGCAGCTTAACAAGTAGCATTAGTCCAAAGAAAACAACAAGCTCAACAAGAAGCCCTAGCACAGCAAAAACATAAAGCTCAACAAGCAGCCTTAGCACAACAACAACAACAACAACAAGCGACCATTTCCTAGGAAGCTCAATAAGTAGCTTTAGCAACACAACAAGAAACTTTATTAGTACAATAATAATAGGCCCAACAACAAGCCCTAGTGGTGCAACAACAATAGCAAGCTCAACATCAACCCTTACTAGCTCAACAGTACGCCCAACAACATCAACAAGGATCCTATTTTCCTCATACAAATTGTGAACCCTAATCCAAATACCTGCAAATCACAACAAATGAATACATTAGCAGATCAAATGCAAGCAAGAACAAGGATTCCCCATGAAATCCATTAACAAAACTCAAAATAGGAATGAAGAGAAGAAAATAATGAAAGAACAAGAAAGTAGATTAAATCCTATTGAAAGTAATGCAAACTCTTGATCCCATGGGGGAATTGGTGCCAATTTGATGTGAAAATTGGCCCTTTCCCAACTCCAATGATGCAATGTTGATAGATGATGAAGAGTGTTGATGAGTGATCCACTTTTGTGAAGATTCAAATGTGCTCCAAGATGAAAACCTACATAACCTAGCTATGGATGGATGAATCTTGCAAATGCTTGAAGATGAATTTGAGTAGAGTAAGTTTACTCAAATTGTGGATGATGAGATGAGGAGATTAACCTCTTATTTATAGATTGATAAGTTGAAAGCATGCCCAAAATAGAGCAATGTGGGACTAAGAATGAGCCAATGACAAAATGCCACTTGTCAACTTGTGAATGGATGGAGGATGTGCAAGTTTTGAAGAATGTGCAAAGAGGGGGGAGATTCAAATTCAAAATATGGCTTGAAGGATGAGGTGAAAGGTGAAGCAAATGCACATGGCTCAAGAAAAGGACATGGAGATTTTAAATGCTTTGTTGGAAGGACTTATTCCCACTTGGATTTTGAATTCAAATTAGGGGAATATTCTTTAAAAGATGCCTTGTTGAAGGAAAATAGAAATTTAATAAATCAAATAAGTCTATTTTCATGTGCAAGTTGCAAAACCTAGAGGATTTGAGTGATTAGGATTAAATTAATCAGGATTTGATTAATTTAAGGGGAGATTTAAGCTGATTTGACTATTTGATTTAGATTTTAGGATTGAAATAAATGAAAAAGAGATGAAAATGATTAAGACTTAGTTAAATAAATATTTTGATTTATTTAACCAAAAGGGGTGATGTTAGATTAAATTAGATAAATGTTTGATTTATTTAATTTAATTAGATTAAATTTAGAGATTTAATCAAATAATATGGATTATTTAATTAAATAAAGATAGGAAGATGAAATGACCTAGCTAATTACATAAGAGATAATGATTTAATTAAATCGAGGGATTTATTTAATTAAAAGGGGAATTATGACGAATTTAATCAAATAAGGCTATTCAATTAAATGGTTAGATAGAGGGATGATTCAGGATGAAACGATGTTAGTGGATCAGGATCGAGTGTGCGATATCAATCTGTATATTTTATGTCTACATTTTTCCCCTCTTTGAAGCGATGCACTTGTTGCGTTGGTTCAAAGAATAACCTTGCCCTGATCAAAAGTCAAAATTTCTCTAATTTTTTGGATGCCTCACTATTGTCCCAGCAAAAGAATTATGCTGGTATACTGCCCCCTCGAGAGATCAGGTGAAGAGGTTTGATTTGAGGGTCGATCTCTCGAAAAAGAGGTTCAAGATCAGTTCAACTCGAATATTTGATGTAGACAGATTTGATGATGTAGACAGTCATCAGCCATGGCTAGCCTCATGTCTATTTTGATATATTACACACACTTGATCCTGATTTGTACCATGACAGTGACATTATTGATGATGAGATGAGTATGATGTTTATATGTAATGGATGATATGATGATGCATGGATGATATGATGGATGCACATGATTTGATATCATGATGCTTTTATGATTATGCATATGGGTGATAGATGTATGGTTTATGAGATTCCTAGAATAACCAATCTATATTATGCAATGATGAAATCCAATTCATGTGGGATGATCAATGTTTCTTATATGATATGATATGATATGCAGATGGTTTGTGGATGCAAGACGGATGCATTAGTGATGATTTATGATTAACTGTCATGGTACCATGTTAGCATGAAAAGCAAGAGATAGAAGAAAACAAGACATGAGATGATGATGATGATTTCTTTCCAAGGAGTTGGGATTTTCAAAGGCCCAATTACCTTATGTTTGATAACACACATCGGCACGATGCATCAGGGTATAAAGAACCAAGATGGCATTGCACCTAGTGTGATGGACTTTGAATCAACAAATAGATAGGAGTATTCTTGTTCACACCTGACATAGGAAACCTTGCTAGGACGTACCTAACAAAGCAAGTATTCGCCAAGGTTATATTACAAGAATGTCCAACAAGCACAACAGATAAAAAGATAATGATCGTTTTCCCATTCCTATCTCTCTAAATCCCTTTGTTCGGATATCATCGAGAGGTCCTTGGAATAAGCGCAATAAGATAAATCAAAATAAAAGATCAAGTATGAAAACAAGCCAATGTTCTTCATACCTTTAGCCAAAGGGATGTGTTTTGATAGGATAAGAATCCAAGGTGATATCCAAAATGATGCCCATTGTCAGAACGATATATCCTAGGACATGCATTGTATAGGATGATGATGGTTTGATAAGTTGGTTGATAGGCTTTTGATATAAACTTGATTGACATGTTTGAAAATGATCAAGACTTTGATTTTGTTTTAAAGATTTGTTGTTTGCTTTTGATTTTACGATTGAAGCTTGCTTTTACTGATTGTTATGATTGTTTCTATTTTTGTTGCTAAAGGATGAAGGTGACGGTCAATTTATTATGGATGATTGATTATTGTGAGTGCAAGCGAGATGGGATGGATGGATTTTTTCAAATATTTGGATGTTTTTGATGTTTTTGAAATGTTTTGAGGCTGTTTTTGGTGTTTTTTGGATTTTCAAATGTTTTGATTTTTTGATTTTTTGATGTTTTTGATGTTTTTGGATTTTGATGTCTCGGGGGCTGATCGAAGATTAGCCTTGCCTACGTTTAAGCTCAAAGACAACGTAGTTCGAATACTAATGTTTTTGACATTTTTTTTCTTTTTTGAGTGTTTTTGGATTTTTGATGTGTTTTGAATGTTTTTGGATTTTTCGAATGATTTTGACGATTTGGATATGGATATGATATCAGTGCTCTGTTTGGGATTTTGTTGAAAATCAAGCTAAGGTTGATTGATCAAATTTATGGATTGATGATGATGATAACATTGTTGAGGATACACAACAATGCAAGTATTTGATTGATTGGGATTGATGATGATAACATTGTTGAGGATGCACAACAATGCAAGGATAGCGTTAAGCAACACAATGATATCCTGAGATGATTTTTTGATTGGATTCGATTGATCAGGATTGATGAAGCTTGGTTTGGAACAAAAGATGTTCGAATAATTTGATGTGACACTTGAAGTGCAAATTAGATGCGACTGATATCAATTGTTTGGATCGATGTTCGATAAAAGATGAAGACTGATGAGGAATGTTTTCTCGTCAAAATATGCCATGGGCTAGTGATTTGGATTTTTTCTCACAAGTGGTGGACCAATTTGGTTTCACGTTTTCCAATATTCAGATCGCCATATAAGTTGGAGGATATAGATCAAGATTTATTCCCAAAGCAAGATGTACATATCTGCCCCCAATTTCTAGCAATGTATGGAACATCATGGATGGATGCCTGGATGGGTGTATGGATGGATGGATATGGCAAGCATGCAAAGGGTGCCAAGGATTATTTTGCGATAAGGTAAGGTGTTTGGATAAAGAACGCTAATTGGATAATGCTTCATGGCTCAAATAACACTGGGTAGGATAGGATCAATGAAAATGACCCATGTCAAGATGTTTATCGTAAGCAAGTGTAAAGTGTGCCCCAAAATTTCATCAAGATCAAGATAACTCGGATGATGGATGTAGCTGGATGAAAATGGATTGGATTAATGGTTTATGGATGGACGAATTTATTATGGATAAGATGAATGGAATGCTCAATTTATTATGGATGCGATGAGATGCTTTCACTTGAAGTGGCGTACATAGATGCTCTATTCTACACATGATGCCTGTTTGTCAGGTTTTCATCATGGTCTTGCCCAAAGCGCCGCACATGCGGTTTTCACTAGAGGACGATTTTTCTCTTTACTATTTTCAATCCTTTTTCTGATTTTTTTGGATTTTCATATTTTTTGATTTTTTTGTATTTTTCTAAAAGATTTATGTTGACCCACCTAGTAGTGTCAATGTAGATGATTCTGTCATAATGTGCCATCGGTATCCTGCTTGAAGAAGTTTCCTTGCCAAGATACGTGCACTTGAATGCAACTTTTGGGATTCTTGATCTGCCTCGTCGATACCGAAGTTGACTTTGTCTTTCTGCACACATTGTGATAGAGTGCCTTCGAAATCCTTACGATGAAGGGTTGTCACCAATACATGGTCAATGTGAGAATTGGATATCATGCGTGGAGGCATGGATGGAGTGTGTTTAGGGATAAGAGATGGATTGGTTGACAGTTTGGAACCTTTGACTCTCCAAACTTGGGAAGATGAGCAATGATGAGTGGATACGAAAGTGGGCATGGAATTAGGACCAACTGCTTGATACACTTTGTATGTCACTTCAAAAGCCTGCTTTTGCTTTTGTGGACATCTTTGATGGATACTTAAATTCCATTTTTTATTTTTCCCCATAGTTTCCTTGACTAATGGAGTTTGATAGGGATAATATTTCTTTGTATGCTTTGGTATCCATTTGTATTTGATTTTCCCATTATTCTTCTTTGCTTCTTTTTCTTTGATGACGTTCTTTGTGCTTTGATTCATATCCTTCATTTGATGTTGGTCCCAATTCGTGGATGGGGTGATGGGTGGATGAAGATTCATGACGTGGCTGGTTGTAGTATTGGAATTTGTTTTATCATGAGGATTCTTCATGCTCCCTATGTTGATGTTTTCTTGAGACATAGTTGCCCCCAGTATGGTGGTATTAGCACCTTTGTGCTTTGATTTCGCTTGTTCTGATAGCTCTTGTTTAAAATGCATTCTCTGATAAATGACCACTATAGGTGACATTTCAATTTGCTGCTCTACTAACTATGGATGTTCTATTTGACTTGTTTCCTTGAGTGGATAATGTTGGACATCTGCATACCTAATGTCCTCAGTCTGAATTTAGGATATATCTGATCCTGATGTTGATAACTTAGTTTGACTGTAGGAGTTGATAATTTGCTCTTTGTGTGTAACAAAATTTTGTTCTAGATGAAGATCATCTATGTGTCCATCCATAGAAAGCATCTCATGGGTAGATGGAGGAGTATGTGCTACATGGATATGATCATCTTACATAGATAGGAGAGTTTCCATTAGATGATTGTAGTATTTTGAAGATACAAATTCTTGATCTTGGATGATTTCGGAGTTGCTTTCGACATGCTTTGGATCAAGTTCTTGAAATGGATCAATTTCAAAGGATGGATTGCTTACAAAGGGTTCTTGGATGTCATCATTACGAATGGGAAGTGGTTCAATATCCTCAAGTGTTGAGTTCAGGGTTCCTTCAATATCTGTAACCATGAGGTCAAAGGGGGTCAACATGTCTTGGAAAGGGCCATTGCTAGACCTTAGTGAAAGATGTTGATCATGCTTTGGGATAAATTCTTGAGATATGTCCTCTGACTCATAAGATGACGTAGAGACATTTTCAACATGATCATAGGTGAATGGATTGTGCATTATGTCAATAGGATCAAATAATCCTAACACTCCTTGAAATAGATTACTAAAGAGTGGCTCTTGATGTATGTTGAGTTGGTCGTCGGATGGGGTAGAAACATCTTGAATGTGCTCATTGACAGAGAGATCTTGATCATTGTTTTCAACAATTGTGGTGAAGGGATTGTGAATGTCTTCAACCATAGAGTCAAGTGATGTTGATATTTCTTGACTTGGCTCATTGTCAAGTATTGTTGGTGGATTTTGATCGTGATTCAAAAGTGACTCTTGACATATGTTGATTGGATCATTGGATGAAGTAGACATAACTTCAAGGTGCTTAGTGATTGATAGCTTTTGATCATTGTCGCCAATGGTTATCATTTTTCATGTTTGTGCTTGTTTTTTTTGGGTATCTTGAGAGGCTTGGGCAGCTTGGGTAGCTTGAGCGGTTTGTGGAGCCACCTAATATTGTTGAAGCATTTGTTGGTAGGCTTGATGTGCTTTTAGTGCGATGTTACAATATTGACTTATTGCACTTGGTTTTGGTGGTAGTGGTGGTGTATTTGGAATCATGTTGGGTGTAGTGACAAGTGGTTGAGATATGTTTGGAGCGATCATGGTAGTGAGGGGTTGATATATGATGGGTGTGATAGTGGTGTTTGGAGTGATTGAAGTGATAGGGATGGTTGGACTGACCGAGGTGATAGGCCCTTGGGAGACCATATTTTGATTTGTCATGATTGATGTTGTCATTGGATTAGATACCATTTTTTGGTGCGATGTCGATGGTATATTCAACGGTTTTGATGTGATGGCTTGATTGGTGTTAGGTGGATTGATTTGGATGGAGTGATTGGTGCTAGGTAAAGGGGGAAGCCCTAAACCAAGGAATGATATAGGTAATGGTGGTGGAGATTTCCCTTGGCGCAATGCCTCAACTATTTTGGAAAGTACCACAATTTGATCTCGCCAAATTTGTTCTTGATTTCTATCTTGACACCCTTGATATAATTGATTTGGCTCTTGTTTAAGCAGATTTGGAGTGTGTACTTGTGTTTGATTTTGGACAATGTTCTGATTTGGGATGACACTTAGATTTGGCATGATAGGTTGAAATTGACCATTATTCATGTTTGGAATATTTGTATGGTTTGCGAATGTATCCATCCCAAAGTTTTCCGGATTCATGTTTCGAAAACTTGTGCTTGGTACATTCTCATTTGGCTTGTAGGGATTTGGTGGGATGACGCTGTTCATTTGAAGGCTCATGCTCTGATTGTTCGGTTGATAGACTTGAAGGTTTGGATTTAGATCTATCATTAGGAAATGTGTTCCAATCTTTGATTTGGGCATACTCACACTTGTTGTGCCATTGACGTTTGTTGAAGGTAATGATCCCATGTACGGTTTGTATAGATGTGAGTGTTGATAATCAATCAGCGTTGTCAGACTTTGAAAGTTCAATTGATTTTGATTACTCATGATGTATGGATCAAGTTTATATTCCATGTTCTCCTTGTGTTTTGACCTTGTTGCAAAAGTGACCTCTAAGGTTTTGAGGACAAATGACGAGATGGAGGATGAAAAGGGGTGAATGATATGAGTGTTGAACGTTTAGGGACTTTGGATCAATGCTAGACTTAGGGATTGATTTTGATTGTTTGATTTGGATAATGAACTTGTAAACCCTAAGATGTTGGATGTGATCTTTAGGATAAATTTTTTCAAAGGGGTGCTAATTTAACTAGGGGTATGAGAAAGGATGCATTCCCATACTCCTAACTAAACAAGGTGATTTTGATTTTGATGATTTACCCAAGTCTAGAATGATGTTTCCAAAGTTCCAAAGTTGCTTGTGGGATGGGATGATAAATGTTTCGAAATGGATGAAGTGTTTTACTTTGATCCTAAATGAACCTAAGAAGGACTTGTTTACAAGGCCAAGGTTTTGAAGAACATGCTTTTCCCTTCAAATCAAAAGATCAATGTTTGCTCAAAAGACCTTAAGACAAAATATACACAAGCACATGTATTGGGTTCAATTGATTTCATCTTGATTAGTGATTTTTTTTTACCACAAACACTTTCTTGATTAGATTTTCAAACTAAATGTCCAATGTCCTAACTTCTTCAAACCCCACAAGATATGTTATGTGAAAATTCAATGAACTTAAGGCAAGGGTTTTCCTATTGTTTACTTAAG
This sequence comes from Sequoia sempervirens, assembly GCA_007258455.2. Classification (NCBI taxonomy): domain Eukaryota; kingdom Viridiplantae; phylum Streptophyta; class Pinopsida; order Cupressales; family Cupressaceae; genus Sequoia; species Sequoia sempervirens. The sequence continues at coordinate 87,025,084 of VDFB02270651.1, forward strand.
GAGACAAATCGAGATATAATCCAATGTTTAGAAACCTCTAAGGATGTGAATCCCAAGGGAAAGCAATAACATATGGATTGAGTCAATTGTACTTGTCTCCAAAAGATTTCAAAATTTGGATGATGATGTTAAGTGTTTTTTCATGATGTTTTCATCAAGCAATGCATTTTGTAACCCAAGAATAAGTACAATCCTATGGATGTGTAAGACAATATTTGTTGGATTCCCACTTGGACAAGTCCACCACGCTTCTTTAGCGAATGGTTAGATGCTTGACCCCACTGGCTCCTCCATGACACTCACTTATACAGGCAGCCAAGCATCAACACCCATTAAACTCCCATGGCATGTTTTCCATTTCTACTAGAAGACCGTAAAAGTGTGGGGTGGCTTGAGAACGACCGTTCTTGCACCAACAAATAGATAAAAGGATTTTGGCAAATTCTAGCACATGGGTTTTAGTAAGGACTTTCCATTCGTAGGAGTTGACCCAACGTGGCAAGAGTCCCCTTTCAGATCCATCTTGTTAGAGTCAACCATGTGATATTGACGTTTCATCCAATATCCACATTTATATCCCGACTGGAAATACTCTTGGATTTAGAGTGTTACCGGTTGAGTCGTTCCCTTGGGTGAGTACTTTTTCCCCAAGGCAGGCCCTCTAGGATAAACAAAAGCAAGCAAAGACAAAATCTGTAACTCAATCAATCTTTGATGGCACAAAGAAAGAGAATATATGCAAAAATGCCCCTACTCACACTCGCACAAGATATTGTTCAATTTTAAACCCAAATCAAAGTGTGTATGGGCAATTATTTACGCAACTTAATGTCACCAAAAGCATTTTGATTCTCAAGATCGCCGTGAGGCGCGAGAGAAGCGCATATTTCTTTTGATGATATTACTTTGTGTAAATAATTACAAAACAATAAAGGAACACATTCATTTTATCCTTCAAAGCAATGATTTGATTCGTTTTTAAGAGCACCAAATGAAGTCTGAGAAATTGCCTTGTTCAATTGTTAATCCAATAAACCAAATCTAGTAAGTTGTGATCCTAAAGTTCATTTTAGCCTTTACAAGAAATGGAAAAGGTTCTTTTTAACCCCAAACAAAAACTAGTGTCCTAAGAAGGAGAAGGTAACAAATTCTTAAAGAAGTGTTAAACAAACACTAAAGTGTTTAAAAACACTTTGATTGAACAAAATATCCTCTCATGCTTCTCTTTCTTTTGATTTCAATTCCCAACCTACAAAAGTGATCAAAACATTAGATGAGATAAAAAAACAAAATGATATAGGAGTTAGATGAATCATTTACCAAAACACCCTAAAACTTAGCCAAGTTATCATGTGTTTTTACTTTAGATGCCAATTTAAAAATTTTAACTCATTAATAGTTAAGAAACACCTACATCATTGGATAGCTTAGAAAATTCTACCCTATTTTAAAAAAAAAAACATCAAAAAAGACCTTTGTATGACCAAGATATGGTCATTTTAAAATTAACTCATGGGCACTAAAACAGTGATCATGGGCGCTAAAAGAACATTAAAGAGCACTAAAATGACAAATTTTTTTAAAAAACGTGTTAAATTTTTAATTCAAGCCCTCCCTCTAGCGCCAAAATGTGAATCCTAATCCAAATACCTGCAAAACACAACAAATGAATACATTGGGAGATCAAATGCAAGCAAGAACAAGGATTCCCCATGAAATACATTAACAAAACTCAAAATAGGAATGAAGAGAAGAAAATAATGAAAGAACAAGAAAGTAGATTAAATCCTATTGAAAGCAATGCAAACTCTTGATCCCATGGGGAAATTGGTGCCAATTTGATGTGAAAATTGGCCCTTTCCCAACTCCAATGATGCAATGTTGATAGATGATGAAGAGTGTTGATGAGTGATCCACTTTTGTGAAGATTCAAATGTGCTCCAAGATAAAAACTTGCATAACCTAGCTATGGATGGATGAATCTTGCAAATGCTTGAAGATGAATTTGAGTAGAGTAAGTTTACTCAAATTGTGGATGATGAGATGAGGAGATTAACCTCTTATTTATAGATTGATAAGTTGAAAGCATGCCCAAAATAGAGCAATGTGGGACTAAGAATGAGCCAATGACAAAATGCCACTTGTCAACTTGTGAATGGATGGAAGATGTGCAAGTTTTGAAGAATGTGCAAAGAGGGGGGAGATTCAAATTCAAAATATGGCTTGAAGGATGAGGTGAAAGGTGAAGCAAATGCACATGGCTCAAGAAAAGGACATGTAAGAGATTTTAAATGCTTTGTTGGAAGGACTTATTCCCACTTGGATTTTGAATTCAAATTAGGGGAATATTCCTTAAAAATGCCTTGTTGAAGGAAAATAGAAATTTAATAAATCAAATAAGTCTATTTTCATGTGCAAGTTGCAAAACTTAGAGGATTTGAGTGATTAGGATTAAATTAATCAGGATTTGATTAATTTAAGGGGAGATTTAGCTGATTTGACTATTTGATTTAGATTTTAGGATTGAAATAAATCAAAAAGAGATGAAAATGATTAAGACTTAGTTAAATAAATATTTTGATTTATTTAACCAAAAGGGGTGATGTTAGATTAAATTAGATAAATGTTTGATTTATTTAATTTAATTAGATTAAATTTAGAGATTTAATCAAATAATATGGATTATTTAATTAAATAAAGATAGGAAGATGAAATGACATAGCTAATTACACATAGATAATGATTTAATTAAATCGAGGGATTTATTTAATTAAAAGGGGAATTATGATGAATGTAATCAAATAAGGCTATTCAATTAAATGGTTAGATAGATGGATGATTCAGGATGAAACGATGTTAGTGGATCAGGATCGAATGTGCGATATCAATCTGTATATTTCTGATGTCTACACAAACATCATCAATCCAAACACACTAGGAACACATTCATCACTTTCACTAAATATCACACCTTAATACACCCCATATAACTCATCTCTCATCCCATCATATGTTCCTCCACCCAATCAACAAGATGATCTCACATTACAATTAAAAGAACTCTCACAAGAAATGCAGGACCTTCACATGGGAAAGACAAAGAAACCTCATACACAAAACTTGTGTCCTTACCCATTTGATCAAAACATAGCAATGGTACCATTCCTTCCTAGTTTTGAAATCCCCAAATTTAAAAAATATAGAGGGAGAGGGAGTCCTGTTGACCATATCAAGGAATTCAACATCATGTGCATGGAAGTGGCTTACAATGATTCATATCTAATGTGCCTCTTCCCTCAAAGTTTAACAGGTATTGCTATGGATTGATTCTCTTGTTTGCCTCCTGTTATAATTTTTTTTCAAGAAATCACTAACAAATTCATTGATCACTTCTCCTTCAATCTTGACATAGACATTAGTTTAGAAGAATTGTACACTCTCAAACAAAATCCAGTGGAAACCTTCACAAATTTCTTACAATGGTGGAGAAAAAGAGCTAGTAAAAGCAAGTGGCATCTTCTTGACAAACAACAATTGGGAATCATCATAGCCAACCTTGATCCAAACCTATCATTCCACTTGAAAATGAAATGCATCACATCCTATGACGAGCTTGTTCCAAGAGCCCTTAACATTGAAAGAGCCCTAATCTCACAAGGAAAAACTAAAGCTTACAAAGATAACTGTCCTTCAACTAGTTCAAATGAGAAACCACGTGTATGGGATAAGAACAAAAATGTGACAAATGACGGTGTAGTAGATGCTAAAGTCATACTAATTGCTCCTAGACACAACAATAATCAAGTTGTTAACATCCAACCAACTGTGCAACAAATGGTACCGCCTCAAAACAATTAGATCAATAACACCAACATGCAACCAAGGAAAACTAGTAACAGGAACAACTATCCCAAACACAAGTACACACAGTTATCAGAATCCATTGAGACAATCATGAAGAAATTGGTAGAGTCAAATTTGATAACACTTCCTAACTTTGAAAATTACCAAGAACCTCAAGAAAATCCATCCTGGTACAATAAGTGTGATCTATATGACTTTCATAAAATCAAAGGACATAAAACAAAAAATTGCATGAAACTCAAGAATATCATCCAAGATCTCATAGAGAACGATACCATATCTGTTGAGGTACCAACTGGAAACAAGGATCTCAAGATATAAAAGAATCCTATGCCTGATATTAACAAAACTAAAAATAATGGAAAAGCTAAGGACTACACCAATGTTCAACATACTTATTCCATTGTAGTTTCCTCCTATGATAGCATTATCACTGTTGTCACCATCAAAGGAGCTAGTATGGAATGTGGAGTCACCGCACAACGTGGAAAAATAACTATTCAAGGAGCTGTCCCAACTCAATCTAGGAAACAACCTACTTTTCCCACATCTAATCCTAACAAGTACAATCTTGTAGATCAGCTTAAACAAACCCCCTCTCAAATATCAATTTTGGAACTCCTGAAATTATCTCCTGCATAGGGAAATACTAGAAAATTCCTTGTCTAAGTCATCCATTCCAGATAATATTGATACTGATCAATTTCAAGCTATGGTAGGAAACATCACCAACCATCTTCTCACCTTCTCCAAACACGATTTATCATCACAACCATCCCATAACCATGCTTTACACCTTGAGGTTGTCATTCATAAAAACAAGGTCAAAAGAGTCTTGGTAGATGGAGGTGCTAGTCTAAACATTTGTACCCTGTAGTTGATCAAGCATCTAGGCTATTCAAAAGATACTATTGAGAAGACAAATAGTACCACCATTAGAGCATATGTCAACCAAGAATGGGTATCACAAGGAATCATAGCACTTCCAATCTAAGTGGGACCTCTTATTGTAGAAACTACATGCCAAGTACTTGATCTTGATCTTCCCTATAACACACTACTTGGTCGACCTTGGATCCATGTTTTGAAAGCTATAGCCTCAACATATCATTAGTGTGTCAAGTTTCCTTTTGAGGGTAGAGAAATCACTATCCATGGAGATCCTAAGCCTTTATACTACTGCAAGAGCCTTGAGGCCAAGTTTTATAAGATCCCACAAATACCCAAAAAAGATGAAGGACCTACACCAACAAGCTCATTTATTGACCCAACATCTTTAGCCTCTAACTCAACATCACAAGTACTGATTGTGAAAAGCATACCTGATGTCAAAGCAATAATCCAAGATGATGGTTGTAGAAGCTAAAAAATATTGAAATACGCATTTGTCTTATGAGAGTTACCTATTTCTCCTCAAACTCATGGGAAACCAACATCTAGTACCAAAGAACCAAAAATAATCAAGATGGCAGCTACTACCTTCATCAAATGGGGAGATTTGAGTCAAGAAGACATCCATGAGCAAGATATCTCTAAAATCCTCTATCAAGATGGATGACCTATTCCTATTCTTCCCATGGAAGATGACAACAAAGGTCTACAGCTAATGCAGAGCATGGGGTATAACAAGAATGGGAAGCTAGGACAAAATGACAATGGCTTACTAGAACCCATCATTCCTGAGAAATGACTAAAAAATATTGGCTTAGGTTGTACTATTAGCAAGGTCACACTTATTGGAAAAGGTATTGCTGCTAAATGAATTGAGGCTTCCTCTTGGTCACTTACATCACATGATACTACCTTAGATGAATTTCCTCTCGATGTTGCTGACCTATTTGAGAACAACACCTCTTCATGATATCCATATCATCCTTTATCTCAAACAACCAACCAACTGAAATATTCTTGGTATATCCGCAACTCCTTGACATGAACCAACAAGGACCACCAGTTCTATATTTATTCAAAAATGATGAAGCGATCTCAAAATTCATGGGAATTTGAGACAACTTATCATGGGCAGACCACAAAGCAAGCTTCAACATAGAGCTCAATATAGGGGAGTACTATGGGGAGACGATTGAATCCTTCAGTCATAAAATTTAAATGAAATGAAATTAACATGTAGATCCTTGAGGGAAAACCACCTAGTGGAACTCTCTGATCCCAAAATAGTTAAAAAAAAGGACACATCTGACGGTGAAAACCTCCTTGAGGCGCCCAAGGATGAGGGATTCAATCTCCCCCTTAGTGTAATGCATCTAGAGAAATCAACAGTACTAGCACAACCAGTCAAGTAGAAATTAAGGAAGATGCACCCTCAGATAACACTCTTGGTTAAACTAGAACTACAACAACTTCTTGACATTGGATTTATCCGACTGATAGATTATCTTGAGTGGGTTTCAAACCTGGTACCAGTCTCAAAACCCACTGGGGGCATCAAAATATGCACTAATTTTAGAGATCTAAACAAGGCATGTCCGAAAGATGATTTACCTCTTCCAAACATTGATCTCATTGTGGATTTAAGAATTGGGCATGAAATGTTGTCACTCATGGATGGCTTTTCAAGCTACAATCAAATCATAATCGCCAAAGAGGATCAACATAAAACTACCTTTACTTGTCCATGGGGAACCTACTACTAGAATGTGATGCCTTTTGGGTTGAAGAATGCAGGAGCTACCGAGTATGTGTAGGATCATGATGGGCCAAAAAGTGGCAATATGATGGGTATGTGTAGGGTGTGTGGCTGACGAATTTTCTTTTACCCAAAATTGATGAAATGAAAAGGGTTTTTAAAGGAGATTATCATCTTTCCATAAATATAAATTATACTTTACTTTGAATTTAATAAATAATTATTATTCATTTTCTATTTGAATTACGACTAAAGTCCTGATTGATAGGCTAATTGAAAAACATCATCTATAGCTTTCAAACGGTATCACATTTTTTGAATCTAAAACATGTGTCACATTTTATGCTTCACATACTATAGGATTAAAAAAACAAAAAATTAATTTCATGAAGTTTTGACCAAGTTAAAGGTGGTTAGACATACGAGTTTTTATATTTTTTAAAATTTGTAATAAAAAATTCATAATTAATTATTTACTTGGAAAAAATTACAAAAATATGCATCACATTGGGACATGAGTCCTCTACTTATATCTAAAATATTATAAAAAAATATGATCATTTTATTGTGGTTAGGGTGGTTAGATAGATACCTACTTATTTTTTCCCTGAAATTTAAGTACTACTGCATTGAAATTTTAAATTTTCACCAAATAATTTTTTTAATTTTTTCAAATAAACCTAGTAGTTTAGAAAGTACATTCAATTTGCTACAGATTCCATTCATACATATTTTTAAAATAATATAGATAACTTATTCAAATTTTTATGTCAAGTTGTCTAACTCTGATTTTTCTGAATTTTTTGCCACTTAAGGGCCTAATTTTTCCATGATGATCCTGTGCATACCCTACCTATCAAAGAGCAATGACCCTCATCTTTCATGAGATGATCCAAAAAATAGTTGAAGATTATGTGGATGATATTTTGGAAAAATCAAAGAAGAGAAGCATAGCACATACAAGTCTTAGGACCTATCTTTGACAGGCTGGAAGAATACAATGTACGACTAAATCCAAAAAAGTGTGTGTTCCTGGGCTCACATCAAGGAAACTTCTTGGCTTCATCGTTTCACAAAGAGGGATAGAAATTGATCCATAAAATTTAAAAGCTATCCTAGACATGGAACCACCACAAACATTGAAATAGATGAGAGGATTACAAGGAAGGTTGTAGTCTATCAAAAGTTTCATAGCTCAGCTATCAGATAAGACACACCCCTTTTTGCATCTTCTCCATAAAGGGATAACTTACAAATGGGATGAAAAATGTGATAAATCTTTCCAGCAGATCAAGGATTATCTACTAACACCTCCAGTGTTCATGCCACCAATACCAAGCAAGCCACTAATCCTGTACATCTTAACAACACCACTAGCACTAGGAGCTCTTTTAGCACAACATGATGAAAATGGAAAAGAAAGATTCATATACTACATCAATGAAACCTTGATAGGTTATGAGATGAACTATTCACCCATTGATAAAGCATGCCTAGTAGTAGTTTTTTCTTCACAAAAGTTCCGACATTACATTTTGTCACACCAAATCAAGCTCATTGCAAAGATTGATCCATTAAAATATCTATTATCCAAAGAGACTCTCACAGGACAAATGGAAAAATGCATAATGATTTTGACAGAGTTTGACATAGAGTATGTGGAGCACAAGGAAATCAAAGGACAAGTTATCGTAGACCAGTTAGCAAAACCACCTAGCTATGATGAGAACCCTTTAATATATGAGTTCCCTGACGAATCAATGTTCCTTATTAATCTCACAGCTTAGTGGAAAATGCACTTTGATGGATCATTCACCCAACATGGATCAAGAGCCGAAATTATTTTCATCACCCCCAAGGTGATTTCATCCAAAAGTCTTGCAGGCTATCATTCCAATGTACCAATAACATTGTTGAGTATGAAGCCTTGATCACAGGTCTCAGGATAGCAGTTCAGTGGTAGATTCAAGAAACGAAAGTCTATGGAGACTCACAACTAGTTATCAACCAAGTCAATGACAACTATCAAACCAAAGATGACAAGCTTACTCCTTACAAGAAGATGGTGGAGAATATCAAAGATATTTTATAGAAATAACTTTTGAGCAGATTCCTCACATGAACAATAGAGCAGCAGATGCCATGGAAGCAATCAGATCACTACTAGACATTCTGAACAACATTCTTCAATGTGAATTCTTGGTAGAACAAATTCTTGTACCAAATTTTGAAATCCCTAAATCTAAATTCGTGTGTGTCATTGTTGGTCCTAAATCCCCTTGGTACCATGACATTTTTACTTACCTTAACCGAGGAACCCTTCAATCAGACATCACCCCGAACCTTAGAAAGACCTTTGTCAAAAGGCATCTTGATTTGTGATTCTAGGTGATACCATTTACCGTCAAAGCATTGAAGGGACATTACTACAATGTCTTAACCAAGAGGAAGCCTTAACTTCCTTAAGAGATATACACAATGGCATATGTGGGTCCCATTCTAGCGGTATGACATTAGCTAAGAAACTATTGAGGATGGGGTACTATTGGCCAACCATGGAAAAAGAAGCTCATTAGTATGTGTGGAAATGCATCTAGTGTCAATAGTATGGGGATCTAATTCATGCTCCAGCTCAAGAATTGCAACCAATGATTACACCATGGCCTTTTTTGTAGTGGGGACTCGAACTCATAGGAAAAATCACTCCAACCTCATCCAACAACAATGTTTATCATAACTGCCACTGAGTACTTTACTAAGTGGGTTGAAGCCATTCCTATGACCTACATAATGGGGAACTAGATAGCCAAGTTTATCCTAAATTACCTAATTTTCCATTATGGTGTACCACAAACCCTCATCTCAGACAATGGAACACCATTCAAAAATTAGGATGTGAAAGATATGTGCTGAAGATTCAATATCCAACATCGATTCTCTACACCATACTATCCCCAAGGCAATGGCCAAGCAGAAGCAACAAACAAAACTATCCTGAAAATCCTAAAGAAAATATTTGATGAAGCTGGTCGTGCCTGACACCTATAGCTAAATCTCGCTCTTTGGGCTTATCGAACCATTATCTGCACACCTACAAGAGCAACCCCTTTCTCCCTAGTCTATGGATCAAAAGCAATCTTGATTATTGAGGTTGAGCTCCCATCATTGTGAGTGTCACTAAAGAATCTAATAACTGAGGAAGAGTACAAAGTGTCTTGACTGAATGGGCTAGAATTCCTAGATGAACATTGTCTTGACACCCTTAATCACTTGCAAGTGTATCAAAATTGACTAAAATGAAGCTATAACAAGAGAATCAAATGTTGGTCATTCTAGGTAGGTGATCTTGTCTTAAAAAAAAATCAGAAGAACCTCCCAAATCAAGAAAACAAAGGAAATTTTGAGCCTAACTAGTTGGGTCCCTTTGTTATCACAACAAGCTAAGGATCAAGAGCATACCAATTGTCAACCCTTGAAGTTGAACCCTTGCAGGAGCCAATCAATAGCTTGCATCTTAAAAAATTTATGCCTAAACATGAAGGGTGTAAATTCGAAAAATGATCAAAATCCAAAAAAATGGGAAAAAGGATTAAAAAAAAGTAAAGAAAAAAATTGTCCTCTAGTGAAAACCACTTCGGTGGCACTTTGGGCAAGTACCTTAGTGAAAACCTGGCAAACAAGTGCCTTGCGTAAATAAGGTATCTCCATCTATTCTTTGGCTCTTTTAACCTATCATTATTTGCATCGACATTCATCCCCCATCCGCATCCTTATCATGGCTTGTCACTAAAAGGTATCATGAACTCTTTAGCACTACTTGGCATATTATCAAGGTTAGTTTGTCTTGCCTTTGTCGAACTAGGCTAACTTATCACACTGGGGGAATTTCGTTATGCGTCACAATCAAGTTCTTGTATATCTTGAGGTCATGGGACATCTTATTGGAAAACACAAAAAAAAATTCATAAATTCTTATCCAAAAAAACCAAAAACATTTGCAAAATCCTGTGCAACGAAAATCCAAAAACATTCAAAAAATTGTAAAGGAAAAATAAAAAACATCCAGAAAACATCAAAATACCTAAAAAGTTTGAGCATCAAAAAAACCAAAAAAAAGTCCTCTTGTCGAACTACGTTGTCTCTAAGCTTGAATGTAGGAAAGGCCATCATTGATGTGCCCTTGAGAAAAATATGTTTGTCCTTTAACGATCCGTTGTAATTAGTTGTCGTCTCTCATTTGTTCATATCTTGGTCCTATAAATCGATCGAGTCAGTCAAACTACGTGGTCTCTTCCTGTATAATGTAGGCAAGGCTAAGCTTTGATCATCCCCTAAGGCCCCTAGGATAGGTCTTTAGGTTAGGTTCTTGGTCGAAACTCAAAAAATCAGAAAACCCCTAAACATTTGGAAAACTCTCAAAAATCAAAAAACATCCAAATATCGAAAACACAAAAACATTTGAAAATGGAAAACACAAAAACAATAGAAAACATTCAAAAGACCTAATAAGCCTCAAATATGCAGAAAACCCTAAATAGCCTTAGAAAATCCAAAAAAACTAAAAATTCATATAACCTTTCACAAAGACCAAAAACAACCTCAAAACATTTTCAAAAATCCAAAAACATCCAAATATTTAGAAAATCCAAAAACCCATCCATCCCATCTTGCTTTCACCCATAATAAACTTTCACCCATAATAAACGATCGTCACCTTCAACCTTTTGTGAAATAAGTAGAAAACAAACATAGCAAGTCATAAAGTGTGGACCCTAAAAGTCAAAATCTAAAGTCAAAATCATAGGTAAATTCGCCAGTGAAGTTTATAGCGATAGCTGATCTTAGCATCAACATCCCAACATCAAACAACCCTTTGATCAACATCCAGTCCTAGGATGTAGCCTTCCTATGATGGACATTAGCATCAGATATCACCCTAAGCTAGACTTAAGCTAAGTAGGAGCTATAGATAACACTGACTGTTTGTCTTTGATCTTTTCTTATGATTTAGATCTTAATGAACCATTCTGAGGACCTCTTGATGATGTCTATCTAAAAAAAATTATAGAGAAAGGAATGGGGAATTGATCATTATCTTTCATTTGTTGTGCTTGTGGATACTCTTGTAAAATAATCTTGGGGTATGTGCAGGATCATGATGGGCCAAAAAGTGGCAATATGATGGGTATTTGTAGGGTATGTGACTGAAGACTTTTTTTTAACCCAAAATTGATGAAATGAAAAGGGTTTTAAAGGAGATTCTTAGCTTTCCTGCTTTACTTTGAATTTAATAAATAATTATTATTCATTTTCTATTTGAATTATGACTAAAGTCTTGATTGATAGGTTGATTGAAAAACATCTATAGCTTTCAAATGGTATCACATTTTTGGAATCCAAAACATGCATCACATTCAATGCTTCACATACTATAGGATTAAAAAAAGAAAAATTGAATTTCATGAAGTTTTGACCAAGTTAAAGGTGGTCAGACATACAAGTTGTTAAATTGTTTAAAAGTTGTAATAAAAAAATCATAATTGATTATTTACTTGGAAAAAAATTACAAAAAAATATGCATCACATCCGACATGAGTCCTCTACTTATTTCTAAAATATTATAAAAAAATATTATCATGTTATTGTGGTTAGGGTGGTCACAAACACCTACTTCTTATTTTTTCCGAAATTTAAGTACTACTGCATTGAAATTTCAAATTTTCACCAAATAGATTTAAAAAAAACAAACCTAGTAGTTTAGAAACTACATTCAATTTTCTACATATTCTATTCTTATATATTTTTGAAATAATATAGATAGCTTATTCAAATTTTTACGTCAAGTTGCCTAACTCTTATTTTTCTAAATTTTTTGCCACTTAAGGGCCTATTTTTTCCATGATGATCCTGCACATACTCCTTGCCGCATACTTGCTTATTTGTGTGTAGGAAGGTCATTTGGAGTATTTTTTTGACTATTGCATATGCTTTTGTCTAATATATTCTAAGCTTTTAACTTACATTCCAACGACATTTTTCGTATGTCAAGATGTGAACAAGAACTATCCTATCTGCTTATCGAGTTAGAGTCCATTACACTAGATACAATGTCGTCCTGGTTATCAATATACCTTAATGCATCATGTATATATGTTATATCAAACAATAAGGAATGACAAAAAATCCCTATCTTGAGGTGTGAGCATCCCATCCTGCATTCTTTTGCATTGTCTCATCACCAACTCTAATAAAATCTCGATGGATCAAGGACTTGTTAGATCTTTTGAAACAATCATCACCAACAATGGTTATTCAATCTTTATTCTTCTATCTTTTCTCCACACTAACCTAGTATCATGACACACCAAAAACATCATCAATGCATCCATCCTGCATCCACAAACCATCAACATACATACATCTCATAATCATAGCATCCATCAACATAATCACACATCCATATCATGGTCATTGCATATCACATCATACATTCTACATTATCATTTGAGTTGTGATCAATAATATAGATTTTTTATTCTAAGCATCTTAAATCGTTGCATACCATTAGCAATTGCATCCATATGCATACATCATCATAAAACATGCATATAGAATATACAAAAGGAAATGCATCTGCATCATTTGCATCCATAAACATCTACATATCATAAATCATTCATCCATATCATATCACAAAAAGATAATGAAAAAGAACATAAAATTGCATCCATCCATATCACACAAACATAAATAAAATGCATCCATACATGATCGTATATAAGCGTCCATACATCATCCATATATGAAATAAGGAGAACACATCATAGCATAAATCATTTGTATTCATATCATATATATATATCAAAAAATGTGTCAAGGTACAAAATATGGATCAATGTATGTACATCGATAATAAGTACAATATCCATGAGGCTATCAAAAAGTAGCCCATGAACGTATATCAGTATAAGGAATGGGGAAAAATAAAAAACTATCTATAGATCATAAGGCTAGCCCTGGTGGCTACTACTCTCTCTAGCCTACCGCTTAGGCTGATCCTCTACTCGAGGGTGTGCATCGCTCCGCTGTGAAAAATAAGGCTATCTCAATGCCATAGGAACATCTATGTGATAATGTTGCCTGTAATATGTGGCCTCCATAACAACCTCTCTATATAATTTGGTTGAAACTGTCTGACCATGGGTGGATGTCATAAGGCTCTCAATCTACTGACTTCAAGCCACCTCTTGATCTCTCTCACCTGTAACTTCCTGAAGCATCTATAGTGCTACGTCTCTCTCAGCTATCATGGAAACCACTTGCTGCCGAGCCTAGTCTTGCTCAATAGTCAAAACCAAAATCTATTGGTGAGCCTAGTCCTGCTCATTGGTCAAAACCTGCACCTGTTGCTGCAGCTACTATATTTGTGCATCTCTGACATTTGGCAGTGGTGGTGGTGGCATTGGTTGTTGTTGCACTTCTGAAGGTTGTTTTCCCACTGGAGGAAGCCCTCTGAACCTGTCCATCCTTGCCATCCTAGCCGCCCTGTCCCCTGCCCTTGACACCTCTGCCTTGTGGCCTCCCTCTAGGAGGAGCACCTGTAGGATTTTTAAGTGATCGCGGTGGATGAACCATGAATCATAAGTGGGAGTAGTCTAAGAAATGGGATGACCCTGATCATATGCCCAAGGATGGACAACCAACTAGAGAAAAATATCAATGGCCTCTACTACCAAAATCATCAATCCCCATGTTGGAACCTGATTGGCAGCTCTAGCAAAAATAGCCCTATAAGCATCATCAAGCCTGTCCTAGACATCACCAAACTGTCCAGCCACTCTGTTAGGAAGGTACCTCTCAATCAAAGTATGCTCCTGACCATGCATATAACAGGTTTTCCAAGTGAAGTAGAGTTGTTGAACATCATCAAACTAGGCCGAAATCTGAAGCCATGACTGCCACAATAACACAGTCATATCATCTATCACCCATCGCCAGTATGGGAGTCCAATATGTCCTGTATGCTAGAGTGTAATGGTACCTCAACATCAACATATGACGAGATCATTTGGATCCATGTTCGCCATTTGTACAATCGGCCGAAGCACTGCAATGTGCTCCCATGCCCAGATATGAAGGAGTGTCACCCCTGCACTGAGGGCTCTCCCATCATCATACACAAAATCATGTAAATCATGGTATAAGGAGGCTAACATCATGGGTCCCCATGCAAAAAGGAGTCCTCCAATACAACATCCTCTACCAAGCCAAGCCTCAACCTGGACTAAAAAATTGGCCACGTCTGTCTGGAGCCACCAAACCTGAAATGATGGCCGCAAAAATCAATCTAAACGTCGACATGTGACATCTATATGTCTATAAATCTATCTATGATGTGAGAAACGCAATCTGGTCCATCTCCATCACCTTGAAGTAGGCATCCTGTCCGACATCAAGATCATAGATCACACGATCACCATGGATAGGCAACTACAATATCTGCCACACATCCTCCAAAGTCATTGTCGCCTCTCCCGTCGGAAGGTGGAAAGACAAGGTCTCTCTATGCCATCTCTCACACAACGATGTCATCATGGCCAAATGCGTCCTCACAACAAGTGTATAGGTGATATACCACAATCTAATATCTCTCAGGTGCTCCTGCCACAACTTAGAAAGATCACCCAATCTCTCCAGTACTATGGGTCTGTGCTCTCTTGACATCAATGGTGGGAAACTCTCCTACACTCACGAAGCCCACAACGTTAGGAAATCATCAAAAAATTGAGGTTATTTGGAATTTTTGTCTCAGAAATCACAAATGCATCGCTATATTCAAAACTCAAATAGCAATGCTCGATGCATTTTAAAATTCAAATTGACAAATGCATCGCCATACAAGACAGTGTCATGATTTATAATTTTGCATGACCTAACCCTAACTTCCAAATCAGAAAGTGTGTCGCTAGATACAAATGCGTCACCATTTAAAATTTCTAACCCTAAAATAAAATTTGGAGAAGCGTTGCCCTAGACATATGTGTTGCTATATATCATTTGGGCATCGCCGATTGAAGTTTGGGCATCGCTATATAGCAATTCCCCCAAATTATAAATTTTAATGCCTAATAAATGCATCGAAATTTCAAATTTCAAATCAAGTTTCGAATCACATACCGATGGTCCTGCACTTGGAAGCTGTTGGAACTCACGAACTCAATCAGAAATGTGTCAGGGAAGCTCACGATACGCCATTTCGTTGAACGGTCAAACCTCAAATTGCAAGAATTTCTCAAGTGTGAATGCACAAATGAATTGAAAATGACCCCTCTTAACCTATTTAAGCTAGAAAATTAGTGTTTTTTTGCCCTAATTTAACTATTTTAATGGGGTTTATTATCATTTTCACCAATTTTTCCAATCTAGACCTAATTTTGCATTGTTTTTTGTGTTTTTTAGCATTATTCTTGCATCTCGGAACCTTTCTGGACCCTTGGGGTAGCTTCTGAATCTTTATCGAGAAATCAACCCAAAATTTGAAATTTATGCTCGATTTCTCGAGGGGGCAAGGAGTCAGTTTTATCCTTCCATTGGGGCATCTAAAAAAATTAGAAGATTTTTATTTTTTTGATTTGGGCAGCATTTTTGAGCTAAAAGGTGTTGTTCTTTGAACCAAAGCAACAGGTACCTCACTTCAAAGAGGGGAAAAATGTAGACACTAAAAAATGTCCTAATCGATGTCATACACTCAAATTGGATTTATTAACATCATTTCCTCTTTATCTATCCATCTTTTATTGCAAACTTATGCTGTTAAATTTACCCACATCCATACTCTCAATTTGCATACATTTAGCTTATTTTTAGTTTGTTTTAGTTGTATAATAGCTTAGAGCATCCATTAATGGCTTCCATGCATCCATCTTAGTTTGTAAATAAATTAGACCTTTCATCTTTTAGCTCATTTTTAGCTTAGATTAGCTTAGCAATTGCATAATTAGATCATTTATAGCATAAAATGATGGTAACTTAGCTCGCATCATGTTCATTTTGTGCATAATTTAGGCTTTTTATACACCCAACACCATGGTTTCATCGATTCTCTTCCATAGAATCAACTGAAACAAGCTCACTATCATGGGATTGGGAAAGGGTCGTCAGTCCACATCAACGCAACACCAATTCCACAATAAGATAAAGTTTCAATAGATTAGAGTAGATGTTTTCTTTAAAGCTTTCATAAATTTAGCATGTTATATTTTTTGATAATTTTTTTTACTTTCAATTTTTCTTTTGATTGATCTTGTTGAGATTCAAGTATTGGTGGCTCTGTTATTCTTCGATTCATCATGGATCAAGCATAATTCAGCCCATAAAAGTATTTCACATCGACAATTTGTATAGAAATTCATTTTTTTTTGTTGGATCAAGGACATAAATATCTAGTGCGTGCTGATATTTTTCAATTTTTTTTGATAATCTACTATTTTTCCACATGTGCAGAACATAGAGCTTGACTTTCGGTGAAAAACCTACATTCAAAAGAAATAAAAAATAAATATAATAATCAAATTAAATATATTTAAAATTATTCTTTTTGGGAAGATTATAATAAGGACTATATACTTACAAAAAATAAATTTTAAATGAATTCATTTAATCTCCGAAAAGGTAAATCAAAACTGGTTTTTTATCATCATTTTAATAAGTGTAAATGAGACTTCATTATAGGTATGGTTTAAAACTAGCGGGGTTCTATCCAAGGGGGTTTGATCTAAGGTAGTTTGATCAAACCCTTTTCAATTGGAATCCTTTATATCAAAATTTTCAAGAATTAAATCATTATATTTTCTAAAAATATGTGATTTCAACAAAAAATAGAATGTCCAAAAAAGTGTAAACCACTATTGTGGGATCACCCTCTAAAGAGTCTTGTGTAAGTATGATACCTTGTATTAAGCAAAAGATATATTTGTCACAAAATAAAGGAGCATCTTCTACTATTGATCAAGAGAGTATCTTGTGGAGACTCCTCTAAGATTGCTTGATATCTCTCCATCCAAGAACATAAAGAAATTTTATTGCAAGAGTTCATTTTTTTCATATCATAGAGTTCATGGTCATTCTACTAATGAATTTATGACTTTGAGTAGTAAAATTCAACATCTTAAGGATTGTGGTGTTCTTCCTTGTGTTGAAGCACCTAGTTCCTCTAATTGATACTGATTTTCAAGTTTTTCATCAATCATCTTGGCTCATCCTTATCTTGCACTAAGTGGGGGTAAGGGGTTAGGTATCCTTGTCCTCATATGACACTTGTCATTGTCTCTTCTAGCTATTTGACCACCTTCCATGTATATATAAGAGAAAAATTGGCATGTGGATGACATTCCTTAAGTTGGCTCGCATGTGACATACTTTTCTTTCTATACATTTAGCATTACATTTTTGGGGCAACCCCTCTTTCATGATGTAGCTTCATTCGAAAACATATGACTTAGCATAGGGATTTCTGAATAAGCTCTCATGTCTTCTTCATTAGCTACTTTAAAGAAAATTGCTCACAACAATGGTGTTAGCAATCAATGTAAAGTGGGGGCATACATTGACATTATCTTTCAACATTTCTCATGTTTCATTATGTAGTCTTCTTTCTTCTTGTGATGTGTCCTTTTCTTGGTGGTGTCATTGCGCTTGATTTCCTCTGAGAGCATGAAATTTCTTTGAATTTTCCTCTCTTGGAGACATTAGGCGTGATGTTCCCTAAGAAGAAACCTTACATGAACTAAGCAAAGTCCCTTTGAACAAATTTTTACTTGAGTATTGTTCATAAACTTGAATTTTCATTGTGTGGTACCTTATCAAAGTTATCAAGAGGTATAGATTTGGTTAGTACGTATGAGAGATGACCATAGGCATGAATTTCCCATAACTACTTTCTTGTCTGTGTGTGGGTGCATATCGACCACATGCATGTGTCTCACTGGGGGCTCACCAAGTGGATACTGGATTCCACTAGCCCGTGTGAGTGTGTATTTTGTTTGCATAGTGGATATCATATTCCAATTGTAAACATTTTTTTTGGATAAATAACTAAGCCTTGATCCACATCGAGTTGGAAAAACAGTCGAGGCTTGATCCACCCCTTTTTAATTTTTAATTTTTTTTGTTTTTTTCTTTCTATCAATCATTGAAATTGTATGTTTTTGTATCTTTATGCTGCATATCATACATCTTGTGTGTGTTCCTTTGTGCTTATGTTGGTTTGACATAGGATCTTGGATCCTGGGGGCTTGGCCACCTCCTTTGATCTTTGCTATCTATAGCATCCACATTGGTACACTTGGACCTCTCTTGATGCAAATTTGTCTACTTTAGTGTGAGTTTGATGCAAGGTCATCCTCTCACTAAAGTGGGGGCTAAATGTAGTGTAGAAAAAATTATCCCTTTACATTTTCACACTTTTTTGGGCCCTCCTTGTTAAAATTTGGTTTATTTGTCTTAATTGGTCCTATTTTACATCCATAAGCCTTATTTAATGCATTTTTTTGAGGATAATCCCAACACTTAATAAATGACAAATCATAATCTAATGTTTTTGGCTATGTGTTCTAGATCTAGGGATTTGGGACTCATACACCACCTTGGGAATATGGGTCCCACATAGATCTCAAGACCTAATTTTAAATGTTGCATTGAACTTAACACTTCTTGGAGTTTGTGTTCCAAGTTTTTGCCACTGGGACTCATATGCACAACCTGGTGTATGAGTCCTACTTTAACTTGGAACTATTTTAAATCAAATTATTGGTGGGATTTTATTATCCTAGATCTGATGTCGGCTTGTAGTGTTGCAATTTTGGGAAATTTTACATAAACAAATATAAATACAAGGTTATTTTGTATAATTTCTCCTAACAAGATCTAAGCTTTCAAGTATTCAAGCATTATAGAAAATTTGAGATCAAGAGCATTCAAAAGAAAATCGTCAAGCATTTGGAGCAGCATTCAAGATTCAAGCATCATGTCAAATTCTTCATGCATCATGTGTGTTTGTGAGCTAACATTTGTGATGTAGGTTTTCACGATTCAAGCAAGCATTCAAAGACATTATCTCATATCAAGATCAAGAGTAAGATCCACATCTATTGGAGCCATTTCACACAAGTTTTTAGCCTTTATTTCAAGGGTTTGGTGAGTTACAACATTAAATTTGTTCATTCATTATTCCTTCATGCTTTTCTATTTCATTTCAAGGTTTAATTACCAAAATGGGGTTTGGCTAAGGAAAACTCCTATTCCCTAACAAAAAAACATTTCTCCCTCTTGATGTGTGATTGTAGATCTAGGTGAATTAGAGCTTGAAGATCCTTTGAAAACAAAGTTGCAAAAGTTGTCAAATTTGTCAAGAAGTTGTCATCTTCACAAAAACTCACCTACAAATCATAATTTAAACTTTTTAGACTTGAAGATCAGATAAGATAGAAGATACAAAAGATAGCTAGAGGCTACAAAGATATCATTCAAACCCTAGTAATGGGACTAAATTACCCATCTTGGAGTATGAGTCGCAATACAACCCTTTTTGTCAATTTTCAGTAGATCTTGAACAGTCACCGAAAGATTCCAAATTTTTACCAGATTCCTATAGCAAGACTAAATCACCCTACCTAGCGTATGAGTCCCAGTACAGTTCAAAAAGAAGAATTTAATTGTTGCAAACCTTGCTCAAGGATTCCATCATTCTTCTAGGTACCCTTCTATCTCATTCTCTTTTGTCAATATAACTTCATGTCTTTAAGTTTCTAGGTTTTAGTGCATGAGTGTTTGCATTTCTCCTTTGAAACTTCATTTTAATGGTGAACCCCATATAATCACACCAAAGAAACCCCTAGTCCTTCCCTCAATTTAGTCACTTTCTTGAGGGATCTTGGTTTCCTAATGAACTAAAGTGCAAAATAGGTCTCAAAGTTCCATCTCCTAATGAGGTGGACACCTTATTTCCTTTGGTTCACCAATCATGGTAGGGATTGGAGAGAAATGCATGATCGTGCAAAAAAAAAACTATTCATCACAATTAAGCCCAAGGGTGTGCTAATAACCCCTAGCACCAAGTGGCATGAACATCTAACCATGACAATTCCATCCAACTTCGGGTGGTGTACTTACATTGTGAGAACCTATAAAATATTCATCTCAATTAAGCCTAAGGGTGTGCTCATACCCCCTAGCCCCAAGTGGTAGGAACATCCAACCAAGACAATTCCATCCAACTTAGGGTGGTATACTTATATTGAGAGAACCTATATCACCCTTCCCTAACATGTTTCCTTGCCAAACCTACACATGATTTCTTAAAGGGAAACTAATAGATTAATTCAAATGAATAATTAATAATAATGATTAATAATTGTTGCAAGCATCATTATTGGATGATCTTATATAATGTATATATATGTATATTTCATATAAATATAATTATTTCTAATTGATTTCAATCTTACAATAATCACTTTATATGGACATGTATGTGTGTGTGTGTGTGTATGTATTATATATATGTATGCATATATTTACAATTATATTTAAACTTACTTTCCAAGTTTATTCTTGACAACAATACTTAATCCAATAGATCTCTTATAATTTATTCCTTTTCCCAATCTACTGCTTTATCCAAAATTATAATTGATTTCCATTTATTCCTTCATATATCAAAATGCAATCACTACTTATATCTTTATACATGAATGAGAAGAAATACCTCTTGAAATAGTGATGTCCTTATGAAATTAAATACCCTTTGTTTACAAAATAGATTGTTGCCTTTTCATTAACTAGTCTGAGTGCTCCCTTTTATTTATTAATCATTTCCTTCCTTTTAGTAGTATTAAATTATTAATCACTACTTTAAATATTAATCGATTCCCCTATATCCTTATATTAATCATTGCTTTTCATAACTCTGCCTTTATAATGGGATCATTGCCTTTGTAACATGTCAATTGCACATTCTTGGTACTTAAATTCACTACCTTTAATATATATTAATTTTAGTTTATTCTTGAATTTTTAGTCGGCCTTGGTGCTAAACACAAGGAGTTGGCCAACAATGTAAGGTCGGCCTTGGTGCTAAACACAAGAAGTCAGCCAACAATGTAAGGTCAGCCATGAACAATACATTTAATTTAATTTCTTTTTCATAGTGGCACCAAAATAATCAGGGTCAGCCAATTAAGGATGTAAAGAATATTTGAGCGCTGCCATGTAAGGTATGGGTTGGCCAGCATAGTATCATTATTTATAATTTAACCCAATATTTTTGTATTTTGGGTGCATGATAGTCCTCCCTTCCCAATATTGCTTATCCTCAAGAAATGATAGTTTAGTCATGCGAACCAAATATTTTACAATGTGAGGGTCCTGAACCAACCCTTGGAGATTTGTAATACTTAAATCCTCTTTGCAATGTAATTAGCTTCTACTGCTCAACTATGATATTACCTCAAGTTGCAAATAATCCTCAACAACATAATTAAGAGTTAGAAGTTCATAATTTAGAATAATTTCCTCTCATTTCATTACCAGGGAGGTCCTACACAATGATACAAATTCTTCATTACCCTATTGAAATTCAAAATCATGATTGATTATGGGACTACTGTGAATATTAACATCCCACTCCTTTGTGCAAAACCACTTTTATAGTCGAGTAAAAGGATCTAGATGTCCCTTACTACTTTTTTCTAAACAATCAAATGGAAATTGGTGATAACTTCCCTTAGATAAAGTATATAATCATTCAAAAAAGTTTGAGGAAAGTTTGATTCTAATGGGGATGTACTATCAAATAGCTTATAGAATGTTTGTAACACTTAACCTAGTCAAAACATCTTTCAACTTATATCACCTTGGCATAGACCCAAAGGTAATTAACGGCATGTTATAACTTTCTAAGCATATATTTCTTAGATAGTACTCAAGTGCAATATTATTGGATTGATCTAGATAAATAAAATGAAAGATGTACAAAGTCTTAGAATTCATAACAAATAATTATCACCCATAAACATTTCATAGAAAAATTTAAATAGGTTTACCCTAATATCCAATTCTTGTCAAACTTCCAAGTCAATTGGAGTTTGTCATTCCTCTTGTAAAAATGTAACATATCCCTATGTTTGATACTAAGATGATTTTCATATTTGTTTTGTTTTTCCTGATTCATTTAAGCAATATCAATGATGTAAACTAATGAAATATATATTTTTTATTTTATCTTTACATTTGTATTTTTTAAGAAAATTAAAAAAATTGAGCATAATTTTGAGTAAACAAAGAACTACAATTTAGTTGATAATAAAACACTAAAAATAAGGTTAACTAGGGTGCCACTATTTATATAGTAATATTTTTCCTTCAATTTATTTATTTATAAGTTAAAACATTAATGTATAAATTATTTTTTTATCCATTTTGATAAATATAATTCTTTAAAAAAATCTTTAAAATTGTGTATTGAAAACAAAACTTTTTCAATAGGATGTAACTTTTTGTCTTAAGTATATATATATATATATATATATATATATATAATATCTTAGTATGAAATCTCTTCTATAGTGTATCATTTTTTTAAATTTTAAGATAAACTTTAGTATATTATAAAGAAAATTTTCAAATAATATATATATTTTTAGAATCTAACTATAGTTACACATCATAAAAGGACATTTTAAGATTTAAAAAATTGTTATTTACATTATTAAGAGTTATGAGAATTAATTTTATTTATTTATTAAATTGGCTCTAATGTGATGCTACATTTGTATTTATTAGACACTTCCAATTGAAAAAATATTGAATCCAAATCTAATTTACCTAGAATAAATCTAGTTAGACCATATATTTAACCAAAACTCACTTTCAATTAAAATTATTGAATTCATTTGTGTTGATAAGTTGGATTGAAGGGTGACATAGATTTGATTTTTCAACCCATTAATTCTTCATATGGATGATCAACACACATAATAAGTCATTATTTATCACACTTGATTAATGGTTATTAACCACCTTTACTTGAACTAGACACATTTTTTCCTACATTATAGCCAAATGCTACTCAGGTATTATGATAGTATATGTACACACTTGATGTCTTGTAGGCACTTTTAGTACCTATAATAATCACATAGATCACCATGCTTCTAGTCATCACCACATGTACTCCAACAATGCTACAAATACACCTACAAGTTATTATGCATGATCTACAAACATAATTTGAAAATTGTGTAGTCATGGTTTCAATGAATTATAATTTTGAATATAGCAACACTAGACATAGACAAGTCTCTATGCTATACTACAAAATTTAAAACTTAACATACCTAACCATAGTTCACTATTAAAAAGTTCATAGTTATTTATTAGTCTATGAAAAAACACTTCAACATGAACCTATATTAAGGTCACCAACTTCTCTCACCAAGAACCTATCCAAGAGCTTTGTACAGTTGATTGACACACCCAAATTTTAATAAATACAAGTGCATGGTCACTTAATCTATTTTTGTGTGTAGGTAAATGTAATGATGGTTATTTTTATGTAAGGATTGGCTTTGGGGTACCAAATTTGAAATATGAATGTGGTGGAATAGGTTGTACCATGTGTCCTAGTCAATGAACTAGGTCACACCTAGTGACATCTTGGTTTCCAAATTTGTAGTTCCATAAATCTTCTAGACAATAACAAGACTTAAGCATAGATAAACTAATCTTAGTGTAATGGACTAAACTTTTAAATAAATAATGAGAACAATGTAACAATGTATAAGAGTGGGTAATATTTTATCTTTCTTTAGGCTCTACTAAGGGGAAAAGGTATTCATTAAAGTCATTAACATGAAAATTAAAGATATAATCATTCAAAAAAGTTTGAAAAAAGTTTGATTCTAATGGGGATGTACTATCAAATAGCTTATAGAATGTTTGCAACACTTAACCTAGTCAAAACATCTTTCAACTTATATCACCTTGGCATAGACCCAAAGGTAATTAACGACATGTTATAACTTTCTAAGCATATATTTCTTAGATAGTACTCAAGTGCAATATTATTGGATTGATCTAGATAAATAAAATGAAAGATGTACAAAGTCTTAGAATTCATAACAAATAATTATCACCCATAAACATTTCATAGAAAAATTTAAATAGGTTTACCCTAATATCCAATTCTTGTCAAACTTCCAAGTCAATTGGAGTTTGTCATTCCTCTTGTAAAAATGTAACATATCCCTATGTTTGATACTAAGATGATTTTCATATTTGTTTTGTTTTGCCTGATTCATTTAAGCAATATCAATGATGTAAACTAATGAAATATATATTTTTTATTTTATCTTTACATTTGTATTTTTTAAGAAAATTAAAAAAATTGAGCATAATTTTGAGTAAACAAAGAACTACAATTTAGTTGATAATAAAACACTAAAAATAAGGTTAACTAGGGTGCCACTATTTATATAGTAATATTTTTCCTTCAATTTATTTATTTATAAGTTAAACATTAATGTATAAATTTTTTTTTATCCATTTTGATAAATATAATTCTTTAAAAAAATATTTAAAATTGTGTATTGAAAACAAAACTTTTTCAATAGGATGTAACTTTTTGTCTTAAGTATTTATCTATATATATATAATATCTTAGTATGAAATCTCTTCTATAGTGCATCATTTTTTTAAATTTTAAGATAAACTTTAGTATATTATAAAGAAAATTTTCAAATAATATATATATTTTTAGAATCTAACTATAGTTACACATCATAAAAGGACATTTTAAGATTTAAAAAATTGTTATTTACATTATTAAGAGTTAT
Source organism: Sequoia sempervirens (assembly GCA_007258455.2). Classification (NCBI taxonomy): domain Eukaryota; kingdom Viridiplantae; phylum Streptophyta; class Pinopsida; order Cupressales; family Cupressaceae; genus Sequoia; species Sequoia sempervirens. The sequence continues at coordinate 87,050,485 of VDFB02270651.1, forward strand.
GAGAATTAATTTTATTTATTTATTAAATTGGCTCTAATGTGATGCTACATTTGTATTTATTAGACACTTCCAATTGAAAAAATATTGAATCCAAATCTAATTTACCTAGAATAAATCTAGTTAGACCATATATTTAACCAAAACTCACTTTCAATTAAAATTATTGAATTCATTTGTGTTGATAAGTTGGATTGAAGGGTGACATAGATTTGATTTTTCAACCCATTAATTCTTCATATGGATGATCAACACACATAAGTCATTATTTATCACACTTGATTAATGGTTATTAACCACCTTTACTTGAACTAGACACATTTTTTCCTACATTATAGCCAAACGCTACTCAGGTATTATGATAGTATATGTACACACTTGATGTCTTCTAGGCACTTTTAGTACCTATAATAATCACATAGAACATCACCATGCTTCTAGTCATCACCACATGTACTCCAACAATGCTACAAATACACCTACAAGTTATTATGCATGATCTACAAACATGATTTGAAACTTATGTAGTCATGGTTTCAATGAATTATAATCTTGAATATAGCAACACTAGACATAGACAAGTCTCTATGCTGTACTACAAAATTTAAAACTCAACATACCTAACCATAGTTCACTATTAAAAAGTTCATAGTTATTTATTAGTCTATGAAAAAACACTTCAACATGAACCTATATTAAGGTCACCAACTTCTCTCACCAAGAACCTATCCAAGAGCTTTGTACAGTTGATTGACACACCCAAATTTTAATAAATACAAGTGCATGGTCACTTAATCTATTTTTGTGTGTAGGTAAATATAATGATGGTTATTTTTATGTAAGGATTGGCTTTGGGGTACCAAATTTGAAATATGAATGTGGTGGAATAGGTTGTACCATGTGTCCTAGTCAATGAACTAGGTCTCACCTAGTGACATCTTGGTTTCCAAACTTAAGCATAGATAAACTAATCTTAGTGTAATGGACTAAACTTATAAATAAATAATGAGAACAATGTAACAATGTATAAGAGTGGGTAATATTTTATCTTTCTTTAGGCTCTACTAAGGGGAAAAGGTATTCATTAAAGTCATTAACATGAAAATTAAAGATAATGTTAAAATATAAGATAATAAAAAATATAACTAATGTATTATAAACTCAAAAAAATGTCACTACACTCATGTGAAGATTGGTTGAAATTAGGTCTAAAATATTTTCATTAAAAAATATAAATAATCTTGCTCACGTATCAAAAGATGAAAATTAATTTCACATGTGTACATGTGAGTACTCTTACATTTTGCATATACATGTGCAAGTTGTGTGTATGTTAGCATGATTCTCGAACATTATATTAGCTTCAAGTTCATTAAGGATTTGACATGAGTTGTATTATTGAACCATGAAAGCATGTGAAACCTAAAAATACACCTATACCGACATGGACAACTAAGAGAGATTAGTTTGAATTAAGATTATAGAGCTTTTATGTCATAGGGTTTGAAGTGTAAATTACAGGTTGTAGCTTACAATTGAAAAATGTAAATTGTAGTTGCAAGCTTGCCATAGAAGTAAACACTTAGGAAATTTAAATATGAACCTCCAAAACATGAAATTTCAACACCAAAGAAAATGCAAGGTCTCAGTGGGGACAAGATACTTAACACAAAGCACAAATTTTTCAATGGGGTTGTCTCAAAGGAGATCTCATATAAATATCCATAGACTGGCCAAATAAGGAACCATGACATGAAAATTATAATTTGGGCTATAGGCCAATGTGACCTAATCCAAGAACTAGAATACACAACACAAGCTAGTTGAGGGTGTTAATCTACTTAAGGACATGGATTGATCCATACTCAAGTGGTGCATAATGTGATTTTTGTAAAGGGTTCTAGGCAGGAATCATTATGTATACCAATTAAATCAAATTGAATATCACAACTATATATTTAAATGGGATGGGTTTAAAGTGATGTAAAACAAAGGTGCAAAACTCTAGGTGTGCACTTTTATACTTTGTATCCATGAACTACACCATCCTCTTCATTTTATATAGTAAATAAAATCTAAGTTAGAGTAGAAAACTCATGTTTCGATCTCTTATTTTCATCAAGTTTTCAATGAAATATTATTGATAATGTCTAGCTCACAAAAATCCAATCAAATATCAATTTTCTTGAATATAAATACTTAATATCATAAAGATCAAACAAAATATATGTCTTTATAAAATATAATTAAACAAATAACTCTCAATCGTTAATTCTAAACCCCCCAAAAAAAAGACTTATCTTACCAACCAAAAACATAAGTGCTTAGATAGATTTAATACACAAATACAATGATTAAATTTCCAATGAAATGAAGAACACATTCTTGTAGAAGATGAGAAGTAAATTTGTCAATTATAAAGATGTCTTCTCTTAAATGAAATATATTAATGTTTACGTAGAAGATATAGACTATGATTGTTCTAATTAGATAAATAGGCCTTAAAATTCTGGCCACGTATCCATCTTTGTGTTAGGTGCATTTTGTGATGTAATGGCTCTACTTTCCATGATCGTTTAGTTGCTTCAGTGCTTGTTAACAAAGTTTGCATCTAATTATAATCAATTCACTTTAAAAGCGATGGGGCAATCCAAAAGTCTTACAAAACCGTGAAAATTTTGGAATGAAAGAGAATGGCATGATTAGGAATTCAGAGATGAAAAGCTTTAACATATATATCATCTTATTTTAGTTCATAATGGAAACAGAAATGGTCAATTTATCATAATGATATCATCCTGATGTTCATCTCTCTTCAATAATTAACAGAGGATTATTTTTTTGTCTGGAAGTGTGTATAAGAAGGTAAGCCCGAATTCTCCGAGCAACCTCACTCACTGATCTATGAGACAGGTGGAAAAGCTGCAGAGTTCGTGTGGGCCATTGATAAGAGTTGTTAACCACGCAGAGGCTATGGACGCAACGTCGAACCACATTTTCCTTATTTATCATACAATGACAGCTTACTGGCTGGAATCTTTTTTCTGCCAAGGTAACAACCCTTGAAGACAAAATGTAATGATGGAAACAAACGACTTTTGGCTCATCAATTATGAAAAATCTATGGAGCAGGATGTGCAATATCGGTAATAATATGATGTTATGCCGCTGACTTGATTGTATGAAAGGACTATTTGTTGCAGGAATATAATTTATAAAGCAGACTGTTGCACGCCGTCTTTAGTGCTTTCGTTGAACACTTCTCTCTGCGCGTCACAAATGATCTCACTCGCTCCATATCCAACCTCACCAAACCCCACCCAATTGAAGCCACGCCAGCCATTTTCACATATAAATATTTCGTCTCAGTTCGTCCGTAAGCCGAACACAATCCAGCTGTTAAAGTGGGTACTTGAGGTTTTAGGTGAGCCGTCCTATACTGCAAGAGTAGGAATCAATTTGTTTCTTGCTCGTACAAGCTTTCTTGGATATGGGAGATGTATGGTTTGATCAGCATTTCTCTGTATTCATGGGTTCGCAACAAAAGCTTTTGCCGGTGGTTGTCTGCATTGTCTTTGCGGCGGCTACCGCCGTTGCACACCCATTCTACCCATTCTACCCATTTTACACTCATACTTTTGTTGTAAGTATCTTATAATTCTGATGTTTAACTTATTCAAGTTCTTAAGTAATAATGTGCGCCAATGGCTCTGACTTTAAATCAAACTAATATTTTCTGCACCATTACAGATTGAATCCAAGTCAGTGGAGAGGCTGTGTCAAAGGCATGACATAATCACAGTGAATGGGCAGTTTCCAGGTCCAACGCTCTATGTTAACAATGGAGACACTATCATTGTCGAAGTCATTAATAAGGCTCAGTACAACGCTACAATTCACTGGTTTGTCTAACACTATCCTACCTAGGTAACAATTTGTTATAGCTTTTTACTTTGCTGATCCAACGGTCGTTTCAGGCACGGAGTGCGGCAGATGCGTACAGCGTGGTCTGATGGGCCGGAATATGTAACACAATGCCCCATTCAGCCTGGCGAAAGCTACACGTACATGTTCACCATTAGCGGCCAAGAAGGCACTCTGTGGTGGCACGCTCACAGCTCCTGGCTTAGAGCTACCGTTTATGGAGCCTTAATCGTTAAACCCAGAATGGGTGCTTCGTACCCCTTCCCGAAGCCCGATCAAGAGATTCCCATCCTCCTAGGTATATATCTGCTACAGAACTTTTACTCTCCCGATACTTTTGTTACTTCATTCCATCTCGATATAAGTAGATGTTTAACTGGTGTTTATGAACAGGAGAATGGTGGAACAGTAATCCCATCGATGTGGTGAATGAAGCAACACGAACAGGAGGTAGCCCTAATATTTCAGACGCTTTCACTATCAATGGACAGCCAGGAGATCTTTATCATTGCTCAAGATCAGGTGTGCTATAAAGTTATTAATAAACCTAGTTTTACTATTAATTAGCCAGCTGTTGAAATTCTATTGATGAATGCAGAGACATTTAGAGCTCATGTGAAGACTGGGGAGAATAATCTTGTGCGGGTGATTAACGGTGCACTCAGTATCGATCTGTTTGTCGCCATTGCAAACCATGAAATGACGGTCGTAGGAGTGGATGCTTCGTACACAAAACCGTACAAAACTGGATTTCTGGTGTTGGGTCCCGGGCAGACCACAGACGTACTAGTGAATTTCGACAAGACTGAAGGCAGCTTCTACGTGGCTGCTCGAGCATATGCCAGCGCTCAGGGAGCCCCATTTCCAAACACCACCACCACTGCTATCTTCGAGTATAGCAATGGAAGCCTCCCTGCGTTTCCTCATCTTCCTTTCTATAACGACACACAATCCGCCTACCATTTTTCTTCAAGCCTGAGGAGCCTGGGCTCACAAGACCACCCTGTTTTTGTTCCTCAGACAGTGGATGAGAGTTTGTTTTATACGGTGGGATTGGGACTGATCGACTGCCCCAACCAGTCATGCGGAGGTCCTAACGGAACAAGACTTGCAGCAAGTATGAACAACCACTCATTCGTACTGCCATCATCTTCTTCAATACTGCAAGCCCACCATTTCGGCATCAAAGGAGTCTTCACCAATGGCTTCCCTGACACTCCTCCCGTGCAGTTCAATTACACTGGGAAAAACATAAGCAGGAGCCTCTGGTCTCCCGTGAAGTCCACCACTGTGAAAGTGCTGAAATACAACACGGCAGTGGAGGTAATTCTTCAAGGGACAAATATCTTGGTGGGCGAAAGCCATCCCATCCATCTCCATGGGTATGACTTTTACATAGTGGGATCAGGATTCGGCAATTATAATGCTCCAACAGATCCATCAAAATTCAACCTCGTGGATCCTCCCATGCGCAACACTCTCAATCTTCCAGCCAATGGATGGGCTGCCATTCGATTTGTTGCTGACAACCCTGGTAAGCATCACTTTCTCTCTCTATTTCTTACGTTTATAACCCCACGGCATTCGAAACAGTCATTTAATTGTATGGGTGTGCAGGAACTTGGTTGATGCATTGCCATTTGGACGTGCACATAGGGTGGGGTTTGGCTATGGTTTTTGTAGTCGAAAATGGAGCGAATTTCTTATCAACTCTGGAGCAGCCTCCTCCAGATCTTCCTACATGTTAAAGAAAATGCCAGGAAGTTCTTTGCTCTCTTAGCAAATTCATTCCATTCCCCGCAGACGAACAGATCAACTGTTCTCTTTCATCATTGTTTTTTTAATTTATCCACTCATATCTCGCTATCAAGTTGATTATTTTCTTTTATATTTCTATGTCCATTCTCGGTTGTTGTTTAAAACAAGATCTAAATTTGAAAGGCAACATTGCATTTTCTTATTCATTAGAAAGATCCTCTGTATATTGTCAAGATTATGAATCGTAAAGAACGAAGAGAGGAGCTTATTGCTCCATACTATTCATTTCAAGCTGTACAAGATTTACATGTTATATTCTAAAAACATCCACATTGCTCAAAAAAACTCGTGACTCGTGATCATGCTTAAAGGAATGATTAATATCAAATCATTGACTAGTATAAACAATACCTAAAAGAACAATTCAAGCTCGATGAAACCTTAGACCATTTTGATTGTCATTATTATTTCATCCACGCACCATTCCACTATACCTTATTAAAATGTTAAGTTATTATGATGGCCCAAAACAAGTTTCTCTTATGATGGGGCCCGCCAACAATGGAATTTCTTACCTTCTATGATAACTCAAAAGAAATAAAAATGCACCTTTTAAAAATATTTAAGTTAATTAATTGACTACAGCGATTAATATAGGATTAATTTAGATAATGTATGTTAGTTTTGAAATATGCATTTGATTAGGTTTGTAATATATAAATAGGTAAAATAAAAGTCTAGTATAGAAGATTGATTTGAAATTGATAGAGAATTTATACTTGAAATTGGAGATTAGATCTAGAATGAAAAGATTGAGATGATTGTGCTCTACAAAATAAAAAATTTAGTGTAGATCAAGCATACACTTTTGATCATATTTTGTTTATCTCCCAAGTGATTCACCTCTAAATTACACCTTATTATGTGCATGCATATTGGGGGTTTTATACTAACTAAATATAAACCAATACATTGCTTGGAAGATGATTTGATTAACGTGATGTGAATGAGTATTGGGGTTTGGGAAGCATGCACATAAGTAAGGTGGGATGTTTATAAGTGTCATTCTAAATCATGTGTATATACTTTGCGTTTGTCAATACAAGAAAGTATCATTCACTATGCTAGTCTTGTTATGGTGATGAACCTATCTTTCCTATACAATATAGTCTTGTATTGTGTTAAAGCTTCATAATACTAGAGGAATCTACTTAATCCCAACTTTAATGTAGTCAGCAAGAAAAAACAAGAATCACATCAAAGTTGTGCACGTTCAATAAAATCCTATGCGAATTTCCTAATATAAATTATTGGACACTTTTTGGTAGTGCCACAACAATACCCAAAAGAATAGTCAACTAGCTTTAAAACCCTTCCATTATAATGTAGATTAATATGAATGGTATAATTGAGATATTTTTTATTAGAGGGATTCATTGTTATAATTGGTGGGGTGAGGGTTTGGGGATTATGAAGATAAGTGGTTTTAAATTAGATTTATGTAGGATGACATATTTGTCACAGATCAACTAGGTTTACTATTCCAATGATTTTAACGAATGCAATGATAAAAGGCCTATTTTTATTTTGATTAAGGTGTGAGTAGTGCCCTTGGTTGATAGTGTAAAAATAATAAAATCATATAAAAAGTTAACAACAAAATAGGTATATACCTAGTGAAAATATAGAGGAATTTTAATTATACTAGTTCCTATCAGACCTTGGGCTCCACTAAGAATTTGGAACCTAAGGTTCCAAGTTCTTATTTCCTCCCATTACCTAACTCATTCCAAATTTTGGTCCATGTACCAATTCCTTCCTTACTCTCACCATCTATTGGCATCTTGCTAATTCTTATTCTACTTTGATCTTTGGGCCCAACACCTACTAGTCTTTTACAGGGTCTTATTTTTGGCTTCCTCTCTAGACTTGATTCCTACTAGTATATGAAATTTCTAGGTTCCAAGTTCCTTTCATAACCTAAACTCTAATGGAGATGTTCAATTTCAAGTGCTAGGTTTTAGGTTCCTATTTCCTCTTAGAATTTGACACTTGTTAGGAACCCAATAATACATTGCATGTTTTTGAAGTGGTTTTGGCTACTAAAGTAATGACTCAAGGTTTTCTCCCAACTACCTACCATCAATGAATAATTGTATCTAGCTACTAAAAATTAGTGTACATGTTATATTTCAATCTCAAGTATCCATTTTAGGTGGTATTCTTCCTAGGTCATGGATTTTATTAAATTACTATAGTACCATTGTTTCTATTCGATGTCAAATTTCATATTAACTATTTATTTAAAATAGAATAAACATTATACCATCTTGCTATAGATTCTTTTATCTAGTGCATCATATTATTATTTTATTTTTTAATAAGTTCTAGCATTTTTCATAACATGGTAATCAATGTAATATTTTTGTGCAGCTACTTTTAGTAAAATAAATATAAAATAAAAAAAATAAAATTAAACTTTTAAAATATATATTTTTGAAAACTACACTTATGGACCTACAAAATGGTATTTATATATTTTAAAAAAATGTTATTTACATGAGTAGGATTTGCTGAAACATCAAGTTTTTCAAATATTCTTTTTTTGGTAAATTGGCCTCAAAGTGGTGTTGTATATGCATTTAGCCAAAATGAATTGTTGAAAAAGTTGTAAATATATCTAACTTAGCTAGAATGAATCTTACTAGATTATATTTTTTACCAAAAAATATTTTTAGTTGGAAATACTTAAATTGAGTTGTGTTGATAAGTTGGCCGAAAGTGTGACACTATTTTGTACTTTTACCCAAGTATTTTTGGGGGAAAGGTGAGAAGGGGTGATAAAGATCCATGTGTCATCCTTCCATTCAAGGAGGAATGGTGAAATGGAACCCATTACATATACCCTACTTGGATTATTTTTGTGGGTTCTTAATTCATTTTCATCTATCTTTTTTTGTTATTTTTCTTGGGAGCTTTAAGAAGAGCTTATTGAAGGAATTTGAGAAATTAGAGAAGTTTCATCAAGCCAGTATCTTCCTTGGATAGATATTGATGTATTATTTTTCTCTTGTTAAACTTAATCATATTATTTTCTTTTCTATTAATTTTTTTGCATTTTATCATTGTCATTTTGTGTTTGTTTTCTAGGTTGGGATAAGATTGTCAAGGATTAGGCTCTCCCAAATTGATGAGAGAAACCAATTTGTATGGTGAGTAAGGTTTGGAACCTCTAATAAAATTTTCTAAATTCCTCATTGAGTAGTTGATATTTGGATATGAGCACTGTTAATTTTAGTATTGCAATTTTTTAAGAAATGGTGATATGTGTTTTGGACTTGAGTATGAAGTTGGAAGAAGCTTTACCTTTTTGAGGGAGCTATATCATTTGGACATATTTGGTTATGATACTTGTGAATTACCTTAGAGATACTCTCCTCTCCTCCCCTTTCTTTTTACCTTGCAAAACTAACCTATGTGTGTGATTTTATGGGTAGAATAATGCGTTTCTTCTTGACAGTTTGTGAATATTTTTATATTGTGGTGTGCCTAGTTTCCTTAAGGGAAGCCTAGCTCAACATTATTCTTGTGATAAATTCCATTAATTGGGAAGTAAACCTCATATTAGGCCTTACAAATTTTCATGCCATAGCCAAAAATCAAAGTTGAAAGCACCAAATTTCTCTAAGTATCAATATTGTTGGAGTTTCAGGGTTTTGTCTCTTGCCATACTTTATTTTTCAACCCTAATCCTCACTATCAACTTCTTAAAATCTCCTAAGTTCTTAGTTATTAGGATTTTTTCAATCACTTTGTCATTTGCATCCATTCCATTTTTGGTATATATTAGACCTATACATTGAACATTGACATTTTGATAAGACTACCTTGATTTTCATCTTGTCAGTGTTGTGTCAATCTTCATCCTCTCTTTCCAATTGGGCATGAGATTTGGTGTTTTTCCAAATGCCGATTCTTGATGGTTCCTATAAAAGTTCCTAAGTATTACATCATTTTGGCCTATATGAAAACATCAAAGAGATTTCTAGGAATTTTTCAACTAAAATGTATTAATTGACATCCATCTTAAAAATTGAGTGTTCTCCTAGAAAACATGTAGAAAATAAACTACCAATATTTTTGAAATATTAGACATGTTCCTAATATCCTGATTCGCCTCCAATCCCCTATTTTTTTGGACTTCATGATTTTTCCTATCTTAGGATTGAATCATTTTCTAGTGGCACTACATATAGAATGAGACCAAACCCCTCCCAAATGCATTCTTAAGTTCAAAACAATATAGTTTAGGAATTATTCTATAAGAGATTTCATGGAGTGGTGGATAAAAAAAAGAAGTACAAAATGGATCCAAGATGTTTATGCTAGTAAAAAAACTCACAACAATAAAAGAGCATCTAAAAAAGGGAACACTAGTACATTTAATAAAATACTTCATGAAAAAGAGGAAGTGGAAAATAAAATGGAAAAATTCAACTAAATAATAATTAACCATGGAATGACATCAATAGAGTATGAGAAATTTAAAAAATTATAAAATATCACTGTAAATTGCTAGCAAGAGAAGAAACCTTTTGGAGATCAAAATCACAAGAAACATGTTAAAAAAACAATATAGGAACACAAATTTATTTAAAAATTATACAAAGTATAAAAGATCACATAACCATATTATAAATATAGAAAAATTGGATGGAATCATTATTAACAACAAATACAAAATTCAAAGAGAGGTAATAGACTTCTTCCAAAATGTATCAGGCAAGCACAAAGGCATCAAATTTGAATAAATAGATAAGGTTTCTAAAGATCATATTGAATACCATGATGGGGGAAGACAACATAATGTTAATAAAACTTATCTCCAAAGAAGTTAAAAACACTATATTCCAAATGAATCTAGACAAGGCACCATGTCTACATGGATACCCACCACTCTTCTACAAAGAATTATGGATCTAGTACGAGATTAGAACATTATGAGAGACTTAAATACAACATTCATCACCTTAATTTTCAAAATCCTACTCCTAAATCCTTGATAGAGTTTAGAACAATATCCCTATGAAACATATTATATAAAATTATTTAAAAAGTGATTGGAAATCAATTTAAGATAATCCTTCCCAAGATCATTTCAAAGGAACAAAGTTACTTTAACCTAGGAAGATAAATTATAGATGGAATTATAATAGAAAAGGAAACAATCCATCATTTCATCCAATCAATGCAACATGGTTCTCAAACTAGACATAAGAAAAGCTTATGAAAAAGTAAATTGGAGGATTTTAATGAACATCCTTAAGAAATATAGGTTTCATCAAGCATGGATGAATTTGAAATTTGAATGTATTTCTAGTCCCTAATACTTAGTTCTAGTAAACGATAGCCCAAATAGATTTTTCAAACCAACAAGGGGGATATAGTAGGGGGATCCATTGTCTCCATTCTTGTTAATGATAATGGTAGAAGCATTGAGAAGAACAATTAAAGATTTTTTAAACCAAGGAATTTGGTTAGGAGTAACAATTGCTAACATATACCAAAATTGATCCATCAACAATTTGTTGATGACATAATATTATATGGAGAATCAAGCATAGAATAAGAACTGGAAAATAAACACACTCTAAAAAAAATACACTATTATTTCTAAACAAGAAATTAATAAAGGCAAGTCCAATATTTTTCTTCAATACAAAATGGGGCCTACAAAGATGAATTGAAGCCATTATAGGATTCAACAAGGAGAAGATACCCACCAAACATTTAGGGGTTCCCTTATTTAAAAGAGTAATTAGAATGAATTTGTGGGAAGAGACTTTAAATAAATGTAGAATGAAGGGGCCATCATGGAAATATAAATGCCTTTCACTCTAAAAAAATTCAAATGATCAAGGCCATACTTAAAACAATTCCCAAATATCAATTATTAAGCACTTAGATCACCCTTAGGAAAGTAAAGAGCTTATTAGAAGGCCTTCTAAAACATTTGTGGGAAGGATAAAATAAAACTAGAAGAATATTTCACTAGTTTGATGGGATACAACCTACAAGGATAAATAACATGGAAGATGGCATAATAAAGATAGTTAAACAAGACAAAGCATTGGGGGTAAAATTAATATCGAAGATGTTAAATAATCTAGAGTCAAAGTGGTGTAAAATAGTATAGAAAAATATATGGATTTAGAGGATCCAATATGCATCCTAAGTAATCCCTACCCCCCATGAGGATATTATATCTAGAACTTTATGCAACAATGCATAAGCCTAATAGTAGATCACTTATCCTAGGTTATTAACAATGAAAAAAAACCATGTTTTATGATAGAATCAAGGAATGGAATACACCCTCTAAGTAACATTCATAGCATTAATGAACTTATAGAACAAAAACCAAACATAAGAGAGTAAGAGGTATCTATCTATTTAAAACAAAAATGAAGGAATGTTGGACTTAGGAAAAATAAAAAATATATTGATGCCACCAAATGCAAAAATAGAACTAAAGGAATAACTGAAGAAAAATATTTTTTAAATGGTAATCAAAAGGACAACCTAATATGGATAGGATAGATAGAGTCAATAATAAATGGCAACCCCCTCCATCTAGACATTTAAAGATCAAATTTGATGGTCCAACATGGAGGAATCCAAATATTTTAAGAGTAGGAGTGGTCATAAGAATTGAATACAAAGAAATAGTTTAAATAGCACCAAAAAATTACCAAATGACACCAACAATGAAACAAAATTCCAAATACTTCTCACATGACTAAAAATCTCAAAAAAAAAAAAAACACTATCAATTATAAGCATAAAAGGAGATTGACAAATATACATTAATTCAATTAGCAACTAAAAATTCATGAATTGGGAACTTCAAACTATTTCAAAATCTATTTGAGATTTGTTGTCAATAGCTATTTCTATAAAGAAAATCGCACAATGGAAGAATCATGCATGTGAACATGTAGATGAAATAATAATCTCTAAAAAATCTGTGACATGGGGTCACATCCCTAGCGAGTAATCTAGTCAATCAAAGAACATTGTCATCTCTGCAAAGTTACATTGCCACTCAAAGTAACAATCTAACAAACAAAAAAAATGACAATCCATAATATTCAAAGGAAACTATCTCCTCATATTTTGGTATTCGGAAGACACTCAAAATAATAGAAAAATGCAGGTCTCGGAATAAAACTTCCTATGCCTCGAGTAGGAGCTTTTAGTTCAACTCTGAAGGATATTCGACATAGATAATCAAGAAGTTGATCAATGCAAAGATATTTGGGAACGATCTCAAACATAATCAATAGATAGTAGAATGTTTTGTCACAAACATCATTCTGGTTACGCGGAGAAAGTGTTGGTAGTAATGAAAAATCTAACAGGGTCTATGCTAGAGCCAGCAAGACAGGCAATTTCAGAGTTCAATAAAAGTTCAATTCAAGGAAGCATGGGTGGCATCCTCGAAATTGAAACAGCAAAAAAAAATGAATATATGAAACAAGATGGAATTATCTGGAACAACATAGAAATATTCAACTTCTTCATTGGTCAATGTTGGAAGTGTAATCCCAACAACATCATTAATGTCAGATAAGCACCAAAGATAATTGTGCCAGATAAGCGCTGCCTGCAAGAAAAGGTTATTCAAGGATGCTGTCGTCGTTGACCAAGAGGGAATCGGAGGTGTTGATCTGGGATTGCTGAAGCTCCAGATGAAGCCGCTAAGTATCGAAGTTCAAAAGGAATCATCGCAGTTGAAGACCCAAGCCATGAATCGAGGGAGAAGCTTGTTGACTACAGTCTAAGGTGAATATAAGAAGTCGCAGAAAATGAGATCACTGCTAGCAAAAGGAGAAGTTGCAGATCGAAGGAATTAAGAGTCAATGAAAGAAAAAGATACAGCCGCAGTAGCTGTTGCAATAAAGAGGATCCCTGAAAGAGAGATCCTAGGATTCAGACAGGGAGTAAAGCGTATGCCACTGTAAGGAGATCATAAAAAAAGACCAGGTAGTTTTTTTGAAAGAGGTGCAGAAATGTCACAGCCGTAGCTGTTAATGGCACCGCTGCTTTATACGAGTTTTGTAACCATAGTTTTTTGGTCACAGTTTGAAGGAGGATGTTTGAGAATGTGGAAGAACAGGTAGCTGTCGGAACAATGAGAAAGAGGAGCTGCTAAGGAGGTCAGAAGATCAAGAAGACAGACAAGTGAAGCTAACAATTGGTAACGAAATAATATGGTTGAATGTAGTAGCATTATGTGTTTGTAAGAAATGTATGAAGCTAGTAAATCCAACTGATGTTAGGATCTCCGAGCACCAAGCAGTGTAGCTCAAAGGGAGGTGTTGAAGAAAACAAGAATATCACACCTGAACCTACAATAGACTGGTGACAAGAAGACCAGAGCTCATGGTTAGAACATCCCAACAGAAAACTGGGATTTCCTAGGTTCAATCCATAAGCTTTGAAAATTGCAGATGTCAAAACATCAATGAAAATGAAAAAGATTAAGAAAGTAATTGGAATTCGTAGTTGGGATTAAGGAGGAGTGTTGGAAGTGTAATCCCAACAACCTTATTAATGTCTGCAGCTGCACCTGTCCACTCCTTATCAGCATTAGATCACAATCATATCTCAGCATTAAAGACCAAGATTTGATCTTATCTCCAGCTACTCAAGTCTGTTGAATGTTAGCTGTTGACTGTTAGCTCTCTACCATCTGTAACTCTGATAGAGTCTACATTGCTGAAACCACTCTCATATGAATCCAGCTCTGCAGAGCTATAACCTGTAAGGGTATGAGCTGAAGCTCAGTATTTGTAATCTTTATTCAGTTAATATAAATGTTTTATGTCTGCATTATATTTCTCTCTGTTCTCTCGCCTTTCAAATCCATTAGTCAACACCCCACCTTGTTGTCTCCACTACAAATGGAAAGGCCTACTGACATGATAGGTGGTCTACGAATCCTCATCCATAATAGGCCTTCTAAGGCAAATGTATTGGGGATGTAGATTTCGGAAGGAAAATGTAATTGAAATTATATTTTTTAATTAGAAGTGCACTACTCTCATTACTAGCATTTTATCGATCGTATATATATAAATAAAGTGGCACATATCTACAAGCGGACAGCTTAAAAAACGTTGATAATATCTCTCGTGAAAGTTTAGGGGAATCTATAGAGCTAGTTGTATTATTAGTTATTGCAACAAAAGAGTAATCTATATAATGTCGAAAAAAAATTAGCCAAACATCCACAATGAAGCTGAATTTTAAACTTTACTAACAGATCTAAAACTGTGCAGATCCAAATATTTCTCCAATATTAAATATTGAAGGTGACTCGTTTATAGTCCTCAATACAATCTTAAGAAGAACCATTTTAGATTGGAAACTATATTATATTCTCAAAACTTTGGCCGATTCTGCATTAAGCACAACCAAGGAAGCTAACAAGATAGTGAGCCTACTCTCCAGTCTCCAATCATGCCATCAAACAATCGGAGAAAATAATAAGCGCTAACTTCTTCTGGTGCTTGGTATGGTGTAAGACGTAAAACTTTTTAAATTGACAGCCAAAGTACCGTAAGGACTGAAGAAAAGAGCTGGGAAATAATATTACCTATCACACGAGCGAAATCTTTTGAATACTGTAGAGAGAATCATGGAACACCATAAGAATACTTTTAAATAGGAAGGAGTTGCATTCATTCAGGCTGAAAAATGAGTCATCAAATCTACTTTTCTAGGGACTCGTTTGCATGTAAAGACTCTTATGTCCAAAGACAGCTCAAGAAGTTTATGTATCGATTCACAGCATGCTCTACCATTAGTCAAGGCTATCATCGGATGCCACCCGTTAGATGGTGAGGGAGAACATGTGTATAATCAGAGATTATCGAAATCTTCCTCTCACATATCATTGATGAGCTCCGTGATAGGAGCAATGCCAGAGGTATAACGTTAAACTACGTTCAAAGAAAAATTAGAAAGGAAGGTCTTGATGCCCTTGAAGAGTATAATGTTTCCAGAACAAACAAGGACATTGGTGGAGTCTTTCCTGTGGAAGGTCTCCTCAACGATACAAAGATGAAGAAGATGGTGAACTTGCTCAAAGAAGGAATTCTTGATGGAACAGGGGAGCTGGAGAAAAACACATAAACAGAAACACAAAAAATATAACACAGAAATCTGTTCAATGTGCTACAACACTGCAACTCTCTATTTATCAATTACATCACACATTACATATATTATCTCCTTACAACTCTACAGAGTTGGACTTTGAGAAGAGTAAATAGCCCTTACATTGCATTCTATTTATAATCATATTGAGGTCTTTAGATTTTTCCAGAATACAAAACAATAGACAAACGTGAGAAATGAGGGTTGGTGGGAAGTTGATGGCAGAGTCATCTAGAATGTTGGTGAGAAACTTATGTTTTAAATGCTCAACATACAGAGCTGGGGTAGCTGGGATTATAATCTCCAACACTCCCCCTAATCACAACTACCTTGAATTCTCATTACATTTTTAGTCTCTTTCATTGATGTTGCGGCATCTAAAATCTTCTAGATCTAGTGATCAAACCTAGGAGATCCCATGCTGTAGTTGGAATGCTCTAACCATGAGCTCTGGCCCTCTTGGTTACTAGTCCATCGTAGGTTTAGGTGTGATTCACTTGTTTTATCAACACCTCCCATTGAATCACTCTGCAGGTGCTCGGGGATCCTAGTTTAAATGGGCTCTATTGGCCTCATGCATTGCTTTCATACAGAAACAAAATGTTGTGACATTCAACAATATTTATTTTTAACGACTTCACTTATCTTTTCATAACAAACATCTGCTATCCTCCTTGATGTTCTCATCTCATTTGTCAACTCTTCATTCTTACATCATTTTATAGACTTTCTCTTCACAATTTTGACTCTCAACCTAGACACATACTTATCCAATCTCCTCAAACTTCCTACTACCTCAAGATCTACATGACAAACTTCAAGACTGACAATAGAAGCAATGCAAAACATACTACAACTCTATCAATTTACAACTTTGATGATCTTCCATACAGATCTTCAATCTTCAGTAGGCACTTGCTTTGGACTCTTTCTATAGTCTACAACCCCCTTTCCTTTTGACAATGGTAATGACCAATCTTTACCAAAAAAATGACTTACCATAGGTTCTTCTTGCCTACGAGCCTCTTGCGAATCTCCCCTTAACTATTGCGGTAGTTTTTCTTTGCCATCAAATTTCTGACAATGTCTTCAAGCTTGTGTTATTTCTAACTCTTTGAATTTTCTGCAAGCTCCTTATTCAGATCAGTGCCTCCATGCTCTACTTTCCTCAAATTGGCAACTTCATTCACCAAGCATGATAGGGTTGTAGCCTTCCTTCCTTGGTGGCTTCAACCAATTACTTTGTGATTCTAGCGGTTTCTCCTTACTTAGATTCGAGCTCTTTTGGCAACAACTTATACGATCTACTTTGACTCAATCCTTGTTCTTATTTAATGGAAGGCTATGATTCCTTAGTAATCTACTATCTCAAATCAGGCTTCTTCAAACACTTAATTGGTATCTTTTACCAATCTCTACATCTTAAACACAAGAAACCTTTAGGGTCCTCAAACTTCTATAGACTTCTAACCTGGTCTCCTTCAATGCCAACGATCTCTCTCATTCTTAAATTGCTACAACCTTTCTTAAGACGTCTTCTCTCCTTTTAAAAACCACCATTCATATCCCACGATCTCTTCTCTTCTACAATTTGACTTCTGAAGACCCACGATCTCCTTACAAGGCAGCGATGGCTTTACACTCTTTTGTCTTTAGCGACCTTACCAGATCTTGGAACTTGGTTTCATCCTTACATCTCTGTGAACCTTCCTGCAACTGCTAAACCTTAGGCTCTGATACCAATTTGATGGAATATGAGAGCTAGAGAAAAACATATAAACACAAACACAAAAAATATAATACATAAATCTACTCAATGTGCTACAACACTGCAACTCTCTATTTATCAATTACATCACACATTACATATATTATCTCCTTACAACTCTATGGAGATGGACTCTAAGAAGAGTAAATAGCCCTTACATTACATTCTATTTATAATCATATTGAGGTCTTTAGATTTTTCTAGAATACAAAATAGTAGACAAACGTGAGAAATGAGAGCTAGTGGGAAGTTGGTGGCAGAGTCATCTAGAATGTCAGTGAGAAACTTCTGTTATAAATGCTTAGCATATGGAGCTGGGGTAGTTGGGATTATAATCTCCAACAATTCTGATATGCAACCTCAAAAAGCTTCAAAATCACTTGGAGAAGAATGAAAGACATTGTTAACCGATGAACTCCAATATATCATACATAATGACATGAGAGGTGGTTATACCTCCGATGAGAGGAAGATAGTGTACCGTGGTTGCAAAAATTATAAGGATCTCCATTTTGTGGAGTATGCATACTCTATCCTATTTTCGTGCATTCCTTACAAGAAAACAGTGGAATTTACCCAGGTGCATCTTAGGTTATAATGGAAGGAGTCTATAGGAGGCACAAGCTATCATGGGGAAGACTAGTTTATATTTTGTTCAAAGAGTGATATATGTGGGATGCAGGAATTTGACTACTTTTTTTCCATGGATGCATGGATTATTGCATATCTCTATTCTTGAAGGACAAGGACAATCTTCTTTGTATCCTTCAAATTCTTTTGAGGAAGCAAGAACTGACCAAAAAGAAAGAAAGAAAAAAATTGGTGTTAATATTAATGTCCTTCATGATATGCTTTCTAACCTCTTCTTGGATGGTATTCCCTTTTCTATGAAAAACTCACCTTCTACTATCAACGCATTAGGTGATTGCATATTGAAAGTTTCATCATACCAAGAGGACCTCCTTTTGGTGTGGAAGTTTTGGAAAGAGTATGGCCTAATATTGGGTTTCTTTCACATGGCCTTTGGTTTTGTGAAAGAGTGAGTTTTTTTTTCTAAAATGATAGGTCCATGGTTTGGTGGTGGATCGAGTTAATTTTTTATGTCTATAATGATTTATTTATCTAGATCATGTTTCATTATTCAAATTGATATTTTAGATCTACTTTTAAATCTTCCATAGTATATAGAATAAATAAAATATTTTAGTTTAATTTAAAAATATTGGAGTTTGTAAAATTGGATAAAGATTAAAATATTTTTAACTAATTTGCAAGAGCTTGTGCACATATCAATTTATTTGATCTTTTAAATTATAAGCATTCACTTCTCTTTATCGAAGGGGGTGAAAGTAATGATTATGGCTTTTTTAAGAAATTTCAAACTAAACATTGTGGTTCTAAAAATGGGTTCTTAAGCAAGGGACCTTTGGATGTAGACTTTGAATAAAGGAATCATAGACAATTCTAAATATGGATAAGTTTAATGAAAACTCTCAAAAGGATCTTGGATTTTTATTCTATTTGAGTAGGTAGATGCAAATGACAATAAAGATCATCTAGCTATGGATGTAGGCCATAATGAGTACTTAAGAGAATTTTTTTAAAGAGAAGGCTATCAAAAAAGGATAATGAAATGTTAATGGATTGGACATTTGTTTCCTTCAATTTTTTTGTATAAATAAATATTTCTAGAATTCATATGAGTATTCATGCAGATCATAAAATGTGATAGCCCCTAACAACATATGAAAATAAAGGGATTAAAAAATATATACAAAGAAGCTATAGATCAAGCCCTGAAGGATGTTAGATGAAGGGGCTCAAAGGACACTCGATAACATCTTCTCTAATAGAAGGAAGAATTTTTTTGAAAGCTTAAATCCTATAATATTGATATGTAAAAAATATATATAATTTCCAATAATAATTTAATGAGTTTTTTTTATTCTAATTTGTAATAAAATATTCATTATTTTATAAATACCTTTATATCTCTATTTTTAAGATTAAAAAAATACTAAGAGACTCCTTAATAATATATTAAAAAATAAACATATATAGATAATTATGTGTAAACTTAAAAAATTTATTACACCAAGAGGTGCATAGAGTTGTGTTAGGGGGGAGGTGCGAACTCACGTACATTAAAACTTCCCCTTAAGTCATGTTTTTCTTTTTTGATAAGTGAATGCTTTTGACTAGAGTTATGAACAAGTGAGGCCACATTCAAGGAACCTCATCCATGCCATTCATTCCATGTCTCCATCTACCTCCTCCTCTCTCCCTACCACCTTCAATCCTCCCCCCTTAGCCTTCTTATCTCCTCTAGCTCACCTTCCTCCTCCTCTAGCTCTCCTTTTTTGTCTCCTCTTTCATACCTGCACACCACCTCCATTACTCCTGCCTCGACCTTTCTCCTCCTCCTCCATCACTTCCTTCACCCCTTCACCTACTTCACACTCGCCTCCTACTTCCTTTTTCCACCATTCTTCTTCCTTCATTCTTCCCCAAACTATCGAAACTGCCAGCCCCCTATTGCAGCCTCTCCATCCTCGACCACTGGCCTCCTATCACTATTATTCCTTCTACGATTTCTGCTCCCCACTACCACCTTCATCTCTAGCACCGCCAACTCAAGCTCTATTTTGACCTTTACCATGCTTCTCTCTGCAACCGCCTTTCACCATACTTCGCTCTTCGTTCTTTTGTTCACTGCCTTCCACCATTCATTCCACCACCCACAACTCCATGGGATTCGAACTCTTGAGGTAGTGTTTCCACTGCCGAGCAACTTATCATTGCGTTGTAGGGTCATCCCCTCCCCTTAAATCATGTTTTTTGTCAATAAATCACAAACATTCTTTATAAGAATATTGTTTTTAAATTTTTACATTATATTAAAAAATGCACAATTGAATAAACTATTCAAAGTAACTTAAAAATATCTCACCATCAACACTCTCTTACATTTTCTCAATATAATTTATTAAAGTTGAGTATATTTTAATAATATTTCTTACATAGAGTGAAAAAGAGAATTCATAATTGAAAATGAATGTAACTTGAGTTGCATAAAATAAGAGCTTTGTTTGGTAATTTTGTATACGCTTTGGGGTTCTTTTTGGACCTTTTTATTTTTTAAATAATTTTTTAGATTATTTTTAGAAATTCAATAATATTAATATTTTTTAAAATGATTTATCATATACAAGTTAAATATACATCTTGAAAACTTTATATCTTGACATATTTTATATAATTATATATATATATATATATATATATATATATATATATATATATATATACACACACACATACTTATATATACTTATATGTTGAACCTAAAACCTCATAAAAGACATAACATTCACAAAATGCACCCCTAGAGGTTTTTCCCTCCCTCTACAACCTTATAATCTCCAATGACACTTTACTACATTATGCAATCAAACCACAACAAAATGAATAAATAAGAGTTAAAGGCATTTTTTATTTGTTATACACTCAAGCAGATGTTCTAGTTAAGGTTCTTCTTTCTAAATAACTTTAGATTTCCCATTTTATATATTAAATTTTATAAAAGGTACCTCTACTTCTATTGATATATAATTTTGATTCTTATAAGAATTATGTTATTTTATTAGATTTTTTATAATAAATATGATATATTTCTATATTATTTTTTATTTTTAAGTTTTAATTTTTTTCAACATATATGAGTTGTGTTATTGAATACTTTCCATATAATTATATATTATAATAGTTCAAGTTTTAAATTATTTCCTATATTTAATAGATAAAATTATAACGAATTAAATATAATATAATATAATATATAATATATTAATTTATTATTATTCATAAGATAATATATGATAATACTACATATAATTATAATAATGTATTATTATTATATCATATTAAAATATAATATAATATATTATTTAAAAAATAGTAATGATAATTAATATATAAAATGTACTTGTATGTCTATAATGATGGGAAACGTACTCCTTAACATGGTCTTGATTTAGTGTTGCAATGTATCTTACATATTCACATTAGGTTTCAAGCCCTTGTGAACTAAATGGGCTTATTGGTGCCTTATTTTAGACTGTTGTAAAGTGTTGTAACACACTTCCACACTAATCTAGGGTTTTATTAAATAATTGGGATTCGTTATACTTTAATTGGTTTTATTTTACATCCACAAGCCCTATTTAATGCATCTTTTCAAGGATAATCCCAACATAAAGGGTATGTGCAGGATCATGATGGGCCAAAAAGTGGCAATATGATGGGTATGTGGCTGACAACTTTTTTTTTACCCAAAATTGATGAAACTAAAAGGATTTTTAAAGGAGATTTTCAGCTTTCCTCCAATATAAATTATGCTTTACTTTGAATTTAATAAGTAATTATTATTCATTTTCTATTCAAATTATGACTAAAGTCGATTGATAGGCTGATTGAAAAATATTTATAGATTTCAAATAGTATCACATTTTTTGAATCCAAAACATGTGTCACATTCTATGTTTCACATACTATAGGATTAAAAAAAAAATTGAATTTCATGAAGTTTTGACCAAGTTAAGGTGGTTAGACATATGAGTTTTTATATTTTTAAAAGTTGTAAGAAAAAATCATAATTAATTATTTACTTGGAAAGAAATTACAAAAAAATATGCATCACATCGAACATGCGTCTACTTATATATAAAATATTATAAAAAAATATTATCATTTTATTGTGGTTACGGTGGTCAGACAGACACCTACTTCTTATTTTTTCCCTGAAATTTAAGTACTACTGTATTGAAATTTCAAATTTTCACCAAATAGATTTTTTTTTGAACAAACCTAGTAGTTTAGATACTACATTAAATTTGCTATAGATTCTATTCTTACAAATTTTTGAAATAATATAGATAACTTATTCAAATTATTATGTCAAGTTGCCTAACTTTGATTTTTCTAAATTTTTTGCCACTTAAGGGCCTGTTTTTTCCATGATGATCCTACACATACCCTATTAAACCAAGATTCAATCATAATTTAGGTGTTTTTGGATTGTTTTGCCCAAATTTAGTGATCTAGGACTCATATGCCACCTTGGGCATATGTATCCCACCTAGGTTTCAGGGCCCTGATCTTGATTTTGCATCATTCTAAGCATTTTTGAAAAATGTGTCCCATAGTTAAGCTTAATGGGACTCATACACCACTTGTCATATGAGTCCCATGTGGCCCAAAATCAAACTTAATGCAATTTTTGGTAGGATTTTATCTTCCTAGATCTAATGTTGGCTTGTAGTGTTGTAATTTCAAGAAATTTAGCATAATAAGTATAAATACAAAGTTTTTTCACTCATTTTCACCTAAGAATTTCAAGAGAGCATTCCTAATAGCAAGTTTATGATTATTAGAGTTTACAAGACTTCACAAGAGCATTCAAGAGCATTTCTAAGCCATTCAAGGCTAGAATTCTTCATCAATTGTCAAGCAGCAATTCAAGATCCATCATCAAGTCATGATCCTTAAGCATCAAGCATGTTGTTGAGCTAGTGTTGTGATGTAGCATCCAAGATCCAAGTCAAGCATTATTTCATATATCCAATTCAAGATCTAGAACTACACTCTACAAGGCCACTTCATGTTAGATTGTTGAATTACATCTTAAGACATCATTCAAATTATCATCATTGCATATTTTATATTTCATGCTTCTATTTTTTTATTTTATCATTTGGTTTAATTATTTAATGTATAGGAGAGAATTTGCACCCCTTACACAAATTCTCCTTTTACACATCCTCACCTTAGAAAACCAAATCCGAAGGTGAAATTCCACATTAGTTGGTTAATTTCCTTCCACTTGGCATCTATCTATTATGTGGGTAGAAGAATATTTGTCAGGGATGCCCGTGCGATACACAAATGTTTGTGCGACGTGCTTATGTCCCTGACAGATTCTTGAGTCTGAAGTTGGAAGAGGCATTACACTTCCTATTGGGAATGGTTTGTGACGTCCCTCTTCAACCAATCGACCCCGAAAATGGTAGATTCTCTCCCTTCTCCTTCAAATTCTTTCATTCTTCATTCAACTCATCTTTTTTCCATCACTTCTTGCATTCTCAAGCATTCTTAGCCTTTATTTCACTCTCAACAACACTTCAACACTCTATTGCAGCAACAACACTTTATCAACTCCATCAAGCAAGTGTGAAGCAAGCCATTGCAACAAGGGCTTGAGGTTTTGCAACACCTCCCTTCATCACAGTCGAGGTTGTGGTGATTATTCAAGCTCTCTTTCTCCATCATTGGCTAGTGAGCTCTTGGTGGAGGTGGTAATGTTTCACTCCTCTCCTTTACGATTTGGTTGAGTAGCTATATACTGTCTTGTAGTGTTATTTGTGTACTTCCTTTCTTTACTTCTTTCTCATACATTTCTCTATCATTGCTACTTGGCTATTTGTGGAGGTGGAAACACCAAAATGGGGCTCTGACTAAGTCAGGCCCCTATACAACCCTAACAAATTTCCCTTCTTTCTTATGTGTAGGTGGACATGCATTTGGAGCTAGCTGGTGAACATGCACTTTTGTGAGATTATCTTTGTCACCTTAGTTCTAGTCTATTTAATTTATCATTTTAGTATCTATTTTGCATACTTTCTCATTATGTTTTTACCATCTAGATTGTACTAGCTTGGTTGTTAGTAGGTATTTTTGGAAATTTCTTTGTGTTCACTATTTTCTGGCTGTACGGATGCCAACGCGCCCGAGAGATGCTAGCGCACTACGTTGATGTTCTAAAATTGTGCTACCATCCTTAGACAGAGAGTTGTCTAAGGCACATAACTGACTCCTAAAAGCCAGCTCACCTAGCCCAAACTAAAGTTGGGGTCTGCAGAGTGATCGAAGGACTTTATAGTCATCATTCTCATCCTTCATTTCAAACACCCCTTTAGAGTGCAGCAAGTTAGGGAAGCCTTCTTCTCTTGGATCTTTGTAACCTAGGGCCTTGACGTGGTTGGTCCTGGGTATGTGCAGGACAATGATGGGCCAAAAAGTGGCGATATGTAAGTGATATGATGGCCTATGTGGCTGAAGACTTTTTTTTTGCCCAAAATTGATGAAACAAAAAGGGTTTTAAAGGAGATTCTCATCTTTCCACCAATATAAATTATTCTTTACTTTGAATTTAATAAATAATTATTATTCATTTTCTATTTGAATTACAATTAAATTCGATTGATAGGCTGATTGAAAAACATCTATAGCTTTCAAATGGTATCACATTTTTGAATCCAAAAATGCATCACATTCTATGCTTCACATACTATAGGATTAAAAAGGAAAAATTGAATTTCATGAAGTTTTGACCAAATTACGATTATTACATAGTTTTTATATTTTTAAAATTTGTAATAAAAAATTCATAATTAATTATTTACTTGGAAAAAAATTACAAAAATATGCATCACATCGGGACATGAGTACTCTACTTATATCTAAAATATTATAAAAATTATCATTTTATTGTGGTTAGGGTGGTCAGACAGACACGTACTTCTTATTTTTCTCTGAAATTTAAGTACTACTGCATTGAAATTTCAAATTTTCACCAAATAGATTTTTATTTTTTTAAAATAAACCTAGTAGTTTAGAAACTACATTCAATTTGCTATAGATTCTATTCTTACATATTTTTGAAATAATATAGATAACTTATTCAAAAATTTAAGTTACGTTGCCTAACTCTGATTTCTCTGAATTTTTTGCCACTTAAGGGCCTATTTTTTCCATGATGATCCTGCACATACCCTCCCCCTCTCTTACATTTTTGGTTAACCTGATGTGAACCATTTTGGTTTCGTTTGACAATACTAAAAGTTCCTTTCCATGTATTCTAGGAGTGTTGTAGGTGTGAGTGTTTTGAGGCCTTCACCTTACAACCCAACTTGTGATCCCTAGTAGGCGTAGTTGGAAGGTTCCAAATTGTATTGTGCAATAAAACCTTAATTGGGTCACTATCCTATCTTGCAACCTTTGGGGGGCCCTAGGAGAGTGTTGTTTATTGCATGTGATGGCCTCTTTCCTGCATCAACCTATCCCCTCTACAAAGCCTATGAGCAATGGTACTGGTATAACCTTCACCTCACAAGATCTGCCAGTGGATTTTAATAGGGAACCATCTCCTATCTACATCCCTACGCGAATCAATGAAAAGATCATAGAAGGTGTTCTTGTTGATCTGACATCTCAAGTAAACATCATAACTAAGGAGATCATGTTAATCAACATTTTTCATAAAGATGGGTATGATGCACCTGTGAGCACCATCCACACGCATGATAGAATTTTTGTACCTCCTTTGGGTAGTATCGTCTTGTCGATTTTGGTTGGACCTAAATATGTGAAGCTTTTGTTTGACATAATCCTTGGACCTAAAATATTTAGAGTGAAGCTAGGTATCCCCTGGTTAGTATCTATGAATGCAGTGCCCTCGATTGTGCATAAATGTTTAAAATTTATCCATGAGGGTTCCTTGCATGTAATTCATGACACTAGTTATAAACCGCCAGTTGCCCACACTAACTCATTTGACTGCAAAATTTGACAAAAAATTATGACGAAAGATGTATAATTTGATGTATTGTCGGGTACTTGTGATATTTGATGTGTAATTTTCAATTTTTTTAAATTTTATTCCTGACGTTCGTCGAAATTTGGATGAACCTGGGTTTTTGTCAAAATATCGACAAAAACCCAGAGGTTCGTCAAAATTTTGATGAACATGCAAAATCAGAAAAAATCAAATTGTGGCTAACATAAATAAAAGTGAGTTCGCCTATTTATTACGACAATGTTTTGCTATACTTGCGAATTTGCTATACTTGTGACAGTTTGTGGAGAACTAAGGACAATTTTCTTGGGAAAAATAAAAAAAATTCAAGAAGATATCGCTAGGTTGAGGGTAGTCATTGTCTTTTTCCAAAATTCATTTGTGAAGTTAGATTTGTACTTCCAGGTTTGAAAATCATATTTTAAAGCAACATCTCATTAGATTTCATTTTTAGACTTGTGCATTTTTAGAATTTCATTTCCAGATTTTGTTGTACAAGTTCTATATTCTGATTTTAGCAGTCTAATGATTGGAAATCATAGTAAAATCAGAATTTAATAAGTTCTGGAATTAGCATTTTAAAGTGTTTTTTGGGTTCATTAACTTCATATTATCTTCTCTTTTGCAGGGGTGGTTGGATGCCAAATTTTTTTGGTGCAAAATATCAGAATTATTAGATTTTGTTACCTATCTATGAATAAAAATTATTGGATTTTAAGTATGATATTTTTTGAAGATCTAAATATTCAAGCTTGGTAAAGAAAAATCATGCCAGATAATATTAGTGCAGAACAAAATGAACAGACAATTGCTAGAATGTGGGCTAGATTGAAAAGAAAGGGTGATAGGAAATGTTATTGTCCTTTCAATAATTGCAAGGGCTTAAAGACCAGAAGACTTTTAATCACAACAACTGAGAAACATTGTAGGCAGCATGGTCACATTGAAGGGGGGCATGATTATTGTCCATTGGTAAGTTGTTCATTATATATGTCTTTATATTAATTGAATTTGTAAATGTTTATATAGTTTTAACATTTTTATATATAAAAAAAATCTTTTGATAATAATCATGGTTTATTTGTGTCGATCATTATTATAAAGGTGGAGCACCCTAGGGCACAAGATATGGATTATCACGCCCCAAAGAATGTGGTTTTGCAAGTGGAGGAACATGGAGCTATGAATATCAAAGATGAATTTAATGATCCTATGGAAGAAGATGATCACGCACTAGAAAACACAGTTGAAGATGATGATACAAATACATTGATCCATGACACATTTAGTGGTGCAGCTGATCATGATGATCGAGATGACTTTGATGATGCTCATGATTTACTTGTACTTGAGAAGGCACACGAGCCCCTTTATGAAGGATCCAAAACAACTCTTCTCTCTGTTGTATTGTTGCTGGTGAACTTGAAGGTTATGAATGATTTATCCAACAGAGCAATCTCACGGATGTTAAGGTATGTCATATATGTCATCTTTTTTTCATCTATTTTAATTGTTGTTAGTTCATCACTAGTAAATAAAGGATGAGATGTGTACCATTAATATTCTTTATATTAACAAATTATTTTTTTGTTTTAGATTGATAGGTCAATTTTTGTTACCACCATCTAATATTTTACCTCGCTCATACCAAAATTTATCTACCATTATGAAAGATATTGGAATGGAGTATCAAGCAATAAATGCATGTACCAATGATCATATTATATATCATAAACATCACGAATTTTCAACAAAATGCCCAGAATGTCATATCAATAGATATCAAACAAATCAACTAACAAAAAAGGTGCCTCACAAGGTTCTTCGTTATATTCCCATTATTCCACGTATGCAAGCGAAATCTTAGCACAATTTATGGATTACCATGCACAAAATAGAAGAAGAGGGGGTGATATAGACATATAAAGGGGGTGATATAGAGAGATAGAGGGGGATGGTGAAAGAGAGAGAGATAGAGATATATGGGAATAGAAAGTCAGAGATAGATATATATGGGAAGAGAAAGAGAGATGGAGATATATGGCAAGAGAAAGGAAGAGAAGTGGAGGGAGAGATGGACTGAATGAGAGAGAAAGGGGTGAGAGGGAGAGATAGCTCAATAGATAGAGGGGGGAAGAGGGAGTGACATAGATAGTGGGAGATATAGAGAGATAAAGAGCGACAGGGAGAGATATATCAATCACCCTCCCTATATCTCTATCTATTCATCCTTATCTATTTATCTATCTACCTCTCTCTATCTCTTTGTCTCCCTTTCTATTTGTATGTTTCTCATTATCTCCCTCTCTCTCTATATTTTCTTCCCTCTATTTATCTTTGTATACTTATTCTATTAATCGGTACATTGAAGAGGTCTTAAAGGAGAATTATCATATCTTTAATCAAATGGCATGCTACATATATTGTGTCACCAGAAAACAAGTTTCAACTGCCATTTAATGGTAAACCAGCTATAGTGTACTAGTAAAATCCACAAAAATATTAGGTAAAAGTCTATATATACTATTAAATATAATAATAAATATAATTATATTATATATAATTTAATCTAATATTACTATTATATTAATTATAATTTGTATTATATAAAATATACTTATTATTAATTATTAATTATAATAATTTAATAAGTATTTAATATTTTTGTTAAAGAATATAATATATAATTATAATAAGTCAAATAATTATATAATTTACTATGTAAATATAGCTAATATATGGGTATGTGTAGGATCATCATGGAAAAAATAGGCCCTTCAGTGGCAAAATTTTTAGAAAAATCAGAGTTAGGCAACTTGATGTAAAAATTTGAATAAGTTATTTATATTATTTCAAAAATATGTAAGAATAGAATCTGTAGAAAATTGAATTTAGTTTTTAAACCACTAGGTTTGTTTAAAAAAAAAAATCTATTTGGTGAAAATTTGAAATTTCAAATTTTAAAAAATAAGAAGTGTCTATCACCACCCTAACCACAATAAAATGATAATATTTTTTATAAAATTTTATATATAAATAGAGGACTGTGTCCCGTGTGATGCATATTTTTTTGTAATTTTTTCCAAGTAAATAATTAATTATGAATTTTTTTACAAATTTTAAAAATATAAAACTCGTATGTCGACCATCGTAATTTGGTCAAAACTTCATGAAATTCAATTTTTCTTTTTAATCCTATAGTATGTGAAGCATAGAATGTGACACATGTTTTGGATTCAAAAAATGTGATTTTTAAAGCTATAGATGTTTTTCAATCAGCCTATCAATCAGGACTTTAGTTGTAATTCAAATAGAAAATGAATAATAATTACTTATTAAATTCAAAGTAAAGGGTGACCCCACAATAGTGGGTTACACTTTTTTGAATGAATAAAATCATGTTTGTGGGAAAAAAACATTAGAAATACCTGTCATTAGAAGGGGGGCTTCTAATGAAGGGGGTTCAGTCGAACACCCCAGCCTTCGGTCGAAGGAGGTATTCGAATGAACCCTCCTTCCAAGTTTGTTACATCTGGAAGACATGTTGGTTTGGGCTTCATTCGAAGCTTCCTTTCGATCAAAGCCTAATTTTTCCCTCTCTAAACTTAGCGATTAGGTTTAGTGAAACATTTTTTCGTGCGAAGTTTGGTGAATCATTTTTCCGTGCGAAGTTTGGTGAATTATTTTGACAAGCAATGCCATTTTCGAATAGCAAACAACAGAGGTGATTTCTGGCAGTAGATGTGATTTCTGGTGAAAGCGAGGAAAGTAGTGGCAAACGATTGAATGACATGTGGTATCCCTCTGGTTTTTAGCGTTTGATTTTGTTAGGGTTTAGGGTTTTTTTTTTAAGATAAACTGTACGTTTATAGAAGAATCGATGCTACTATTAAATAATCCAATTATCTTTGTTCCATGTTCCACGTGGACATGTCTCCAGCCCTCGAACCTCTGTCTTTGGCCCTGTCCCTATCCCCAATGGTGTTTTTCGTACAGTAGGACAGCACAGTCTCCAAAAGTTTTCAAAATTCCTAAATGTTTTGGAAATATGTTGCAGGAATAGGAAATGCCACGGGAATGTTTGGCTTCCCCAAGGCACAAATACAATACACTTAACTTATTCATAGTATATTTTTAAATTGATTACCCATTTGAGTCCTTCAGTACTCCTTTATGGATAGGGACTGAATTTCCTTTAATGGTATCGTCCAAATTTAACTTAATCAATCTCTGGGAGTGTTGGGGGTTGCCAGAAGATATCAAATTTAATAGTCTATCCAATATCAACCTATCATCGTAAATGAACATATGAAATTGGAGAAAATTGTTGAATTAATATTTATTTGGTGAGAATGAATTTCTCTTAAATTATTAATAAAATTATTGCACTACTTTATCTGGTATTTGATTTCATTGGATGGAAATGGAGTGAATTAGAGTCCAAAACTAGTAATGCTCTAGGGTAGTGAATGTACAATAGGATCCACATGAAAAGCAAGATGAATTAAGAAACCATATATAATCTGGCGTAAACTTTAAACTGAAATGAACAAGGATTCAACTCTCAAAACAATGCTTTAGGAGCTTTTAGGAAATGTTAGGGCCTGAAAAAATCAGCAACACAAAGAGTAGAGTGATATTATCAAATACATAAATGTGAGATCACCCCATTTTTTTCTGAAAGTACAAATCTTTATCAAAATGTGCAAGGCCTCCAAAGTATCTTTAAACATAGCATTAACATTCTTGTGATCGAACCTAAATCTTATGCTTAGGTACATTGGGCCATATGCTTAGGGACCAAAACATGCAAGATATCTTGAAATGATTTATAGGCATGTATCTATAAACAAATAGGCATTATCTTCAGAAATCCACAAGTAGTCCATGTTGGATATATTACCACTTCAGCCTTCTATAGCATATAATCTTAATGAAAGTAGTACACACAATGAGAAAACTACATTAACCTGTTTTGTAAATCTAAATCTCCCAATATGTATTCAATTTATTCATGAATCTCTTAGAAATAGTTAGTCTTGTAAATCTAGATAAAAAGGGGATTTCTAAGATGAAATTTTTGTGTAGAGTAGAGAGGAGGTGTTGAAGGAATATTGAGAAATAGGTAGAGACACTTGAAAATTTAATCAAGTGCAGATAAATATTTTTGAAAGAAAGAATGTTTCTCTTCTATATGAAAATCCAAGTGTAAGCTACATTAACCTATCTTGCATATCTCCCTGATAGGTATTCCAATCATTCGTGAATATCTTAGAAAAAAAAAGTCTCATAAATCCGGATAAAAATAACGATTTCTATGATGATTTATTTTTGAAGAGCTAAAAGGAGGTGTTGAAGGAAGACTGAGAAACGGATGGAGATGCTTGGAGATCTAATTAAGTGTAGATAAATATTTTTGAAATGAAAGAATGCTTATCTTCTATATGAAAATACAAGTGTATTTTACAAAAATGAATTTACATAAAGTGTGTGTAAGATTTTGATTTTTTTGAGATATCAAATCTTATAGCTTAAAATCATAGTGTACGCTAATGAATTGCTAATTTTTGTTGAATGTTTGCTTTCTAAAATATATAAGTTGAAGTCCTTTCCCATGTGTATAGAAGTTTGTTATGCTCAATCAAAAAAGTCATTATGTGCATTTCTGAGTTCAGTCTTCTGACTTGTCGGCTAGCATTTGAATTCTTTTCATAGTTTCTCTTGCTATTAATAAAACTGTATTTGAGTTGGTAAACATGTTTTATTGGCCGCATCTACTTGCTTAGTCAAATTTACAAAATTAATGATGGAATCCTAGATATTTATGATGAAATTGGTTATGTGACTTGACATTACCTTCATTGTAGTTCATGGCTTGTCCATAAAGCACAACATTAAGAGAATGATAATAGAAATAGAAAATGTATTTGTAGATCATGTTGCCTATAGGTAGAGAGTGAAGACCACAAATATATCAAATGCTAGTATTTTTTTTTTTTCAAGGTTATACTTTGTAGATAAAATCTAATACTTCTTTTGAGAGGTGGGGTGCCATTCTATTCCTTTCTAGATAGGAAGAATAAATGTTTCTACATCTGTTTTGCAATGGTCTTATTTTGGACAGGAAATATTGGTTTGTTCCTAGTGCACCTAGGATATGATGGCACAGAGTGTAACACTTAAGCATAGTGATTTCATACTTATTAAGTAAATATGAACATGCAGAATACAACTCATAATAGTATTTCATTTACACAGCTTTGGCCACAACCAACAACCTATCCTCCATGTTCTAAACAACAAATACAAGGTTACAAGTCCACACGGATTTGGCCACAACCAACAACCTATCTTCCTTGTTCTAAACAACAAATACACCATCTTTTGCTATCACACCTACTCCTATGATCTGTAATTCTGAACTCAAACTCTAGATGACTGTTCAGTTTCCTAGGTAGGTTATGCTCATACCTGAGTTTTTCTATATTTGGCATTGGTTTGGTCATGACCAAATCAATTATGTACTCACAAGGAGCTATTTGGACCAACACAAACCCATCTCAGAGAATTGTTTCTAAAAAAAGAACATGTAGAAGTTTTCTTTAGCCTCCATAATTATTTCTTAGATCCTTTTCAGCCTTTTCCCACTTAATACAAACACCTGTCTGATTTTTCCTTTGTAAGTAACAATTCTTAAGAGTAATTATTCAAAAGATCTTTTCCTGCCTTGATGATCAAACAAACAACTCTGCAACTATACAAGAAAAGAGATACAACAATGATGATGTGAACCAATTACAACTGAATTCATTTTGGATCACCTGGTGCCTACATATTTTTTGAATATCTCACCTTTCAAACTCTCTCACTCTGGAATACTTGATAAAGGATGTGTTCCAAGTGCTGTACTTTAATTTGCAAACCAACCATTCCCCTTTTAAACAACCTTTCTCTTCCAATTGTTTGTCTTTCTATAGCACAATCATTTCATCTTTATGCATGTGTTTAATACAACTTTTGTTCCTTGGATTTCTCCATATTCACTTTAAAGTTAAATTATTAAAGTTTACTACTTAAATGGAAAACATATTTGCTCAAATTTCATTTTTGTTTACCAAGTCCAACTCAATCATCAAAACTCACATCTCTTTTGATAGTTGGTAAAAATTGATAACAGGATAACAATTTTCCAAACAGGTTGTACAATGCATTGCCAGGGGTAACAACAAACTGGTCTACCTCCACCTTTTTTCCCACCACAGTCTGTCTCTATTTTCAAACAAAAAAATTCCCATTCAAATACCTCATAGTCTTGCATTTGACAATGTGGAAGGCAACTGTCTAAGTAAAGCTCATCATCCCCAAATAGTCATGCCATATCAAAACCCTGTCCACTTGCTCCTAATAAAAATTTGTATGAAAAAAGAGCTATAATAAAAAAAAAATAGTTCAAAACCACTATAATACAATTGCCATATTTTGAAAAGTTAACTTTCCCATCTTTAATTCCTTCTATTTATATAGATTCTCCCTCATTTGACTTTTTTTGATTTACTTATATATTTATTGCATTCACAATGTAATAAAGTCTTAGAAATTTATAGGTTTTAGAGAGAAAATATAAGCCTGTTATGTGATGAATTAAATCCCGACCCTGGTAAGATGAACAAAATTGAGGTAATCAACTTTATTTGACTAGTATTTTACTGAATCATGAATACAAAAATGTGCAGATGTCTAAGGAGCTTGAACAATGAAAGAAACACATGTAAAACCACTAGATTCCACATGTTGATTTCATACACAACCTTCCATAGTATTAATTTTAGATGATCCAACATTAAGCAAATGCAGAATTCCATCTATCTCAGGTAAATTGCAGAAATTAATTCAAAACAACATCACCCAGTTTGGAGAACTCAGAAAATAAAAGGAAAAAAAGGGAAAATTCTGAAATTATATATACCATGTTTACTATTTATAGGATGGGTTCAGTCTTGACCAAATCCATCATATATGCTTAAGGGAAGCCTCAGTTTGGCATGAACCCATCTCTGTAACTTGTTATTTAGAAACAAAATCTGAAGAAGACCACCTTTTCCCCCCTTGCACCTTCCCAAGTCCTTTACAACATTTTTCAATCTGTTCTAGACACCTATACAATTTTCCTTATTTATCTACAAGCCTTAGACTGATTGTTTACATGAATTTTCACTACTCAAAGGATAATTAACACTACTTGTTTCTTTACAAAAACAAAGATAAAATAATGGTGATGTGAACCAATTACAACCTGATCCACTCCAGATCACAAGACACAAGACATATCTCTTCTCACACGTACTGCTCATCTCTTAGGTCATGTTGGAAGGTTTAAGGCATGGAAACTTCTATTTAGAAATTACTATGTTTTAAGATTTTTCAAAATATATAATCTCTTTGCATTTTGTGACACAACCCAACAATTTCCAGTCAGAGTTATTACCTAGTCGCTCAGTCTGTGTTCTTCTCAACAGAGGTGCACTTTAGCAGTAGCATATTGCAGCTAGCCTCATCCTCTTCCATAATTAGAATGCTCTTCTGATTTATAAGTCTTAAAAACCAGTAATGTAAGATAGAGCACATGCATGCAAATCTAAGTTTAGGTTTTTCTTTTTCACTAGCCTTCTATTTTAGATTTCAGAAGTCTCAATTTGCATGCATACCCTCAACACACAGGTTGTTTCATATTTTTGAATTCTATTTTTTCTGTAGAGATTATGGAAAATAGATTGTAGACAATATCTCTTCCCCCTTGTCTGTCATTTTATTTCTAATTTATTTTTTGACATGGAAAAGATAAAGTCTATTTATTTTTGTTCACATAAATTTAAACATTAGGATGTTTAAAGTACTTTTTTTTGGGACAAATCAGGGATTGATATGGCAGCTCAGGAACCACCACCTGGTGGTATATTTACCAAGAAAAAGGATGAGATATGTAAATTACGCAATATTCTACTTGAGCCCACCACCACAGGGGTTTACATGGATACATGTGTGTCCATTCTACATAGCTTAGAGAAGATTATATGGACATTTGAGAACATGCATGCTTTGTCTGTTGAAAATATAGCAGTTATTCTTGCTCAGATGCAACAAGAGATTAGTGGTGAGGTTTCTCTTGCAGATGTTCAGCTACAAGTCCCAAAAGAAACCATCAAAAGACAATGTTTTCCATTTTATTTTGGTAGATCAAAAGTTAAGGGATATCAGGTGACTCAATGTGTTGATCGTCAGATGGCCCCTTTGATATACCCACGCTTTCTTGCAACATTTGGTCGTTATCCAAATAATGACCAAATTCCTTTATACAAGTGTACAACAGTTGTACGATGAGGTTCATTTGGGCCTCAACGTCAACTATTTAGACCTACCAGGATATTATGGTCAGGGGCGTGGTAGGGTAGCTGATAGGGATGCTTTTCGTCAAGCAAATCGACCACCTCCAATTTATTGACATATGGTTGGGGAGAGATCGCCTACTATCTCCCCAGCCCTCGCACCTATTGCAAATCAAGTTATCAGTGCTTCTCAAAGGGAAGCAATTGATAGTGTTGGTGATATAGCTATTGTTGCATCTACGATATCTACTGATCGTGTGGGTAGATATTTGATGAGTCATTCTACACGATCTAGATCATTGGATCATGCTACTGATCCTTATGGTATGGCGGGTGTCCTTTCACCATCAAACATAGATGGTCTTATAGGAGAGAAAATGCTTTGGAGTACAACTTGTTGTTTGATAGACGACCTATTGGAGGCATATGCTTTCATTGCGGCAGAGCTTGGGATCCCAATACATGAGGTTAGAGGACATGTGGGTAGAGCTTTGCGCTCACATCCAGGATCCAACCAAGCTACAGGTCCTTCACCGCATTCACATCCATGATCCAACCAAGCTACAAGTTCTTCATCACATTCACATCAACCTAGTAGCTTTGCAAATCCTACAGATCCACCTACAGATCATTTGGCTGCTGGAGAGGAGGATACACCTATTGGTCATTCTGCAAGTGTTCAACATCATGCATCTTAGGGCCTAGATGCAATTGAGGATCAATTGCAGACAATGGGATCATCAGGTTATGTGGATATGCTGCTACATGCAGATATGCCATCGATGCCATCTCACCTAGTTAGTCCACTACACTCGTCAATATTGGAGCGAGCCAGGGAGATCCATGATACAACCGAGTTGACATATAGGATCATTGTAGCAGATCCTGCACCACCTGATACAGAGGTTTGTATGTATGTACACACATGCACAATTTAAACTTGTTTAAATTTTAAATTACTTGTTTTACTTAAATGGTTGATAGTACTAATGTACACATTTATGTTTATATATATATATTGTAGAGGGAGTTGGCTCATGTTACACCTAGTGTGAGGATAGAGCGTGTATGTATGTGTGATTCAGATGATGCGACTAATGTTAGTGGACATGTGAGTTTTAATTTTTTAAATCATGTACTCAGGTATGTATATAATTTGTACACGTGTATACAGATATAGAACATTATTCCATATTGGCATAATGTAATTAGATTGTGTACATGTCTTGTACTATCTCTAGCACTCGACACATCCATCGGAGTAAGAATCTCATTCAAAGGGTCGCTCGATTCGAAGCCGGCATGATGACTCTATTGGAGCTGGACTTAATTAATAGGTAAACAAGTTGTAGCTACAAGATGCAATGTTTATTTTATGTTTTCACAATAGTTGCTCAAAATTTTGAATTAAACATGCTGGTAATTTATCTAGATGCTAATTCTTTGGCACATGTCTATTTCTAGGCTCTATGTATGAGGAGTCATTCTTGTGTACAAAAGGTAAATTTGCTAAGATTCTACTTTTTATGTGTCTCTTGAGATTGCTCTCTTATAGTTTCATCCGCTTATTTCTGGACTCTAATTAATTGATATAATAATGGTTCTTTTCTAATTAATTACATTTGAGCAGGTCCAAATCAAATTTATTTGGTATGTGCTTCTAATTTGTCCTGATGGCTTATTGATGGATAAATTACTACATCTTTGCTGCTAACAATTTTGTCAAGATCCAATAAAGCTGCCACCATTTTTTTATTTGCGAATCTTCAATTCGTCAAAGCCATGGTTTCAATTAGTGTTTTTTTTTGGAATCTATAGGCATGGAATCTATTTTTTCCCATAGGCATTGTGAAGAGCACGACAAAGTTTGTGTATAATATTGAGGTGAGTCACTTGCCATGGTTTCAATTTGTGTTTTTTTGTTGTTCTTGTAGTTCTTGATGAGTTTTTATCAAGGATTTGTTGACCCAAGAATTATATTTTGCTTTCTAATTTCACTATCAAAGCTCTACTCTTATTGGATGACCTTATTAGAATTTCTCTTTTTAGATTTCTTTATGTAATATTAGAATGTATTGTTATCTTAAACCATATTCCCTTAAAAAATTTAAAAAATTGTTATGCCATTGGATTTTTTCCTCTGCGCTCATGTTGTGGTTTTCAAGCCCAAATTTCAATGCCCTTTCTTATGGTTTTTTACTTCCTTTTCCATTGTGGTTATTATCTTTGTATATACAAATCCATAGACATGGGTGTAATTTATTTCTAATTGGTGATCCAAAAGTATTTGAGAGTTAAAAGTTGATTTCTCTGTTCAATGTTGGGTTTTCAGGAAATCCAGGTTGAAAAGGACCATTAGAGTGCCTGCAATCAGTATCAAGATGGCAGATATTCCACCAGATGAATACTCTTGGAGAAAATATGGTCAGAAACCTATCAAGGGTTCTCCACATCCAAGGTATGATTGTTGTACTCAATAAGAATTGTTGGTTTATCTTGTCCAAAGTGTTTATCAAATTCCTTCTCTGGCATAGGCTTTATGGCTGTCATAGGTATCAATATATGAGCAGTGCCTCTGTAATTGAGGCTCCTATGGTTTCATTGGTCAAAAGATTTATTGTAATTTTTATTTTTGTTGGTAAATTTTCAATGTAAACTGATATTTGCAACTGCTTGCTTTCCTCAGAGGATAATACAAGTGCAGCAGTGTTCGGGGTTGTCCTGCTAGCTAGTGTCAAAATAGTTCAGGCAGCTGAACCAATTGGCACAACAATAGTTCTTAGAACTGATCCCTCTTGTAACTGCATTGTAGATTCTATAATTCTAAATCATGCGATTTCCATTGTATGGAATCCATCTTCTGTAACTCATTCTCAATGACATACAACTTATCTTTGGATTTAGTCCATAAGAATATACAGTTTTGGTGTCCATGTCCTTCATTCTACACATATATGATATCTTGTTTCTGATGAATAAAAGAGCTTTGTTTGCTCTCTGCTGCCCTCTTTGAATGTTTAATGCTGCTTCTGCATTTGTCTCACATTTTATAGTGCATGCTCAATATAGTTGCAGGATAATTAGATAGAGCTACCTATTAGTTAATCTCTAAGTTGTCCCCCAAGTGAACACTTTTTGACTGGCATGTATCAATACAAAAGTGGAAAAATATGCTGATTTAAACCTGAGATCCAAAAGTACAAAACCACAATAGAACAAATTTCAATCAATAGTATTATCTCTTAGTACTGAATGTCTCGTCTTTGTGATGTTTAGAGAAATAGTGTAACACAGGTTACAGGCCTGAAATGCATTTGAGCTCATTTGAAAATTGAATGCATATCTTCAAATATGCATTAGCTGACCTATCGTCCTGCTCTCTACTATCACAATCTGTATTTCCATAAAAAAACTTTAGCTGACCTATATTCCTGCTCTCTACTATAATAGTCTGTATTTCCATAAGGATGCTATTCCTAAAGGCATCCATCTTGCCAACCATGTGTATTGCAATAGCAGCTCTAACATCAGGAAGACAAAACTAGGACTGTGCCTTTGCCCTTGGGAAAGGCTGCTAATCAGTCATAAATGTTTTCTCTATGCAGACTGATCTCTATTAATACTGATCTCTATTAGATTTATTTTGCAAATCTTTCATAATTCATTTCTTCAATGTTTATACTTTATAGCATGACTTAATATACAATCCATGCAAGTCTTCAAAAACCTATTGTTTTAGATTTTATCTCTCTGAATGTCATTTTATATCTGTTGTAGCAGCTTTTAGTAACTATGCACTATCGCTTTATGGCCTCTATGGCTTGTAAAAGCATTTGAGATTTTGTATTATCTTTCTTTTCTAATATGCATACTTCTCTTTTATCAAAACATTCCTGCTCTACAAAATCTGATATATGATCAATTTCCACCCAAGCCATAATATGTATCCATATCTTAATTTTTCAGCTTGTTAGCCAAGGAAATGACTTTGATTGAAATACTAAGGTTATCTGTCTTCTCCAAATCTGATATATGTACAAATTCCACCAAAGCCATAATAGGTATCCATATCTCACTCTTTCAATTTGTTACCCAAGGAAATGACTTTAATTGAGGTACTGAGGTTATCTCTCTTCTCCGACACCTTATTTTTGATATTTAGGTCTCCTTGGAATTTATTATTGATACCATTGACATAATTGAGGAAAATGAAATAGAGACATACATGAAGAGATTTATAAGGCTACTCGAGGTG
This sequence comes from Sequoia sempervirens, assembly GCA_007258455.2. Taxonomy (NCBI): domain Eukaryota; kingdom Viridiplantae; phylum Streptophyta; class Pinopsida; order Cupressales; family Cupressaceae; genus Sequoia; species Sequoia sempervirens. Next base: position 87,090,426 of record VDFB02270651.1, read on the forward strand.
ATTGTGCTTGAACTAGAGCAGCTCCTCATTCTAAAGCCCATTCACTACTAATATGTATTTCTCTGGTTTCATGATGGTTCCATTGAGGCAAGCAATCTTCAAATGAAAAAAATGAACGGGAGAAATGTTATTTGTGCTACAAGATTTAATGTGCAACAGATGTGAAGTTTTCATTATTGTTTTAGAAATGGGAGCTTTCCCCTAGACAACAACTTGCTTATCAAAATATGTGTGTGTGTGTGTTTCCTACTATCCCCAAGAAATGGCCTCTTGAATTTCCATCCCCAAAATCTGTCCCAGAAATGTCAACAAACATAGGAAAAATACAGTTTCCACATATCAACATTCACTTATATATAGTGTTTTAAGTTAATAATATTCGTACTATGATATTCTAATTAGATCTCCATTGGACACCTGGACAAGTAGCTAAAAGGAATCAACTTACACTCCATTTTCTCTTCCTCAGCTGCATTTGGATGGAAAACACTCAATGATCTAACAATTTCTCCAAATTTTATCACCCCATTATGCTTTTTATCAAACAAATCAAATACCTTTGATGTCAATCAAAAAATAAAAGCGTTAGCCAGGACCTTCCAAGGTTAACCATGTATGGAATCCACTTATTGTATAGCAGAGATCATTTCGTTTGATGCTGATAGACTAAACTGTTTAGTTTTACCCATCAACATTGAGCACTTTAGGGATAAGATGTACATAAAAATGTTCTGATAACCATCCTGATTGGTGTTGAAATTCAAATTACTTAGTATTTAACTATAGTCAGATGACAAATGGTATGAAGCACCAATTTGAAACATCACAAAAATAAGTATTGTGATTTCTTGATTTTCATGAATGTTCCAAAGTAAAACTTAGGATTCTTCCTTTATGGCATAATTTGTATCAACTTTACAAGCAAGTGCAAAAAATAAAAGATGTTCCAAGTAGATTTATTGTATCTGCCTTTCAGTTAAGAGATATTGCTCTTTTAAAAATTGTGCTGTTATTTGTAAGTTCACTGGATTGTCTTCAAACAAAATGATACTTAACAAAAAGGTTGAGTTATATAACCCAAAGACGAATTCCATCATGAGCTCTGTCCAAGGCTTTGGAAAAATTGACATCAATCATCCCAATTTGAGTCAGATTCCAACTTTTGGGAGATGAATTGCAATGCATTGTTGATGCCATAGAGCAAGTCATCAAAGTTACATACTTTGCTACAAAAAGAAGATCGAGATTATTTGTTAACTGTAATTGTGAAAAATCGAGGGTCACCAGTATCTGGAAATGGTTTGGTAATGGTCTCCATCCATCCAATATCTAGTGAATTTTGATTTAATTCAATGATTTGTGTACAGTTGTTAGCATATTCGATGTCAATTCCTTGTATTTTTTCATTGGCAAGTGTCTGGATGGGATGATTAGTAATAATGATGTCAAAGGTAGCTAATTATTTCCTTCCTAATGACAGATATTTTCCACAATAAAGTCATCACCATACACACTCACTTTACTAATTTTGATAAGATTACATCCATTTTGCATCAGATATATTGGATTAAATGATTTTGTAAGAATTATGCATTGAAGCTGCCCATCAACAGCCACTTATCTGATCAGCCTGTCCATAACATTGAGCTCATTGATCGGCACCATTGTGGGAAACAGCCCACATAACAGTCAAACTAAAGGGCTTGTCAATGAAATAATCTATGGAGACAAAAGCCTTACAACTGTTTCTGTCAAATATGTATAATCATAAATGAGAAAAGATATATGGAAATGGGACTATTGACATTTGGAACATTTGTAACATATGATATCTGTAGAATGCATGGGAATACAATATAGGTAGAATATGAGAGGTCTCTAAATGGACACTCAAAATTGAACATAACCATAGTTTGAGTTGGGAATAAATTTATGATAGTCTAGCATACATGATAGAACTATGAATCTTAATCTCAAAAAAAGTTTAATCATTTTTAAATATATAGCAACTAGTTATGGTCTCAAAACACGATGGCACATCTTATTAATTGATATATGTATACTTCATCCCAACATGGATTTCCCATTCCAAGAGTTGTGAAAATCCTTGTTGAGTGAAAAGTGGTGGCTGGCTTGATAAAGAATGATGAGACAACTTTGGTGACTACATAAATAGGTTCAATTAAAGGTGTGGTTAGTGGTTGTTACAAAGAAACCTCATTTTCTAAAATAATTATACAAATAGTACCATTGCAAAGTGTTTGTAAATTAAGTTTAAGAAAATCACACAATAAGATTACAAGTGGGAGAGTACATACAAAAAAAGCACTTCTAACTCCAATTTAAGGACTTTATTCCAATAAGTTATGATTAGTCATTTTCAATTAATGATTGATTAGTTACCAAGAAAGTAATTTTTTTAACACTCTTTTCTAGGAAAAAGTTGGACTTAAATTTACCTCCTCATTATCTAAATCACAAATATGATATGGGTCCTTTATTGAAACTTTTTGAGAGTAAATAAGGGGATAAAAATTACTAATTAAGATGGATTCTACCCATATTCGTAGCATAATTTTGATTCATAATTCATTTTTTTGTAATGATAGATTTGTAGGTAACAACTTTAAAAAAAAAATCATATTACTTGATTTTTCACTTCAAAAACATGTATACATGTTAGATTTTTAATTTTATTTTCTATGTGTGGTAGAGCACTCAAGTAAATTTTAGTGTATATGCATTATTTTTCACATGTATCGTATTCTCGACTTTCATAACAAACCACCACTTGACTAAGCATGCTCTCATGTTATTCCATTTCAAACTAACTTCATTTTAAATGTATAAATTATAATGTTCCATTTCAGAATCAGTTCATTTAAATGTATAAATTATAGTGTAACTTCTAAAAGGAAAAATAAGTTGAGCAAAGGAAAGAACTAACCAACGAGCACTGTATGAAGGAAAAAATGTTACCAAAGAGAAATTAGCCAAACCAAGCACCACCAAATGCTAAGGATACACAGGAATTTGATAAGGGGAAAAAACAAGAAAAAACCCCAATATTATTAATGGAGGCAAAATGCCTAAAAATGATACAAAGTGCAACATGTTAAGAGCCTCTTAAGGAGGTGGCTACAAATATTCCTTACTAAAGGAATTAAAAAATAAATAATTACAATTAAAGAATAACCTTTACCAAATAAAGATTAATCTTCTAACAATTTCCCTCTTAATATATGTAAATTGGTCAAGTCCACCTATGACACATCCCGTTATTCAAACCAATTCAAGTGGTTCAGCTTGCTCTTCAATAACATGTAATATTCCCTGATGATCATCACTATCTAGTCTCCACTTACGATGCCCATGTGCATGTAGAACTGGATGAAGGGACAGGGCAGTGGCAATTACTAGGTGGCTATATTGATATACCCTGTTCTCAGGTTGATAATCAATAAAATGAATCTCATTTTGAACAATTTTGATTTGCTTGAGATATGTCCTTTGCACTACAACTGAACCTAAAAGAACCAACATTCCAAGGTAATACATAACATTTACAAGTTCAATAGAAGTAACAAAATATTCAAAATATACATTCAATAGATAAAACATGTAAGCGCATCTATTTATTTAGTCATACCTATGGGGAATGACATTCCATCACTTCTTTCTAATTCGGCTAGCTTCTGCCTCTCTCTTGTGCAATGCAATAGATAATAACTAACACCTTCTATGTTTCCAGGCTCTGCTATGACTGCAAAAACATCTCCTACACCAAAATTACATGGAAATTTGTAAAAAAATTTAGAGTTCCACTATCATTTAAGTTTATGCAAATTTACTTTAAAAAGTAGCCAAATAAAATTTAATAAATGATCAAGCTACAAGTTTACACAAGCTCGTACATGCATGATATAAATATATATACATGTACCTTTTTTAATCAGTCCTGAAATATGGTCATAATCAATTGAAATCAAAGGAATGTCTTCAAAGCCTTCATCTTCATCTTCATTGTATGTGTCACTAACATGTAGTGGCACCAAATTCCTTCCACTGACATATCCTTGTTGTTGGTTGTTGCATTCATCATAGTTTTCTAAAATGCAGTCATAACAAAAACATGAGTAATCCCTAGTGTGCAATGTCCATGGGAAACTAGTTGTACTCATGATGGAATGCAACGATCTTGTTTTCTCTACCCTCTTGCATCCACACATTGATCTTCTATCCACACCTACAAAACATAATTTTGCATCAAAAAGTAATAATCAATATAAATATATTCAAACTAAAATAAACAAACTTGAAAGTACACATATATGTATATTGAAAGATTAAAATTCAAACAAAAACATACCTGATATCTCCCAAAACACTCTATGTGGAATGCATTGGTTGGTTGTTGAAGATGTGCCAACCTCATTTGATGCAAAGCGTTTCTGACACCATTCAACAACATCATGTGCATCTTTTATGCGATCTCCCTCATAATTCATTTGATGTGTTCTTAGAGCACGTTTGATGCAAGCTCCTGCACCATCATGTTCACCCTTTCCATGCCCACTCTCAAAGAAGCTCCAAACATGTGGTATGTTGTCATTTCGATGATATCTACATAATGCATAAAATGGCCTTGATGATTTGAATTGTGAAGCACATCCATCTGACCATACAAAATGCTTTTCAATTTTGACACCCCTGATTGCCAAATATTCAAAAAACTTCTTGAAGCAATGTTGTACAAATAGTGTGTCATGCTCTTTGTCATCACTAATATAGAAGTGATATTCTTTCTTAATGACTCATGCCTCAGATGAACTGTCAAAACCATCCAAATCCACTTGTGCATGTCGATAACACACTTGCACCATAATAGTGATCTGCTCTGAAAAATAGTATTGTGATTGAATCTCTTTTTGATGTACAAAAGAGTAATTCTCTGCAAAGTCAACTACTGATAACACTGTTCCAAGTGGGAAAGTATCTCTTAATATCTGAAACTGTCGTGCTTGCCACTTAGAAAAGAAAGAGTGTTGTATGTATGGTTGTATCAATTTACAAAACTTTTCCATAAATGTTCCCATTGGTATCTCCTCTTCTACATAATCTAACCTTGTTGATTCTTTGCCACTTTTGGTATGAAACTTGCTGTACTTGTAACTCTTGCAATTTACCAACTTTTTCAGGTCAGTATCTTCGTCTCTCAAAGGTATTTTAGCCAAATTTCCACATGTTTTATAGACCCCTTTTATGCAACTAATTTGACTGGATGCATTATCATCATCTGATTTATCACATAGGATGGATGCTATGAACTGACTTGCCTGTCTTGGAGGTGCATTCTGAAAACCATCACTTTCTTCTCTAATCTTTTGAAACACCTGATAGTAGAGATCAAATTCAATATGATGACGACAACAACAAGTTTCAAAAACTTTGTTTGTCTTCACATAGTATGGCTTTAACCTTTGAAACATTGTTTTCCCAATCTTTATATGTGGATTTGAATTACAAAACAACACATACATCTCATGATTTGTTATGTCTAACCAATGTTTTGTATGCAATTCATTATTATCGGGCTCAATCTTGTGTTTGATAAGATCTCTTCTATTTGATGAAGGGTGAGTATGATCGTTCCAAAAACTTGAGATGAAGTTCCTAAAAACATCTTGAATCCTGTCAGATCGAGGAGCTCTACACATAATTTCCCAATTGCCTTCTGAAGTACTATCATCCAGAACCTTTCTCCTTTTGACATATTGTGCCAGTGTCTTTCTGCTGAAATTAATCTCGGTTGAAAGTAAAGAGATTTGTCTTTTTTTGGCCATTTTTTCACTTAAAATCGATGTCAACATGACTCTTCTTGAAATTTCCTTATTTGCTTATCGAGATTGTTTCCCAATGGAACCCAAACCTTTTTTTAAATTTTCAACAATGTCTTTTTGTAGGTGTGAACCTTTCCTCTTTTTTTTACTTGTATCTACACCCAACAATTTTAATGACTCTTGCAACTCATTATTAAGAAGTACAATTGACAATAGTTGGGCTTGATCGAGTGTATCAAGTTTACTGAAATGAGAAATTATTTGCTTTTCAATTTTGTTCATTGACCTCTTAGTATTACGTGTAGGTTGTTCAGCATAAAACTTCAATTTTTCCATATCCATTTGAAATAAATGATCTAAATTTCTAGAAGAAATTTTTCTCCTAACCTCTTTAGCTAGATTCATATTCTCTTCCATGATGGTATCTGGAAACAATCCCGACACCTCTCCAACATCCATTCCTTGCACCTAGGCCTCCTCTCCAACATCAACAATGTGTTTTCAGCTTCATTTGCTCTAGGATCTAAATTTGGCTCAAATTCTACTTCAGTTTCTGTATGTTGAGCCCCTACACAAAAACATGCCAAATAACATAGGATTCACTAAATACACTAAATACAAATACAAACCCTTCCTACTTAGGATTCACTAAATACAAATTTGTGCAATATGTTGCTATGCCCTTGTATTCAAATAAATTCAATGCATGAACATTCTTATCTCCCCTACTAATTAGCAATATTCACATATTCTTTGTATTACACACTTTGATTTGTGTTTTAAAAGGATATTCATGAAAGAAAAATCACTCATTCATTTAATTAAACACTAACAACTCAGTACAATGCCCTATCATCATATCCCAAGATGATATTATTGTGATTGGAATCACAACGATAATATCATCCATAGATAAAGTACTTACTAAACTTTAATTTGGATTTTCCTCAACTGATGACAATAGCACAAGCATAGGCAACAATTGATCTACCTTAACCTATGACTTATTTATGTCAATTATGTTAATGATAAAGTAGTGATACATAAAACTTGTAATATTTATGTTGACTTATTTAAGGATACACAACTATTCAACAATCAATACTAGAATTATCAATCATATAATAACACAAAATCAAAGATGTATTAAGGAAATCAATGATGGTGAAGAATGACAAGGTGATTAACAATAGATGAGTTAGGACTTCAATACCTTGAATAAATCATTCAAAAATATTAGCTAAGCTTAAAGGATAATTATCAAGTTTCAATTTATCAATTGGTACGAAAGAGAGTTTCTAAACATGATTTGGAGTTCAGACTTATTAATGAAAGATAAATGGTAATATACACAAGGATTGCAAATTTGACGCCTTACAGGTGGTAATAGTTTTCAATGGTTAGAAGGAACATCTCTAACACAAGAGGTGATTAAGAAGTTTAAATAAAATGAAAATTAACAAAAGCTACCCTCTCAACTAACTAGTTGACAAGAAAAATCAATATGTATTACACAACATAGGAATAACAAGACTAGCATTAAACATATTAGCTGAATCATGTGAAACCTTACAACCTTGCTATATTTTATGCTCTTGTAATTAAACAAAACAATCACTACCCATACCCATTAAATCACAATGCTGAAGATAATTTAAACATCATTGAGGGAGTTTATTTAGGAAGGAATATTTAAAAAAAAAATTATTATTAAATAATAATTTTTAAAAATTATTAAATCACAATGTTGAAGATAATTTAAACATCATTGAGGGAGTTTATTTAGGTATAGGGAGATTTTTTTAAAATTTCATTGTTAAACATCATTGTCAATGATTTTGCAATTATTGATGGTCTATTTAAATATGGTAGGATTTCTGAGGCTTGGGTCTATTTTCATAACACATGGAGAAATGTTTTGAAGCCAAATGTGATTACTTACAATTCTCAAATAGAAGACAAGGGATGTCTTCCTAATGTAGTAACAGATAATATTCTGCTATCTACTTTTTGCACTTGAGACAGGAGAGTTAAAGAGGGCATGTGAAGTGTTAGATGAAATGGAATTGAGGGGTTTGAAACCTAATGAAGTAGCATGCAACAAAATAATTTACCATCTGTACAAAGTAGGGCATATCGCTAGTGCACATTTACTGATGAATAAAATGATTCATAACGGCATGGCTCCTGATGTTGTCAACTATAATGTTCTAATTAGTGGTTATTGTAGAACATGAGAAAGTGATAAGGCTTTAAAGATTTTTGCAAACATGAAAATATTTGGCCTTATTCCAAATTTTGTAACTTACAAAGCTTTGATTGACACATTTTGCAAAGAAGACAAAATTTTAGATATCCTGAAGATAGGGATAGTTATAGTCCATTTGAAAGAGGGGTTGGCAACATCCCAGATGAGAAAAAACAGAGAGAAGATAAGGTTTATAAAGAAGAGTTTGGTTATGGAGATTTGGCAGAGAAATTTGAAGAGGTCTGATCTGTAAGCTATTTCATGTATGGATGGACAAGTTTCTATTGCATATTTGGATAATAGTATGAAATCAAGATAATGTTTTAGATTTATGACTTCATGTGATAGAATTTTTTTTTTTTTTCATTATTTCTTGCATAGGATTCAATAAATTTGTAAAAAAGAACTAATAAAAGGCACACTTTCCTTCAAGCAATGTCTAGAATGTTTTCCAAGCAAAAAAATTTTGAACTGTACTTTCGTTGTTATTGAGTAGTAAACATTTGAGGCAATTAATGAAATACATTTAGGCATTGTTGAAACTAATCTTTCATCATAGGACATACAATTAGGAGAGATGATGTTGAGGTATTAAAATCCATTCAAAAGAGGGGTTGATGTTTCATCATTGAGATTGTAGAGGAGATAAGGTTCATCCATTTGAAAGAGGGTTGATATTTCATCATCGAGATTGTAGAGGAGTTAAGGTTCATCAATTTGACAGAGGGTCAAGTAGTTCCTAAATGAGTGAAATCCTAGTGGAGATTAGCCCAATAAAGGAGAATTTGGTTACGTAGATTTTGCTGAGAAGTTTGAGATTCAATTTAGCCATTTAGTGCCTCGGATGGAGATGTTCTCGTTATTAAATTTGGATAACATTTTTGAATTTCTAGCCATGAAATTAAGATACTGTTTAAGATTTATGATTTTTGGGTGCTAGAAATTCATATTGTTGTATTATTTATTGTGTAAGCTTCAATGAGATTGGAAATACAAGTGATAAAGGGACACTGATAGAGACAACCTTAAATTGATACCACAATATAGAAATTGGAGGCATACTTTTTATAAGCTCACAATAGGTGGATTATAAACAATTAATGCATACTTATGTTGTATCACTGTCTTGTGATCTGAAAACCAGTATTCGTGTTGTATTCATCCACAACAAAAATAGAGAAAAAGAGTATAATAATAGAAAACAAAAGTAAGTTGGCCGTGGGAGATTGAAAGTTGGGTAATCAACTTGCGATTTAGTAGGGTAGTGAGATTGAGAGGTCCAATGATTTATTTTACTGTTAGTGAGTGATGTGCAGAATATTGAGAAACAATAATAGGGGTGAGACATACATTTGGAACATGTGTATATGTATTCAATTGAGAGTCTAAGGCTTCTAAAGTAATCCACCCATAATTTGCATCCCTGTTCTAAGCAGCGGCACAATCTTTGCATTTAGAAGAGGCTCAACAAATATATGGATCTTGTAGCAGAGCATATACTATCAAATGCCATTTGTAACGCCCGCTGGGCAAGCCCCAAAGAACAAACATCAAAAGAGCGCAAATAAATTTTTTTTTTAGAGAAAGATAAATAATCATCACATCAATATTAAATGATCATATATAACAACAACATCAACTATGTCCTTTGGGGCCCCCACGAGAATTACGTTGCAAAAAGACATTATTAAACATCATTCCAAAAGATATCAAAAGAAACCATAATGACATCATAAGATGAGTACATACATAGATTTTATCCCAAGATAACCCATAATACATTTCATAGCCAATTAAAATTACAAAGTAAATAATTACATTACATCATCTTTCAATGTTACATCATCCATAAAGTTACATCCTGAATCCCAAACATGTGGGATGAATACAATATACAAGTTATCAAAAATACAATGAGATCAACTGTAATAAATCTTCAACTGGATAAGATTGAAGCCACGAACGCTGATGGGGAACCCAACGGTGTGCGGAGCACGTTCCACCCGACCACCCCCGTGCTAAGAGGTGACAGAGAAGTAACTCCGACCAAAAGTGACAACACAAGGGTACAACAAAATAAAAAGTACCAACATAAATCCATCACACAATACACCAAATAAAAAGAGCAACCAATAACATCAAACCACAATGTCCTAAGGATGCAAGATGATAAACATAAACTGAGATCATCCAATACATGATAAAGAAGTAATACTTATAAATCAATTTAACTCAATTCAAACAACATATATAAATCAATTCCCATACCCCACTTCCAGAGGAACACAACAAAACAACACATGGGAGACTAAGGGAGAGTGTCATCGCATAGCCTACATGGGTTCTCCTGGCCCTTCCTCCAAACTGAGGCGCCGACCCCCATCTATGGATCTCCTGGCCCTTCCTCCTACTTGAGGCGCCAGCACCATAGGGTAGCTCATGCGGAGCCGTAGACCTCTCGTGAGGACGAGGTCACGACCTTGCAAACCACGGCCTTCTCGGCCTTCCATTAGCCTGCGGAAGCACTAATGAAGACGAGGCATCCATATTTTAAATCTTGTAATGATATTACTACCCAACCCTCCTAAGTTAATTATTAGGTTATCACTTGTTTACTAACTCACCCGTGGGTTCTCCTGAGCCCTTCCCCTTAAACGGGGCGCCGGCCCCCACGAGGAGCCACTCTCCCTAAAGACCCAACCAAAACCAGAAAGCAGCAGGGGTTGTACCATGCCAATCATGATCATCAAAATACAACAGCAAAAGCATCATACGAGGCCTAGACCATCTCACAATTTAAACACCATAGCATAATCTCAAAAAAATTCGGTACACCCCATTAATAGAAAATAACCGGACAGAATTCAACAAAATTCAACAAACCAACACCCTCGGGAAAACGAAAATGGTAAAATCAAGGGGTTCCCACATCACTGAATTAACAAAGTCCAAAACCCAACAATGCAACAAAACTTAATTACAAGAATCAAAGAAAAAAAAGAATAATCCCATTTAATTCCAAGGTAGGTATCAAAATAAATTTCATCCCCAACACACAGTCATACTAAAAACCAAAATAAATAAATAAACAACGCTGTTTTAATTTCGTACTGTATTTTTTTTATCAACATTATCCTTTCAAGATTGAAATTTGGCAAAATCAACAAGACAGATCTCTTACTATTTTACTATTATTTTCATAGTAACAAATTCTGCTTTATTTCCAATCAAGAAAAGAAACAAAATCTATTATTATTATTATTATTTTTTTAAAAATTAACTGAAAGTGTAATTAGAGAGGAAACATAATCTACATTTTCTAAATAACTAAATTAACAGAATTATAGAAAAGAACAGAATCTACATTATCTTTTTTTTTTTAATAACAGTTAATTAATCAGAAATATAACTTTAATCAAGAAAGAACAGAATACTTAAATATACATTTTATTTATTTATTTATTTTCTTTTTTTTTAAAGTAACTAACACCGCAACAATTAAACACAGAAAATTAATTAATTAATTAATATATATATATATACATATATATATATATATACATATATATATATATATATATTTGTTTATTTATAAAAATAAATTTCGAAATACAAATATAAAACCTTTTTGATAAAGTAAATTTCATATACAATAAAACTGCATATTTTATAACTCCAAATTAAACATATTTAAATTTAAATGGGCAATAAAACCCATACAGGCGGTACAACCGCCGCCCGGCCGTGGCAGTCTACGGACTGCGCACGGCAGTCCTGCGGACTGCCGTGGACAGTCCGCAGACTGTCGCACAGTCCGGCAGCGGGGGTGGTGAGTATGGCCAAGGCCGAACCCCCCCCACCACACAGCCCATGCTCAAAAATAAATGCAACATAAAATAAAATAAAATACTCAAAAGTATGATGCCAAAATAAATAACGGGTTTTCAATGAAAATTTAATTTTTGTTTCCCATTTCATATGTTAAAGAAAATACGAGTTTTCAATAAAATAAATTTTCATTCAACATTTCAAATGTTTAAAAATATATATATATATATATATATTTACACACACACCCAGGGGTTTGAACATGAACAGAGAACAGACAATTACAGTATAGATTCTATTTACTGTGCATGTTAGAGATCAAAGGAGAAATGTTTTTATAATTATATGTATAGACCCAAAATATCAGAACCCGGATTTTTTTTATTTATTATTGAACAGAAATTGCCTTTAAATCACTATGCATATAAATGAAATGAAATTACAATTCTACTGTTCACTTCCAGATTGCCAAGACAAACCCCTTAGTAATAAACAGCCACAACCCAGAACCCCCAGAGATTTCATTAATCAATTCTACATTTTCTGATTTACACATTTTTGAATTAACCATACCCCCAGTAGATTTTCTTCCTACAGTCATTTAATTTTCATCCCTAAAATAAAATTTCACACACACAGAAAGCAATTCATATTTAACAGAGAATAACGATTATCAAGAGTAGAACCTGGCGTCCTACGCTTGCAGCAAACTGTAGAAGCCTTGCCCCCTCTTGCTGCACTATTCCTTTGCTGCAAATCTCCCAGCAACAGATCCAGAAAACTCCCTCCCTCTTCCCAAATTCTCCAAAACAGAAAATACTAAAGACTGAAGAAAATGATTGCCAAAAGAATTTTCCCAGCATTCGAACCAAATTCCCCTCAACAAGAGAAACTCACAATAAATTTCATACCCAAAAGTCCTTTCAATTCCTCTTCCCGTGAATACCAGAGGTCATAATTCAAAAATCAAATAATATTTTACCCTAATTTCATTTTGATGTTTTTTTCCCAAATAACAAATGCATTTAATTAAAACTAAATAATTTCTAAATTCATAACATAAACTTTTTATTTAAACAAATGTATAAATATGCCTTATTTCCACAATCTTTCATTAAATATTTACTTATTAAAAAAAAACAACCATTGAGAGATTCCAAAATGCAATATTTCTATTATTTCTAATATTTATTCATTGCTACATTTAATTATGATTATATGTTTTTTTTTTATTTTACCAATTACTTGATTATTTAAATTACCACATAAAACCATTCACTACTTTAGATAAATCATATAATCATACAAGGACCAACGTAACCACTCAAACGAATGAGACTACTATGCACAAACCAGAAAAATACAAAACTGTTGTCAACTTGGTACAGAGTTACTTTTCATGCCACCTCAAATAATTCAACTTCCTGCCGTTGGGTTGGTTCAATGCTCGCCCAGACCTACCGAAATAGGTGGAATCGAGTCTTATTCCTGCAAAGCCTGCATCCACAAAGTGATATACAATATACATAAAATCAAAGCATTGTGAGGAGGATTCACAGCGTAGCAGGGCGCTCGCGAACGAGTGATGCTACCTGTCCCCTCACCAAAACATATCATCATAAAATTTTACACCACATCATAAATTACTATTCTATAGTCTATTGCATTCCAAATAACTCCATCAAATGATCATAATAGAATGTCATCACAATATCCATGGCATCATAAGAGTATAGTAATAGTCTAAGCTACCACACATAATAGTGACAGTATCAATCACAAATCATAATGTACCAAATAGAAACCACAGTGAATGTCAAAATCAAATAGTAGCATGAGGGGTATTACATCCTCCCCCCCTAAAATCCGGCTTACTCCTGGAAGCCAGTGAAAAGATAAGGATAAGAATCCCTGATACGAGAGGCATCCTCCCAAGTAGCTGAAGCCTCATCATTCGGGTCCCACTGAACCCGCACCTGATCAATCTCTCTGCCTCTGAGGGTAAGTCGCCGACGCTGAAGCACGGCCACGGGCTCGAGTGCCAGCTGCCCGTCCTCGACCTGAAGAGCATTCCAATCCAAAACATGAGTAACATCAGGAAAATATGGTCTAAGAACAGAAACATGAAATACATCGTGGATCCGCGACAAACTGGGTGGCAAAGCTAAACGGTAAGCAACAGGTCCAATTCGCTCCAACACCTCAAAGGGTCCAACAAAACGAGGCGCAAGCTTCGAACCCTTTCCGTAACGAATTGGGCTCTTCCGCGGACGCACTCGAAGGAAAACCCGATCACCAACTGCAAACTGCCGATCAATTCTATGAGCATCAGCATACTTTTTCTGTCTATCCTGAGCAGCTACGAGATGCTCCCGAATGCGAGACACCTGCTGCTCCATATCTCTAAGCATCTCGGGCCCAAGAAGCACCCTATCCTCCAATCGATCCCAACTCAGAGGAGTACGACAAGGACGACCATACAAAGCCTGAAAAGGAGCCATACCAATAGAGCTATGGTACCCATTGTTATATGCAAACTCAACCAAATACAGATAGTCCTCCCAACATGATTGCTGATCCATAACATACATACGAAGCATATCCTCAAGCACCTGGTTGACCCTCTCAGTTTGACCATCAGTCTTAGGATGATAAGCAGAACTGAAGTTCAATTTCGTTCCCAGAGACTGCTGTAAAGATGTCCACAATGCAGATGTGAATACCGGATCTCTGTCAGAAATGATCCTCCGCGGTATCCCATGCAATCTAACTATATCATTCATGAACACCTTAGCAACATAAGACGCCAAATATGATGATCGAATAGGAGAGAAATGAGCCACCTTAGTCAATTTGTCCACTGTGACCATAATAGCATCATGCCGTCTAGATGACATAGGCAACCCAACGATGAAATCCATAGAAATAACATCCCATTTCCATTCCGGAATGAGGTGAGGCTGTAGCAACCCTACTGGATGATGATGTTCAGCCTTCACTCTCTGACATTCAAGACATCGAGCCACAAAATCGGCGATATCCCGCTTCATTCCTGACCAAAAATAGAGCGCACGAAGATCCGCATACATTTTCTTAACTCCTGGATGAGCTGCGTAAGGTGCCCGATGACCTTCTGTCAAAATCAATGTACGAAGACCCTCTGAAGAAGGTACATACAACCGCCCAAAGAAATGCAAAGCACCATCCGAATCTAGCGAATAACCAGCAAATTTCCCCTCCAAAGCTCTACCTGATTCCACTTCCGCTTTTACCTCTGAAAACCAACTATCTGAAGGAAGGGCTGCAAGAATCTGACTCTTCAAATCTACCTCAAGAGACATTGCAGAAACCTCATGCCTTCGCCGACTTAGAGCGTCAGCCACCACATTTTCCTTACCCTGAATATACTTAACCTCAAAATCGTACTCACACAAAAATTCCATCCACCTCCTCTGCCTTGCATTCAAATTCGGCTGAGTGAAGATGTACTGCAAACTTCGATGATCTGTATGCAACTCAAACCGATGCCCTAACAAAAAGTGCCTCCATCTCACAAGAGCATGAACCACTGCGGCCAATTCAAGGTCATGTGTGGGATAATTGAGTTCATGATCTTTTAACTTCCGAGATTCATAGGCAATCACTCTCCCATCCTGCATCAACACAGCTCCGAGACCCTCCAATGAAGCATCAGTACAAACCACAAAATCACCTGAAGGATCCGGCACTGCCAAAATTGGAGCACTAGTCAGTTTCTCCTTAAGGGTTTGGAACGCCAACTGACACTGCTCTGACCAAAGAAATTTCTTTCCCTTCCGCTGAAGTGAAGTGATGGGATGCGCAATTCTTGAGAAGCCCTGAACGTACCGCCGATAATACCCAGCTAGTCCCATGAAACTGCGAATTTCTGAGACATTAGTGGGCACGGGCCAATCCATGATAGCCTGGATTTTAGCAGGATCAACAAAAATTCCCTCTTCAGAGATCACATGGCCCAGATACTGAACTTCAGTCTTATAAAAGTCACACTTTGCCAAATTGGCATACAACTGATTGTCCCTTAAGCACTGCAAAACCTGTTTTAGGTGCACCTCATGCTCCTCCATAGACTTAGAATAAATCAAAATATCATCAAGAAACACGAGGACGAACCTATCCAAGAAAGTTCGGAATACCCCATTCATTAGACTCATAAAGACCGAAGGTGCATTTGTCAACCCGAATGGCATCACTGTGAACTCATAATGACCATATCGTGTACGAAAAGCCGTTTTATGAATATCGGCCTCTGCTATCCGCAACTGATGATACCCGATTTAAGGTCGATCTTGGAAAATACCTTTGCCCCTTTTATCTGATCAAAGAGATCATCAATCCTGGGAAGGGGATAACGATTCTTTACTGTTACCTTGTTCAATTGCCGGTAATCGATACAAAGGCGAAGAGACCCATCCTTCTTTTTGACGAAGATCACTGGTGCTCCCCACGGAGAGACACTAGGGTGGATAAACCCCTTAGCTAACAATTCTTCTAACTGTAGACGAAGCTCTTGGAACTCCTGAGTGGTCATCCTGTAAGGAGCCCGAGAAATAGGCTCAGCTCCAGGCACCAAATCAATCCTGAAATCCACCTCTCGCTTAGGAGGCATACCTGGTATCTCACTAGGGAAGACATCTAAAAATTCTGCAAGAAGAGGGTAATCATTCAAAGACAACTCCCGACTATCCTCCGACTCAAGGTCATTAACCGATATAGCAAAGAGCTGACAACCCTGACGAAAACTCCTTTTTAACTGCATTGCTGAGATCATTCTCAGAGAGACAGGCCTCTGAACTCCCACAATGTCTACCTCTTTACCAAAATCATCCACACACCGCACTGCTTTATGGCGGCAATCAATCAAAGCACGATGTGAGCTTAGCCAATCCATGCCCAAAACTACATCATAAGATCCAAGGGGAAGAATTCTGAGATCCACCTTAGTTGTCATGGCCCCTAACTCTAACCTACAACCTTGCACAAGCTTCTCAACCACAACCTTAGATCCTGAAGCTAACTCAACCTGCCACTTCTCGCTTTGCTTTATTGCCCCCAGCTTACATCGCTCAACAACTAGAGGAGAGATAAAAGAATTCGATGCACCAGAATCAAATAGAACTGAAATTTTAAACTTATGTAATGAACCTGTAGTTTCGATGACGGTGCTCTGATGATCCGCCTGCCGATTATTCACTGTTGCGAAGACTCGGTCAGATCTCCCTGCATCTCCTACTGTTGGTTCGGACAATGCTGGTCTCTGACTAAACTCTGAAGCACTCTTTTGAGGACACATCCTAGCAATATGCCCTTGCTGCCCACACAAGAAACATCCAGAACCTCGACCAAAACCTCTTCCCCCGGACGGAGCATTTGACTGCTGAAAGCTCCCTCGA
>VDFB02270651.1:87107873-87121936 GCA_007258455.2 Sequoia sempervirens
CATTTTAATGAGTTTTACTATCATTTTAATATCTAATCAACCTACTTTTTTAATTTTTAAAACCTACTTGCATTATTTAAAAAATAAAATATATTAAAACTAATCAAAATGTTATAAAAATTATATTATTGGATTCTAAACTTCGAGCTCTACAAAAGGGTATTTTTATTTTTTGCAAAAAGATCAATCTGACTAGAGAAATACTCTATCAAAGATGAATGTCTTAGAAAATTATGAGAAATGATGAGTTGGCTGCCATGTAGAATGCCAACTAGACATTCTCGACCGAGAGGGTTTCGGCCAAAACCTTCTCGGCCGGTACTAGCTCGACCAGAAATTAATCGGCTGAAAACCTACCAGCTCATAAGAACTCAACCGAAAATGACTAAAATTAAAAAATAAATCTTTCTAATTTCTCAATTTAAGAAAATTCAAAAATAACAGATATTTCAAAATATTCGACTATTTTCGATTAAAGAAGGTTTATTTCGACATTTTAGAAGGTTTATAATTTTAGAAATTTAGAAGACTTATTTCACCAAAAGAAAAGGCATTTGGACAATAGGAGAGCTATTTTTAAGGTATGTATTGATCTTCAACTTATTTAATTGATTATGTTTTTATGAAAAATGTATTTGAAGTTTGTTTTCACTATTTTTTATTTTTATTAAAATATTAACATCAAAGAAATATTTGTAAAAATATATTTATAAAGAATTATATAGAAAGAAGATTATTTTATTTTATTTACATTATTTATTGAACAATTATTTTATTTATTTAAAAATTGTTTGAATATGAATGCATTTGTTGTTTTCACTATTTAAATTCTTAGATTTCATTATTATTGATCACCAATTCTATGTTCTTCCATTCTTGTTCTTACATGTCCTCCTTAAATACCTATGTTTTATTAAATTTACCTTTGCCTTTACTTTTATTTCCAATATATATACATAAAATTAGCATACTTATGAAATTAGTAAATTTATATAAAAAACATCAAAGATATCATTATCAAGAAGTTTATTTTTTATTTATTTATTTGAGAATTATATATAATTTTAAGTGTCTCTTATGTAAAATTATATATTTATAAAGAATTATTTCAAGAGAATTATATATAATTTTATTTGAGAATTATATAGAATTTTATACACATGTATGTATTATTCAATTAAAAATATTTTATGTTTTGCATGTTTATGTTTATTAAAGACTTTTGTTTAAATATTTTATGTTTATGTTTTGCATTTAGTTACAAGCTTTTTAAAATATTTATGCTATATTACTTGTACATGTTTCATAGAAAGCTCATGTGTGTACAAATTTGTATTTAGGCACAAATTCAAATTTGACTGCAATTTGTGATGGAAATCAAGGTGTAGTGCCCCTCCAGAACCACTATGGATGTGTAGGAAGTTTGGCTTTGAAACTTGGAGACAAAGGTAAAATAATAGGGACATTTAAAGGTATGTGCTAATAATGTTAAACAATTGATGTTGTATATTATGAATTTATAGACATATTGATGTGATGAGAGTGTTTTGATTACCTTTGAGGTTTTCACTTGATTCTAAAATATTATTATTGTGTTGACATGTTATTATGATTTTGATTATGATTATGTTTATTGTCATAAAGATGTACTGACTTGTGTTCAAACTTTGTGGTTGCAATATGGGACGAGCTTCGGTTAGTGCTTTGGTGAGTATGATGTATATTGTCATGTTATCATTATTATGCAGAGATTTACTTAGATAGTTAAGTGATGAGTAGTATGTTTGTTAGGATAAGTGGAAAGGGCGGCATCTACCATTAGCGATGAAAGACATACAAACATGAAATACGATTGCAAAGTTTCTTCATTAGTTAATGTCACTTTAGTTTCAAAAAAAAATTATTGGCATCATCTTGTATATATTTTATGTTATCCACCAGGTCCTTTAGTGGCGTGTTACACTTGGTATCAAAGCCAGTGTTACAACACTAGGATCTCTGGTTAACGTTGTTGTCCATGTTTAGTTATAGTAACTTTCCCCTTGCATATGTTATCGAATGGTTGATGTGTGGCTAGAAGGTCATAGGGACCCTTGTGTTAGATACCATATTTTAATCTATACATCTAGTTGAGATGTTAAACAATGGATTAGACATTTTGTGTATTCTCTTGTTGGGTGTGATTCTTTGGATGGTTGCAACTATTGATTTTTCTTGTTTGACCTTGTTTCATTTCTATGACTTTTAGTTTCTTAAAAGTGCAAGTTTAGTTTTGAAATGCATGAATGAGTTTAGATTAATTAATTAACAAGTTGGCATGTAGATTTCTTTTGTTTGACTAAATGTGCATTAGGATAAGATGTTATTTGACATAGTTAGGTTATTTATGTGGTTTTATGCAAGTGCCTAAGAGTGTATGTTAGGTAGTTAATAGGGAATTCCTAGCTTGAGTATGTCATATGTTTGTATGTTTTTCCATGGTTTGTAGGAGTGTTTACATCCGTATGTTGTTAAGTGCATTTTTTATAATGTCAAGAATATACTGTATGTAAAAGGGTTGTTAGAATAGACTAAAGAAAAGTATGTTGGTAGTTTATAAATAAATTATTGTTGATCTTTTGTGATTGCTATAATACATGTTGAGTGATGTAATGAAATCCTGATTTTGTCTTTAGTTATGTTTAAAAATGGAAAACTTGTCTCATGGTGGTAGTTAAGATTTTGGATAGAAAGTGTGACTTAATTTTCCTTTGTATAGATGTTTTGTCTGGAAATGTTGCATTTGCAAGTTTCTTGCATTGAATTAAATTATCTTGTTTCCTCTTTATCTTACTCACATATAGTTAATAAAGAGAATTAGTCTTAAACCATATTATAATAGAAAATCATTTAAACCTAAAACTTTTATGCTTAAGACTTGACTGTAAATAAAAAAAAGAAGAAAAAGTTTTGAAATTGCTTGAGTGACAGATCTTATGTTCCCTTGAAATTGCACTCCTTACTTTGATTTATGCATAAAAAAATAGATTATGAATGAGACTGAGTGTAGTTGCTAGGTATTTAATCAATGCATTTAGAAGTAAATTCATATAATTAATTTTTGCTCTACATTGTGATAAGTTTTTATTGGAAATGACTACTTTTGTGGAATAAATAAGATGTTAGTGCATATAACTAAATTTCTATTTTAAAAACAATTATGATGACTGTATTGGTATTTGGACACCTTTTTTGTTATGTGTAGTTGAAACCTATAATGCAATGTCTCTCATTTCTTACTTTTGTATAAATAGAAAAGATTTATCCATTGGATGTCTTGCATGTCAAATTATTATGAGGAGGTAACATGTGAAGTAATTAAGCCTAAGTATGGGATATGATGTTTGAGTAGGAATAACCACTATGTAAAGATTTAGTGTTATTTGTACTGACTTGAAATAAAGTTTGAAAGAATGTGGGACTATGTTTTGGAAAAAAATTATGTGAATCCTTTTATTCTGTGGAAATTTGAATAACTTATGATTAAGTAAGAGTTAAGTAGAGGATCATTATTGTTTTTTTGTGAATATAGGACTTGTGTATAATTTTTTGAATTTGTGCTGCATGAATGTTGATGTGAAAGTATTGATGATTTTTTGATGCATTTAGAAATTCATGATGCCTATGTAAAAATCTTATTGAATGGAAGAAAAGTTAGTGTACATATGCATATGTTATGAGGATAAAATTTTATACCAAATGAATAAAAGTGAATGTGAATTTTTTAAGTGGAGTTGTTAAGTGATCACAATAATCTTAACATTGACATGTTAATATCATGTGATATATGGAAAAGAGTAGAGTGAATGAAAAACTAATAAAAGGTTATTGACATATGTAATGATATGAATCACATGGGTTATAGAAGTAAATGTGCTCATGAAATTGTGTATGTAATTGTACCCCTCTATAAATGTGAGAAACTAGTAACTGTGTATTGGTTGAGTGTTGTGAATACCCTGTACTTGCTTTGTGTGCCCATAGCAAGGTGATACTGTGTACCCATTCATAAGTGATATGTTGTATTTGTTGGTGTGGGATTAACTAGACCATTATGTGTGCTTGTATGTCTATTACCTGATTGGGGGCCAACCCACGTGTGGTTGAAATTTATGAGTAGCAAAAAGATAGTTTCATAGATTCTTTTCTTTTGGTTCTCTAGTCCCTCAATCCGTGAAGGGGTAGTAGCAGCCACAAAGTTCCTTGGGTGGAGTGTGCAGTGTACGCATATTGTGATGCAAAGTGGTCTTAGCTCAACCGATCCCGAGGAAACGTAATCACTACTTTCCCTTATGATGGATCAAGGTACTTGATCCATATGTGTAAGCCTAATCCCCACAATTTTGAGTGTAGCAGCATTGTTTTGTTAGTATATGCTTGGTCGTCCATAGGGACGTTGAGCTGGCATTAGCGAGTCAACCTCGTCTGTATGAGAGGTGAAGCTTGAGTAGCCCCATATTGATATAATCATATATGCATACCGTATCTACATGTGTTCTGATATGATGCAATGGATATGATACCACACCCCACTGATATCCTGACATAGTGTTGGTGATGATGTCATGTTGCTGATGGTAGCGAGCTAGGCTCGAGGATACGATGCCATGTGCATAGACACATGAAGGTGCACTATGATATGTGTTATGATAGCCTATTTGTGTGATGAGCATAATGGGGCCTCACACACTTGTAGAGGGATACTCATGTTTGTTTTCGACAATGTTTGGGTTGGTTAACATATGGGTATGTCCTAGCCATGTATACCTATGGCTACAGTGAGTACCTGTGTGTGCCTTCTCCATGAGGTATCACTATGCGAGGTGTGTCTAGCGCGTGCCTACTTCTGCGGAGCCACAGACACACTACCATGCGGTATATGACCAATGCGTGCTTTCTCCAACTGGTGTATGACCATGCTGCACTGAGATGTGATGCGAGATGGAGGCCGAGGTGCACCTCCCATGCGAATAGCCAAGGAGTACATGGGCCACTTGGCTAGTCCATGCTATGTGACAATGCGATGCAGAGTGTAGCCGAGGAGTACACTCTGAGTTATGTGGATGGTGTGTTCGTTCCGCACCACATGAGGGCTACTATTATAGCCTGACGTTGTTTCCTCCTTCCTTGTTTGGTGGCTAGTATTTAGTCATGTAGTGTTGTCTAGTGCAATTTCAAATATTGTGGATTTTCTTGATTTTCTGTTGATTGTGAAGGTCGACACCTTGTGTATATTTGATTGTGATGGTTTGCCACACCTTGTGATTTTATTTGCTCATAGCCCTCGTGGTTACATGAGATTTAGTGTTGAAATTGTGCACATTTATTTCTTTATTGTTGAAATTGAATTTTTGTTTGCTCTTCTTTATGACTTTGGTGGCTAAAATAATTTATGCTTATTATTTTTGATGTTGACCATGTGTCGTATTGTGATTCCTCTCTAAGGACGTATGAGGCGGACTTGGTGAGTGTATCGAGGAAGTAGACACAGGAAACCTTGATGATAGGGGTAGGTGAGGCTGTTACATAGCTATGACCCACTACCTACTTATGTGTGATGACTATCTCTTGGAGGCTAACCACCTTATACAACAAGAGGTAGGTCATTGTGGTCTTATTTGGATGGTCTCACCATGTGTGTGGCCTAACACCATCAAACCACTGAGTGTGAGGTATGGATCTTGTGAGATGGATATTGGATCTTGGCTCATGGATTATGTATCATGAATTAGTATGTTGCTTTCCGACATCCAGAGGGACCCTTGTGTAGCCTTGTGTTGTGCACCTTCTGGTGATGTGATTGTGTATGTATGTGTTAGATGTATATTTCTTATATTTTGTTGATTGTTGATGTAAATGAGGGATAACCATGCTATCTTAAATATGAATATATTGTGAATCTGTTGTATTAAAGGGAGTGGATGTTATTAAAAATCATAAATTGTAATTTGAAATAAGTTTTTGAAGTATGAGATGATGTGTATTTCCTTTAATATTAAAAAATCATTTGATGTGTTTTCTTGGTATGAGATTATGGAGGTTTTTTTAAATTGGAAATGAAAATGGAGTTAAGTGGAGTGTCTGCTATATTTGTTAGTGTAAAATCAAGTATCACACTATAAGAGATGTATGAATTTCTAAATAAAGGTGGCTAGGAAAATATTACTTTCAAATGTGTAGTTAGATAATGATTTTGATCGACATGATTTAGAAAGAGGATGTACATCAATTATAGAGTAGAGAATTTTTGGTACCAATGTGTTATGTTTCCACCCTAGTTTATGACTTCCAGGAGTAAGTCAAGTTTTAGGGGGGGAGAATGTAGTGCCCCTCCATTCTCACTATGGATGTGCAGGAAGTTTGGCTTTGAAACTTGGAGACGAAGGTAATATAATAGGGACATTTAAAGGTATGTGCTAATAATGTTAAGAAATTGATGTATATTATGAATTTATGGACATATTGATGTGATGAGAGTGTTTTGATTATCTTTGGGGTTTTCACTTGATTCTAAAATATTATTATTGTGTTGAGATATTATTATGATTTTGATTATGATTATGTTTATTGTCATAAAGATGTACTGACTTGTGTTCAAATTTTGTGGTTGCAATATGGGACATGAGTTTCTGTTAGTGCTTTGGTGATTATGATGTAAATTGTCATATTATTATTATGCAGAGATTTATTTGGGTAGTTAAGTGATGTAGTAGTATGTTTGTTAGGATAAGTGGAAAGGGCGGCATCGTACCATTGAGCGTATGAAAGACATACGAACATGAGATACGATTGCTAGAGTTTCTTTCGTAGTGCTTCAACTATTATGCACATGTGCTCTAATTTGTATGTTTGAAAGAATAGGTACTAGGCTACATCTCCACCTGAATTAGCAGGTCTGAGCGTGCCTTTAATCCCAAAGGTGGTTGAGGAGATAACATCAGGCCCAAGTTATAACCTAACCCTGGCCATGGTTCCCAATTAGGGACAATTGATTCAGTGTGTGACCACCCTTTTCAGGTTGTCATGAGACAATATCTAATCTCCTTTACCCTATGTTTGGAGTGTTGCACTTATGTGAATGTTTCTTATGGGATATGTGGTTGTTTGATTTTCTTGTCTAGTCTTGGTTTAAGATCCCAAGCTGTTGGTGTTAAACCTTGTGGTTAGTTGGGTTGTTATGATTGTGATTAATGTTATTTATGTTTTGATGTAAATTTTTCTTTCATGTGGAGTTACTGCGTGGTTTATGTCTTACTCTAGTTTGTAGATTATTCAGGTGAAGATAAATATTGGATCAATATGCTAGTTGTTATTATAATTGTTAATATTATTATGATTATAGGTATATTAGGTTTATGAAAATAAAGTTATAAATATTAACTATGTCTAATCTTATTTATTAAATATTAATATTTATTAGTAAATATTCAGAGAAATATTAATGTAAATATATGTTATATTTAGGTTTGATTTACTATTTTGGTAGAGTGATTATTTTATAGGGGTTTTCTTTATCTCTTAGCCAATGTTTTGAATTTATTTAATGGGAAACTTTTAAATAAAGTAGGAGTTAATTATGTGAGTTAATTTAATTATTTAATTTATTTTAATTATTTTGTTAATGGGTTGAGGATATGTGTTTTAATTTAATATTTTAGTAATTTATTTTATGAGAGGATTTTATTTCCTTATTTTATTTTGGAAAAAAGAGTCTTTTTAGGAAAAAGAAAGAAAGTTGCTTTCATTTTTGTTTTTATTTCTTTTTCGGAATTTGATTAATTTTATTTATGAGTAAATAGGGAAAAGGATTTTTCACATTTTAGGCGAGAAAAATTTTACAAAGTTGAAAATGATTTTACATGGATTCGAGAAATTTTCGGGGTTTTGAGAAATTTGGAGTGGGTTTTTGAATAAAAATTGGGTATTCATTTTGTTTTGGGGATTCTTCATTTCCTGAAGGTTTTTGTCATACTTGCATAGATGAATAAGCAATGAGAAAACTGTTGCAACTTGGGCGTTTTGAAAGTTAAAGTTTTCGGAGCTCGACATCAAATTTCTATCATTGCCAAGCGATAGATCCAAATTGGATTTTGATATATTTTGTTTAATTTTGTTTTTGTGGGTAGGAATAATTTGATTGATTTCTTTTCTCTTTAATTTTTGAAAATAAATATTTGATAGTTTTATTTTTGTGTGTAAATGAAATATTTATTTATTTTACAATAAAAATCAATACATATTTGTTGTTTTATTTTTTTTACCAGTAAAAGGGTTTGATTGCGTTGCTCATAAATTTATTTTTACGAACTGGGTTAGTGAGATTTTTAATGAGTTTTTTCATCTCACTGTTGTTTAAATTCTATCCAAAAATCTCAGAAACTCAGATCATAGTTTGTGAGATATGGTTGAAACACGAGACTATTGTCAAGTTGCTCCTCTATGATTGCAAATATCTTTATGTCTTCCTGTAACTAGCCACTGAAAGATTGAGATTTTAGATTTATAGGGGTTTGAATGAGCATAAATTAATTTTAATATTTTATTTTGAATAAAATATGGTTGTTGAGTTACTCATTTTATCATTTGACTGTAATCGAGTATTGCCTAAAAGAGGGTTTTATGGGATTTGTCTGTTGTTTTGCATTTTATGAAATTATTATTCATTTTTAGTCAATTTCTTCCACGTTGTTGAGTAGTCGACGGCTAAATCTAAAATAGGTATTTTACATATTTTGATTTCGATTTGATATGACTATTTTATGGCTGTTTTATTGTTGACAGATTTGACTGTTGTCAAGTGAAAATTAGTTCAATTTTAAAAGTTGTATTAGAGGGTATAACTATATTATTTAATCTGTATTGTGTTATACCATTTTTATTTAAATGTGTTTACTATTTGCATGTTATAAATCCCTTCTTATTTGTGAGATCTTGTGTTGAAGCTTCCGCATGTGTAAAGATCACTTGTACTAAGGTTGTGCATTGTTGGTCTTGGCTATTAACTACTAAGTTAAAGTTGGTTATCATTTTATAATATTTTGAAAATAATGTAATAAGCATCATTGTGGTGTTGTGGTATAATGTTAAGTTTTTTGAGTTTTCTATCTGTTGTATTATGTGATTGAGTCTTTAGAAATATTTGAAAGTCATTGTGGAAGTCCTCGTAATTTTTGGTTAATTCTTGTTTTGGTAGTCTCCTTTGGATGTTTAGTGTAAGCCACTTGTTGTTCTTTGTTTGTTTGTATGTGAGGCCTAGTGTTATCTGCTAGCATGGAGGGAGTGGGTCTCAGGGTTCCACGTAGTAGGGTGGTATTTTTGAACCATCAATTGGGGTTTAGGTGGTGCAATTCATGTACAACATGGAGAGTATTTTATTTCGCTTCATTATATGGTTAAATTTATGTGCAGGTGATATTTCCATAAAAATTATATTTAATATGTATTATATATATTTCTTTTAGATAAATATATCTTGTATATTGTAACATTCTTGTAATGAATGTGTAAATAGATTGCAGTAGTCTTGAAAATATATTTATTGTTGTTTATTATGTAATGAAAATGTTAGCATAAGAATGTTGTATTTATCATACATATAAACTTAATTTAGTAGTAGATGTGATGTCTTTATGTACCTCTTTCATAGTGTTGATTTATGATAGGTTCATAAGAGCATAGTGTTAGATGATGTTATGTATTTTGTTGTATGAGATTTAATTTACATTCAAATTATTGACCGTATGTGTTTTAGTGTATCAAATATATTTTTATAGGCTTAGTTAGTGTAAGTGTATCATAGTAGCGACGTTAGGGGACCATAGTGGATAGGTGTGTAAATGGGCTATGATTAATATTACTTTTAGGTCATAATGTGATTATGATATGATGTTAATGTAATGATGTCATTCATATTAATTTGTTGAGTTGCATTAGTTAATGTCACTTTAATTTCAAAAAAAAATTATTGGCATGATCTTGGCTATCTTTTGTGTTATCCACCAAGTCCTTTAGCAGAGTGTTACAATTGGCATCACGAAGCCTCATGAGCTTTAGCCAAACCCTTGAGAAGGAAATCCTTTAGACCCATGATGACGAAACTGGGTCTTCTATTCAAATAATATAAATTGATATTTCAAGACAAGATTCATCTAAGCAACTATCAAATAGTGGGTTATGAGTGTGATACTTAAATTTCACTAAATAGAGCATTCTAACAACCATTATTTATACCAGTTATTTTGTATCACACACACACACATATATAATTACAGTTTTGGGCTTTGAAGAATAAGATGGAAGTAGGGTTCCCATTTCAACTCATTAAGGGATAACATTAAAATCGACATACGATGGCTTACAACAAGGGTTTCACTTGATACCAATGGAATAGTCAATGGAGGCTAAATTTAATCACACAGTCCCAAAACACTCATAGATATGATTCAGGTATAGCAAAAACTCCTAGGTATTATCCTTACTAAAATAATAGATGAAAAGCACAACCAGTGCCTCCAATACACATGATAGAGTCCAATATACAAATGCATCTAGGTAAAAGCACAAACTTGTGTCATACTTTATAAAGGAATCGACCAATAACAAAAGAAATTTTGAACTTCAGCCACATAAAAGTGGTCTTTATGTTTTGAATTTCAAAATGATGTAAACTAATGAAATGTAGAACTTTTGATGACGTTTATTCTTGTAATTTTTCAAAAAAATTAAAATTATTTTTATTATTGTTTTATCAATTTAAGAATAGATTTTGGAATGTTGAAAAAAAAAAAGTGACGTTCATGGGATGTCAAGAAAACAAATTGAGAAAAGCTTCATTTTTCCTTGAATTTTTTTTTCTCTAAATAGGTAACTTCAATATCTAGTGCATGGAAAAAAAATCAAAGTTTGATGTATATTTTTCTCGCAATAATGTTTTAAAGTCAAACTTGTCATAATTTAACAATTTTCATGGGACGTCAACTATTGTTTTTTTTTTAATCATTTTCAAAAAATAAAATTATACTCTTTTGAAGAGGACTCTCTCCTCTAGTGCACCATATATCTTTTAAAAAAAATTAATATGTTTTACAATTTTTTTTAAATTTCTAATCAACCCCTTTTTTAACTTTAACAACCTACTTGCATTATTTTAAAAATAAAATATATTAAAACTAATCAAAATATTAAAAAATCTACATATTCAAATTCACCACTCAGAGCTCTACAAAAGGGTATTTTTCTTTTCTTTTTTTAAACATCATTCTGATTGAAGAAATACTTAAGTGAAGTTGAAAGTTTTAGAAAATTCTAAAAAAAGCTGAGTTGGCTACCAATTAGGATGCCACATAGATAGTTTCGGTAGAAAGGGTTTCGGCCAAAACCCTTTATATAGAAACCCTGCACATAAAATAAGCCAATTTCAAAGTGAGAAAGGGAAAAAAAATTAGATTCGGTTGAAACCCTGTGTGCCACGTATAAGCTATGTGGTTTCAGTTGAAACCTATTTTTCGGCCAATTTTTTTTCACTTGAAACTATTTATTTGGCTAAAAGTGTGACACATCTTTGTGCTTTTACCCATCTACACACACAAAAATAATAGTTGGGTATGCTTAAAAAAAACTAGGGATAAACCCCCATACCTATGTAAATATTATCCTCGGCCTGAGATGGTGCCTTGAACCCTTGCTTTAGCTCTACCATTATTTTTCCTCCATGAAACTAAATGAAGAACTTCAAACATACAATCTTGTCTAAACATAGTAGTGAGACTCTAACCTTTTCAACCTCTGCCGCCTAGAGACTAGTCACATGACCCTCTCACCCATTTCCTTCCCCTGCAATTTATGTCGTAGCATAATCTAGGTTTTTATTTGCATTAAATGTCCCCCTTGTTAGATCAAACTCCCTCTGCTTACCTAACCATTCTTTGCATTAATAGTGGCATCCATTTTCTTCATTTCTTCACAAGAATTTCACCTAGAGTTTACATCTTTATTTTTGTGCCTTTGATTCCTTCACCTAACCACTGACAAAAAAAATTGGCCTTTGAATGCATGTCATCGATCTTGAAACTTGTGCCTGTAATAAGCTTCACACAAATACCTACCTTTCTTTAAAGTACCATTGTCTAATTTGACTTGCTTTAAATTTTGATCGTAGATCGCTATTGATTCACAACAATGATGTGAATTACATGCATCCATCAATACTTGCCACATGTCACTATCATGCATGCCCACATTGGTCAACCAAGTCAATGCAAGCATACATAGGATGGCGAGATTACCCCATTTTTTTTACCTTAAGCTTATCAACCTTCGGGATTCGAGTGTCAAGTACCCTCCCAAACTCATTCTTGGTGTGCATAGTGTTAGAATTGGCTGTGGATTCCAAGATCTTGAGACAAAATGGAAAGCACAAAAGAGAGAGAATAGAATGTGACAAGAATAAACAATATTCTTATCAATAATATATGAGATGATTCTACAATGAGAGATATCCCTTGGTTATATAGCCAAGGTGAGATGCAAGATGTCAAAGGATTATGATAAGTGTCTTAATCATATGGCATGAGACACCTAATCACACTTACCTAGGTTCACATGTAGTAGTTTTCAAAGATAAGATAACAACTAATGACAACTAACATCTTCTAGAAACATTTCTTCCTATGACCTAAGTAAACTTAACATGTGTAAATAAGTCCCCTAGTAATGAATGAACTAGGTACAAGAATTTATTTACACCAACACATAGAAAGACCTTAGAAGCAAGCACAAACACCTAACTCTAAATCTCCTTACACCTATTGGGTTTTGGCATTTAGCCTTAACCCTTTATTTTGCTTCTTGTGCACCATCACAAGCCCACACTGTAACCTTCAAAACACTGAAGTGCAAGACTCCAAACAATTCTTTAAGTTTTTATAGATTGCTAACTCTTCTTGCCTCATCCTTGAAGTGCATAGGAAAGCTTAACAAGCAGGTTCGAACACACATGTTCGATGCTCTTTGCACCTAACAGGTTTTGACGATCGACCTTACCCCTTACCATTCAACCTACCTTTACCCCATTGCAACTTTCCCACTAACCTTTGAAACATGCTTGAGTTGGTCGGATGATGGAGTTCTCTCTTCCACCTTATCATTTTCATACCTTTGCATTAAGGTGTAAGCCAACCTATTGACCAACAGTGCCTAAAAAAATTGTTGTGAGCATCAAAAAAATTGACTCTTTCAGTTGTTGTCCTTCGAGCTTCTTCTTACCGAATACATGACAATCCACTAAGACATAATCCTCCAAGACAACCCACAAACACCAAAAAAATCTCAAATGTCAGGATTTGGGGTTTCTCTTAGTTGCATACTTATCAAATGGTTAAGTTATAAACCATAAGGCCAAAAGTGCAACACATAAGCCATTTCAGGTATCACAATTCGAGGTTACCTTTATTTCATGTTAGGGCATAAGCCTTAACACTGACTAGAAAATTTTGAACCCATTTCAAGTGTCAGGGTTTGACCTTACCTCCTACCACTTATCTTCCCTTCAATAAGGCATAACCCTCCCTACCAAACCATGACACCCAAATACTTCACTCACAAACCTAACCATTTTGTGTTTCAGCCTTTGGGCTTTCTTCATACTAAACTGCTTGCCTTGTCAAACTATCAAGGCATAAACCTCAAAGCTGATCCACAATGTCGAAACCTCTTTTGGGGGTTGGGGTTTCTCCATACCACTTTCCTCACTTGGAATTTTGATAATTCATAAGACTTATTTAAGATCTTTGATCCCAAAACCTTTTTAGGTTTCGACGTTCACTAATCCCTTTTTACTACTTAGCCTTAATTCAAGGCATAAGCCTCAAAGTTGAAGTTCGATGTATGAAACCTTTTTAGACTTAGCACACTCTTCCTTCCTTTACTTGAGAGATTCAGTATGAGGCATGGCCGAAGCTCAATGTTTGATGCTCTTTCAAACTTGACTCTAACTTAAATCATACTTAAAATTATGTTAATGCATA
>VDFB02270651.1:87122036-87249899 GCA_007258455.2 Sequoia sempervirens
CATCGTAATTTGGTCAAAACTTCATGAGAATTCAATTTTTTCTTTTTAATCCTATAGTATGTGTGAAGCATAGAAGATGACACATGTTTTGGATTCAAAAATGTGATTTTTGAGAAAGCTATAGATGTTTCAATCCAACCTATCAATCAAGACTTTAGTTGTAATTCAAATAGAAAATGAATAATAATTACTTATTAAATTCAAAGTAAAGGGTGACCCCACAATAGTGGGTTACACTTTTTTGAATGAATAAAATCATGTTTGTGGGAAAAAAACATTAGAAATACCTGTCATTAGAAGGGGGGCTTCTAATGAAGGGGGTTCAGTCGAACACCCCAGCCTTCGGTCGAAGGAGGTATTCGAATGAACCCTCCTTCCAAGTTTGTTACATCTGGAAGACATGTTGGTTTGGGCTTCATTCGAAGCTTCCTTTCGATCAAAGCCTAATTTTTCCCTCTCTAAACTTAGCGATTAGGTTTAGTGAAACATTTTTTCGTGCGAAGTTTGGTGAATCATTTTTCCGTGCGAAGTTTGGTGAATTATTTTGACAAGCAATGCCATTTTCGAATAGCAAACAACAGAGGTGATTTCTGGCAGTAGATGTGATTTCTGGTGAAAGCGAGGAAAGTAGTGGCAAACGATTGAATGACATGTGGTATCCCTCTGGTTTTTAGCGTTTGATTTTGTTAGGGTTTAGGGTTTTTTTTTTAAGATAAACTGTACGTTTATAGAAGAATCGATGCTACTATTAAATAATCCAATTATCTTTGTTCCATGTTCCACGTGGACATGTCTCCAGCCCTCGAACCTCTGTCTTTGGCCCTGTCCCTATCCCCAATGGTGTTTTTCGTACAGTAGGACAGCACAGTCTCCAAAAGTTTTCAAAATTCCTAAATGTTTTGGAAATATGTTGCAGGAATAGGAAATGCCACGGGAATGTTTGGCTTCCCCAAGGCACAAATACAATACACTTAACTTATTCATAGTATATTTTTAAATTGATTACCCATTTGAGTCCTTCAGTACTCCTTTATGGATAGGGACTGAATTTCCTTTAATGGTATCGTCCAAATTTAACTTAATCAATCTCTGGGAGTGTTGGGGGTTGCCAGAAGATATCAAATTTAATAGTCTATCCAATATCAACCTATCATCGTAAATGAACATATGAAATTGGAGAAAATTGTTGAATTAATATTTATTTGGTGAGAATGAATTTCTCTTAAATTATTAATAAAATTATTGCACTACTTTATCTGGTATTTGATTTCATTGGATGGAAATGGAGTGAATTAGAGTCCAAAACTAGTAATGCTCTAGGGTAGTGAATGTACAATAGGATCCACATGAAAAGCAAGATGAATTAAGAAACCATATATAATCTGGCGTAAACTTTAAACTGAAATGAACAAGGATTCAACTCTCAAAACAATGCTTTAGGAGCTTTTAGGAAATGTTAGGGCCTGAAAAAATCAGCAACACAAAGAGTAGAGTGATATTATCAAATACATAAATGTGAGATCACCCCATTTTTTTCTGAAAGTACAAATCTTTATCAAAATGTGCAAGGCCTCCAAAGTATCTTTAAACATAGCATTAACATTCTTGTGATCGAACCTAAATCTTATGCTTAGGTACATTGGGCCATATGCTTAGGGACCAAAACATGCAAGATATCTTGAAATGATTTATAGGCATGTATCTATAAACAAATAGGCATTATCTTCAGAAATCCACAAGTAGTCCATGTTGGATATATTACCACTTCAGCCTTCTATAGCATATAATCTTAATGAAAGTAGTACACACAATGAGAAAACTACATTAACCTGTTTTGTAAATCTAAATCTCCCAATATGTATTCAATTTATTCATGAATCTCTTAGAAATAGTTAGTCTTGTAAATCTAGATAAAAAGGGGATTTCTAAGATGAAATTTTTGTGTAGAGTAGAGAGGAGGTGTTGAAGGAATATTGAGAAATAGGTAGAGACACTTGAAAATTTAATCAAGTGCAGATAAATATTTTTGAAAGAAAGAATGTTTCTCTTCTATATGAAAATCCAAGTGTAAGCTACATTAACCTATCTTGCATATCTCCCTGATAGGTATTCCAATCATTCGTGAATATCTTAGAAAAAAAAAGTCTCATAAATCCGGATAAAAATAACGATTTCTATGATGATTTATTTTTGAAGAGCTAAAAGGAGGTGTTGAAGGAAGACTGAGAAACGGATGGAGATGCTTGGAGATCTAATTAAGTGTAGATAAATATTTTTGAAATGAAAGAATGCTTATCTTCTATATGAAAATACAAGTGTATTTTACAAAAATGAATTTACATAAAGTGTGTGTAAGATTTTGATTTTTTTGAGATATCAAATCTTATAGCTTAAAATCATAGTGTACGCTAATGAATTGCTAATTTTTGTTGAATGTTTGCTTTCTAAAATATATAAGTTGAAGTCCTTTCCCATGTGTATAGAAGTTTGTTATGCTCAATCAAAAAAGTCATTATGTGCATTTCTGAGTTCAGTCTTCTGACTTGTCGGCTAGCATTTGAATTCTTTTCATAGTTTCTCTTGCTATTAATAAAACTGTATTTGAGTTGGTAAACATGTTTTATTGGCCGCATCTACTTGCTTAGTCAAATTTACAAAATTAATGATGGAATCCTAGATATTTATGATGAAATTGGTTATGTGACTTGACATTACCTTCATTGTAGTTCATGGCTTGTCCATAAAGCACAACATTAAGAGAATGATAATAGAAATAGAAAATGTATTTGTAGATCATGTTGCCTATAGGTAGAGAGTGAAGACCACAAATATATCAAATGCTAGTATTTTTTTTTTTTCAAGGTTATACTTTGTAGATAAAATCTAATACTTCTTTTGAGAGGTGGGGTGCCATTCTATTCCTTTCTAGATAGGAAGAATAAATGTTTCTACATCTGTTTTGCAATGGTCTTATTTTGGACAGGAAATATTGGTTTGTTCCTAGTGCACCTAGGATATGATGGCACAGAGTGTAACACTTAAGCATAGTGATTTCATACTTATTAAGTAAATATGAACATGCAGAATACAACTCATAATAGTATTTCATTTACACAGCTTTGGCCACAACCAACAACCTATCCTCCATGTTCTAAACAACAAATACAAGGTTACAAGTCCACACGGATTTGGCCACAACCAACAACCTATCTTCCTTGTTCTAAACAACAAATACACCATCTTTTGCTATCACACCTACTCCTATGATCTGTAATTCTGAACTCAAACTCTAGATGACTGTTCAGTTTCCTAGGTAGGTTATGCTCATACCTGAGTTTTTCTATATTTGGCATTGGTTTGGTCATGACCAAATCAATTATGTACTCACAAGGAGCTATTTGGACCAACACAAACCCATCTCAGAGAATTGTTTCTAAAAAAAGAACATGTAGAAGTTTTCTTTAGCCTCCATAATTATTTCTTAGATCCTTTTCAGCCTTTTCCCACTTAATACAAACACCTGTCTGATTTTTCCTTTGTAAGTAACAATTCTTAAGAGTAATTATTCAAAAGATCTTTTCCTGCCTTGATGATCAAACAAACAACTCTGCAACTATACAAGAAAAGAGATACAACAATGATGATGTGAACCAATTACAACTGAATTCATTTTGGATCACCTGGTGCCTACATATTTTTTGAATATCTCACCTTTCAAACTCTCTCACTCTGGAATACTTGATAAAGGATGTGTTCCAAGTGCTGTACTTTAATTTGCAAACCAACCATTCCCCTTTTAAACAACCTTTCTCTTCCAATTGTTTGTCTTTCTATAGCACAATCATTTCATCTTTATGCATGTGTTTAATACAACTTTTGTTCCTTGGATTTCTCCATATTCACTTTAAAGTTAAATTATTAAAGTTTACTACTTAAATGGAAAACATATTTGCTCAAATTTCATTTTTGTTTACCAAGTCCAACTCAATCATCAAAACTCACATCTCTTTTGATAGTTGGTAAAAATTGATAACAGGATAACAATTTTCCAAACAGGTTGTACAATGCATTGCCAGGGGTAACAACAAACTGGTCTACCTCCACCTTTTTTCCCACCACAGTCTGTCTCTATTTTCAAACAAAAAAATTCCCATTCAAATACCTCATAGTCTTGCATTTGACAATGTGGAAGGCAACTGTCTAAGTAAAGCTCATCATCCCCAAATAGTCATGCCATATCAAAACCCTGTCCACTTGCTCCTAATAAAAATTTGTATGAAAAAAGAGCTATAATAAAAAAAAAATAGTTCAAAACCACTATAATACAATTGCCATATTTTGAAAAGTTAACTTTCCCATCTTTAATTCCTTCTATTTATATAGATTCTCCCTCATTTGACTTTTTTTGATTTACTTATATATTTATTGCATTCACAATGTAATAAAGTCTTAGAAATTTATAGGTTTTAGAGAGAAAATATAAGCCTGTTATGTGATGAATTAAATCCCGACCCTGGTAAGATGAACAAAATTGAGGTAATCAACTTTATTTGACTAGTATTTTACTGAATCATGAATACAAAAATGTGCAGATGTCTAAGGAGCTTGAACAATGAAAGAAACACATGTAAAACCACTAGATTCCACATGTTGATTTCATACACAACCTTCCATAGTATTAATTTTAGATGATCCAACATTAAGCAAATGCAGAATTCCATCTATCTCAGGTAAATTGCAGAAATTAATTCAAAACAACATCACCCAGTTTGGAGAACTCAGAAAATAAAAGGAAAAAAAGGGAAAATTCTGAAATTATATATACCATGTTTACTATTTATAGGATGGGTTCAGTCTTGACCAAATCCATCATATATGCTTAAGGGAAGCCTCAGTTTGGCATGAACCCATCTCTGTAACTTGTTATTTAGAAACAAAATCTGAAGAAGACCACCTTTTCCCCCCTTGCACCTTCCCAAGTCCTTTACAACATTTTTCAATCTGTTCTAGACACCTATACAATTTTCCTTATTTATCTACAAGCCTTAGACTGATTGTTTACATGAATTTTCACTACTCAAAGGATAATTAACACTACTTGTTTCTTTACAAAAACAAAGATAAAATAATGGTGATGTGAACCAATTACAACCTGATCCACTCCAGATCACAAGACACAAGACATATCTCTTCTCACACGTACTGCTCATCTCTTAGGTCATGTTGGAAGGTTTAAGGCATGGAAACTTATATTTAGAAATTACTATGTTTTAAGATTTTTCAAAATATATAATCTCTTTGCATTTTGTGACACAACCCAACAATTTCCAGTCAGAGTTATTACCTAGTCGCTCAGTCTGTGTTCTTCTCAACAGAGGTGCACTTTAGCAGTAGCATATTGCAGCTAGCCTCATCCTCTTCCATAATTAGAATGCTCTTCTGATTTATAAGTCTTAAAAACCAGTAATGTAAGATAGAGCACATGCATGCAAATCTAAGTTTAGGTTTTTCTTTTTCACTAGCCTTCTATTTTAGATTTCAGAAGTCTCAATTTGCATGCATACCCTCAACACACAGGTTGTTTCATATTTTTGAATTCTATTTTTTCTGTAGAGATTATGGAAAATAGATTGTAGACAATATCTCTTCCCCCTTGTCTGTCATTTTATTTCTAATTTATTTTTTGACATGGAAAAGATAAAGTCTATTTATTTTTGTTCACATAAATTTAAACATTAGGATGTTTAAAGTACTTTTTTTTGGGACAAATCAGGGATTGATATGGCAGCTCAGGAACCACCACCTGGTGGTATATTTACCAAGAAAAAGGATGAGATATGTAAATTACGCAATATTCTACTTGAGCCCACCACCACAGGGGTTTACATGGATACATGTGTGTCCATTCTACATAGCTTAGAGAAGATTATATGGACATTTGAGAACATGCATGCTTTGTCTGTTGAAAATATAGCAGTTATTCTTGCTCAGATGCAACAAGAGATTAGTGGTGAGGTTTCTCTTGCAGATGTTCAGCTACAAGTCCCAAAAGAAACCATCAAAAGACAATGTTTTCCATTTTATTTTGGTAGATCAAAAGTTAAGGGATATCAGGTGACTCAATGTGTTGATCGTCAGATGGCCCCTTTGATATACCCACGCTTTCTTGCAACATTTGGTCGTTATCCAAATAATGACCAAATTCCTTTATACAAGTGTACAACAGTTGTACGATGAGGTTCATTTGGGCCTCAACGTCAACTATTTAGACCTACCAGGATATTATGGTCAGGGGCGTGGTAGGGTAGCTGATAGGGATGCTTTTCGTCAAGCAAATCGACCACCTCCAATTTATTGACATATGGTTGGGGAGAGATCGCCTACTATCTCCCCAGCCCTCGCACCTATTGCAAATCAAGTTATCAGTGCTTCTCAAAGGGAAGCAATTGATAGTGTTGGTGATATAGCTATTGTTGCATCTACGATATCTACTGATCGTGTGGGTAGATATTTGATGAGTCATTCTACACGATCTAGATCATTGGATCATGCTACTGATCCTTATGGTATGGCGGGTGTCCTTTCACCATCAAACATAGATGGTCTTATAGGAGAGAAAATGCTTTGGAGTACAACTTGTTGTTTGATAGACGACCTATTGGAGGCATATGCTTTCATTGCGGCAGAGCTTGGGATCCCAATACATGAGGTTAGAGGACATGTGGGTAGAGCTTTGCGCTCACATCCAGGATCCAACCAAGCTACAGGTCCTTCACCGCATTCACATCCATGATCCAACCAAGCTACAAGTTCTTCATCACATTCACATCAACCTAGTAGCTTTGCAAATCCTACAGATCCACCTACAGATCATTTGGCTGCTGGAGAGGAGGATACACCTATTGGTCATTCTGCAAGTGTTCAACATCATGCATCTTAGGGCCTAGATGCAATTGAGGATCAATTGCAGACAATGGGATCATCAGGTTATGTGGATATGCTGCTACATGCAGATATGCCATCGATGCCATCTCACCTAGTTAGTCCACTACACTCGTCAATATTGGAGCGAGCCAGGGAGATCCATGATACAACCGAGTTGACATATAGGATCATTGTAGCAGATCCTGCACCACCTGATACAGAGGTTTGTATGTATGTACACACATGCACAATTTAAACTTGTTTAAATTTTAAATTACTTGTTTTACTTAAATGGTTGATAGTACTAATGTACACATTTATGTTTATATATATATATTGTAGAGGGAGTTGGCTCATGTTACACCTAGTGTGAGGATAGAGCGTGTATGTATGTGTGATTCAGATGATGCGACTAATGTTAGTGGACATGTGAGTTTTAATTTTTTAAATCATGTACTCAGGTATGTATATAATTTGTACACGTGTATACAGATATAGAACATTATTCCATATTGGCATAATGTAATTAGATTGTGTACATGTCTTGTACTATCTCTAGCACTCGACACATCCATCGGAGTAAGAATCTCATTCAAAGGGTCGCTCGATTCGAAGCCGGCATGATGACTCTATTGGAGCTGGACTTAATTAATAGGTAAACAAGTTGTAGCTACAAGATGCAATGTTTATTTTATGTTTTCACAATAGTTGCTCAAAATTTTGAATTAAACATGCTGGTAATTTATCTAGATGCTAATTCTTTGGCACATGTCTATTTCTAGGCTCTATGTATGAGGAGTCATTCTTGTGTACAAAAGGTAAATTTGCTAAGATTCTACTTTTTATGTGTCTCTTGAGATTGCTCTCTTATAGTTTCATCCGCTTATTTCTGGACTCTAATTAATTGATATAATAATGGTTCTTTTCTAATTAATTACATTTGAGCAGGTCCAAATCAAATTTATTTGGTATGTGCTTCTAATTTGTCCTGATGGCTTATTGATGGATAAATTACTACATCTTTGCTGCTAACAATTTTGTCAAGATCCAATAAAGCTGCCACCATTTTTTTATTTGCGAATCTTCAATTCGTCAAAGCCATGGTTTCAATTAGTGTTTTTTTTTGGAATCTATAGGCATGGAATCTATTTTTTCCCATAGGCATTGTGAAGAGCACGACAAAGTTTGTGTATAATATTGAGGTGAGTCACTTGCCATGGTTTCAATTTGTGTTTTTTTGTTGTTCTTGTAGTTCTTGATGAGTTTTTATCAAGGATTTGTTGACCCAAGAATTATATTTTGCTTTCTAATTTCACTATCAAAGCTCTACTCTTATTGGATGACCTTATTAGAATTTCTCTTTTTAGATTTCTTTATGTAATATTAGAATGTATTGTTATCTTAAACCATATTCCCTTAAAAAATTTAAAAAATTGTTATGCCATTGGATTTTTTCCTCTGTGCTCATGTTGTGGTTTTCAAGCCCAAATTTCAATGCCCTTTCTTATGGTTTTTTACTTCCTTTTCCATTGTGGTTATTATCTTTGTATATGCAAATCCATAGACATGGGTGTAATTTCTTTCTAATTGGTGATCCAAAAGTATTTGAGAGTTAAAAGTTGATTTCTCTGTTCAATGTTGGGTTTTCAGGAAATCCAGGTTGAAAAGGACCATTAGAGTGCCTGCAATCAGTATCAAGATGGCAGATATTCCACCAGATGAATACTCTTGGAGAAAATATGGTCAGAAACCTATCAAGGGTTCTCCACATCCAAGGTATGATTGTTGTACTCAATAAGAATTGTTGGTTTATCTTGTCCAAAGTGTTTATCAAATTCCTTCTCTGGCATAGGCTTTATGGCTGTCATAGGTATCAATATATGAGCAGTGCCTCTGTAATTGAGGCTCCTATGGTTTCATTGGTCAAAAGATTTATTGTAATTTTTATTTTTGTTGGTAAATTTTCAATGTAAACTGATATTTGCAACTGCTTGCTTTCCTCAGAGGATAATACAAGTGCAGCAGTGTTCGGGGTTGTCCTGCTAGCTAGTGTCAAAATAGTTCAGGCAGCTGAACCAATTGGCACAACAATAGTTCTTAGAACTGATCCCTCTTGTAACTGCATTGTAGATTCTATAATTCTAAATCATGCGATTTCCATTGTATGGAATCCATCTTCTGTAACTCATTCTCAATGACATACAACTTATCTTTGGATTTAGTCCATAAGAATATACAGTTTTGGTGTCCATGTCCTTCATTCTACACATATATGATATCTTGTTTCTGATGAATAAAAGAGCTTTGTTTGCTCTCTGCTGCCCTCTTTGAATGTTTAATGCTGCTTCTGCATTTGTCTCACATTTTATAGTGCATGCTCAATATAGTTGCAGGATAATTAGATAGAGCTACCTATTAGTTAATCTCTAAGTTGTCCCCCAAGTGAACACTTTTTGACTGGCATGTATCAATACAAAAGTGGAAAAATATGCTGATTTAAACCTGAGATCCAAAAGTACAAAACCACAATAGAACAAATTTCAATCAATAGTATTATCTCTTAGTACTGAATGTCTCGTCTTTGTGATGTTTAGAGAAATAGTGTAACACAGGTTACAGGCCTGAAATGCATTTGAGCTCATTTGAAAATTGAATGCATATCTTCAAATATGCATTAGCTGACCTATCGTCCTGCTCTCTACTATCACAATCTGTATTTCCATAAAAAAACTTTAGCTGACCTATATTCCTGCTCTCTACTATAATAGTCTGTATTTCCATAAGGATGCTATTCCTAAAGGCATCCATCTTGCCAACCATGTGTATTGCAATAGCAGCTCTAACATCAGGAAGACAAAACTAGGACTGTGCCTTTGCCCTTGGGAAAGGCTGCTAATCAGTCATAAATGTTTTCTCTATGCAGACTGATCTCTATTAATACTGATCTCTATTAGATTTATTTTGCAAATCTTTCATAATTCATTTCTTCAATGTTTATACTTTATAGCATGACTTAATATACAATCCATGCAAGTCTTCAAAAACCTATTGTTTTAGATTTTATCTCTCTGAATGTCATTTTATATCTGTTGTAGCAGCTTTTAGTAACTATGCACTATCGCTTTATGGCCTCTATGGCTTGTAAAAGCATTTGAGATTTTGTATTATCTTTCTTTTCTAATATGCATACTTCTCTTTTATCAAAACATTCCTGCTCTACAAAATCTGATATATGATCAATTTCCACCCAAGCCATAATATGTATCCATATCTTAATTTTTCAGCTTGTTAGCCAAGGAAATGACTTTGATTGAAATACTAAGGTTATCTGTCTTCTCCAAATCTGATATATGTACAAATTCCACCAAAGCCATAATAGGTATCCATATCTCACTCTTTCAATTTGTTACCCAAGGAAATGACTTTAATTGAGGTACTGAGGTTATCTCTCTTCTCCGACACCTTATTTTTGATATTTAGGTCTCCTTGGAATTTATTATTGATACCATTGACATAATTGAGGAAAATGAAATAGAGACATACATGAAGAGATTTATAAGGCTACTCGAGGTGATTGTGCTTGAACTAGAGCAGCTCCTCATTCTAAAGCCCATTCACTACTAATATGTATTTCTCTGGTTTCATGATGGTTCCATTGAGGCAAGCAATCTTCAAATGAAAAAAATGAACGGGAGAAATGTTATTTGTGCTACAAGATTTAATGTGCAACAGATGTGAAGTTTTCATTATTGTTTTAGAAATGGGAGCTTTCCCCTAGACAACAACTTGCTTATCAAAATATGTGTGTGTGTGTGTTTCCTACTATCCCCAAGAAATGGCCTCTTGAATTTCCATCCCCAAAATCTGTCCCAGAAATGTCAACAAACATAGGAAAAATACAGTTTCCACATATCAACATTCACTTATATATAGTGTTTTAAGTTAATAATATTCGTACTATGATATTCTAATTAGATCTCCATTGGACACCTGGACAAGTAGCTAAAAGGAATCAACTTACACTCCATTTTCTCTTCCTCAGCTGCATTTGGATGGAAAACACTCAATGATCTAACAATTTCTCCAAATTTTATCACCCCATTATGCTTTTTATCAAACAAATCAAATACCTTTGATGTCAATCAAAAAATAAAAGCGTTAGCCAGGACCTTCCAAGGTTAACCATGTATGGAATCCACTTATTGTATAGCAGAGATCATTTCGTTTGATGCTGATAGACTAAACTGTTTAGTTTTACCCATCAACATTGAGCACTTTAGGGATAAGATGTACATAAAAATGTTCTGATAACCATCCTGATTGGTGTTGAAATTCAAATTACTTAGTATTTAACTATAGTCAGATGACAAATGGTATGAAGCACCAATTTGAAACATCACAAAAATAAGTATTGTGATTTCTTGATTTTCATGAATGTTCCAAAGTAAAACTTAGGATTCTTCCTTTATGGCATAATTTGTATCAACTTTACAAGCAAGTGCAAAAAATAAAAGATGTTCCAAGTAGATTTATTGTATCTGCCTTTCAGTTAAGAGATATTGCTCTTTTAAAAATTGTGCTGTTATTTGTAAGTTCACTGGATTGTCTTCAAACAAAATGATACTTAACAAAAAGGTTGAGTTATATAACCCAAAGACGAATTCCATCATGAGCTCTGTCCAAGGCTTTGGAAAAATTGACATCAATCATCCCAATTTGAGTCAGATTCCAACTTTTGGGAGATGAATTGCAATGCATTGTTGATGCCATAGAGCAAGTCATCAAAGTTACATACTTTGCTACAAAAAGAAGATCGAGATTATTTGTTAACTGTAATTGTGAAAAATCGAGGGTCACCAGTATCTGGAAATGGTTTGGTAATGGTCTCCATCCATCCAATATCTAGTGAATTTTGATTTAATTCAATGATTTGTGTACAGTTGTTAGCATATTCGATGTCAATTCCTTGTATTTTTTCATTGGCAAGTGTCTGGATGGGATGATTAGTAATAATGATGTCAAAGGTAGCTAATTATTTCCTTCCTAATGACAGATATTTTCCACAATAAAGTCATCACCATACACACTCACTTTACTAATTTTGATAAGATTACATCCATTTTGCATCAGATATATTGGATTAAATGATTTTGTAAGAATTATGCATTGAAGCTGCCCATCAACAGCCACTTATCTGATCAGCCTGTCCATAACATTGAGCTCATTGATCGGCACCATTGTGGGAAACAGCCCACATAACAGTCAAACTAAAGGGCTTGTCAATGAAATAATCTATGGAGACAAAAGCCTTACAACTGTTTCTGTCAAATATGTATAATCATAAATGAGAAAAGATATATGGAAATGGGACTATTGACATTTGGAACATTTGTAACATATGATATCTGTAGAATGCATGGGAATACAATATAGGTAGAATATGAGAGGTCTCTAAATGGACACTCAAAATTGAACATAACCATAGTTTGAGTTGGGAATAAATTTATGATAGTCTAGCATACATGATAGAACTATGAATCTTAATCTCAAAAAAAGTTTAATCATTTTTAAATATATAGCAACTAGTTATGGTCTCAAAACACGATGGCACATCTTATTAATTGATATATGTATACTTCATCCCAACATGGATTTCCCATTCCAAGAGTTGTGAAAATCCTTGTTGAGTGAAAAG
Source organism: Sequoia sempervirens (assembly GCA_007258455.2). Classification (NCBI taxonomy): domain Eukaryota; kingdom Viridiplantae; phylum Streptophyta; class Pinopsida; order Cupressales; family Cupressaceae; genus Sequoia; species Sequoia sempervirens. Next base: position 87,134,656 of record VDFB02270651.1, read on the forward strand.
TGGTGGCTGGCTTGATAAAGAATGATGAGACAACTTTGGTGACTACATAAATAGGTTCAATTAAAGGTGTGGTTAGTGGTTGTTACAAAGAAACCTCATTTTCTAAAATAATTATACAAATAGTACCATTGCAAAGTGTTTGTAAATTAAGTTTAAGAAAATCACACAATAAGATTACAAGTGGGAGAGTACATACAAAAAAAGCACTTCTAACTCCAATTTAAGGACTTTATTCCAATAAGTTATGATTAGTCATTTTCAATTAATGATTGATTAGTTACCAAGAAAGTAATTTTTTTAACACTCTTTTCTAGGAAAAAGTTGGACTTAAATTTACCTCCTCATTATCTAAATCACAAATATGATATGGGTCCTTTATTGAAACTTTTTGAGAGTAAATAAGGGGATAAAAATTACTAATTAAGATGGATTCTACCCATATTCGTAGCATAATTTTGATTCATAATTCATTTTTTTGTAATGATAGATTTGTAGGTAACAACTTTAAAAAAAAAATCATATTACTTGATTTTTCACTTCAAAAACATGTATACATGTTAGATTTTTAATTTTATTTTCTATGTGTGGTAGAGCACTCAAGTAAATTTTAGTGTATATGCATTATTTTTCACATGTATCGTATTCTCGACTTTCATAACAAACCACCACTTGACTAAGCATGCTCTCATGTTATTCCATTTCAAACTAACTTCATTTTAAATGTATAAATTATAATGTTCCATTTCAGAATCAGTTCATTTAAATGTATAAATTATAGTGTAACTTCTAAAAGGAAAAATAAGTTGAGCAAAGGAAAGAACTAACCAACGAGCACTGTATGAAGGAAAAAATGTTACCAAAGAGAAATTAGCCAAACCAAGCACCACCAAATGCTAAGGATACACAGGAATTTGATAAGGGGAAAAAACAAGAAAAAACCCCAATATTATTAATGGAGGCAAAATGCCTAAAAATGATACAAAGTGCAACATGTTAAGAGCCTCTTAAGGAGGTGGCTACAAATATTCCTTACTAAAGGAATTAAAAAATAAATAATTACAATTAAAGAATAACCTTTACCAAATAAAGATTAATCTTCTAACAATTTCCCTCTTAATATATGTAAATTGGTCAAGTCCACCTATGACACATCCCGTTATTCAAACCAATTCAAGTGGTTCAGCTTGCTCTTCAATAACATGTAATATTCCCTGATGATCATCACTATCTAGTCTCCACTTACGATGCCCATGTGCATGTAGAACTGGATGAAGGGACAGGGCAGTGGCAATTACTAGGTGGCTATATTGATATACCCTGTTCTCAGGTTGATAATCAATAAAATGAATCTCATTTTGAACAATTTTGATTTGCTTGAGATATGTCCTTTGCACTACAACTGAACCTAAAAGAACCAACATTCCAAGGTAATACATAACATTTACAAGTTCAATAGAAGTAACAAAATATTCAAAATATACATTCAATAGATAAAACATGTAAGCGCATCTATTTATTTAGTCATACCTATGGGGAATGACATTCCATCACTTCTTTCTAATTCGGCTAGCTTCTGCCTCTCTCTTGTGCAATGCAATAGATAATAACTAACACCTTCTATGTTTCCAGGCTCTGCTATGACTGCAAAAACATCTCCTACACCAAAATTACATGGAAATTTGTAAAAAAATTTAGAGTTCCACTATCATTTAAGTTTATGCAAATTTACTTTAAAAAGTAGCCAAATAAAATTTAATAAATGATCAAGCTACAAGTTTACACAAGCTCGTACATGCATGATATAAATATATATACATGTACCTTTTTTAATCAGTCCTGAAATATGGTCATAATCAATTGAAATCAAAGGAATGTCTTCAAAGCCTTCATCTTCATCTTCATTGTATGTGTCACTAACATGTAGTGGCACCAAATTCCTTCCACTGACATATCCTTGTTGTTGGTTGTTGCATTCATCATAGTTTTCTAAAATGCAGTCATAACAAAAACATGAGTAATCCCTAGTGTGCAATGTCCATGGGAAACTAGTTGTACTCATGATGGAATGCAACGATCTTGTTTTCTCTACCCTCTTGCATCCACACATTGATCTTCTATCCACACCTACAAAACATAATTTTGCATCAAAAAGTAATAATCAATATAAATATATTCAAACTAAAATAAACAAACTTGAAAGTACACATATATGTATATTGAAAGATTAAAATTCAAACAAAAACATACCTGATATCTCCCAAAACACTCTATGTGGAATGCATTGGTTGGTTGTTGAAGATGTGCCAACCTCATTTGATGCAAAGCGTTTCTGACACCATTCAACAACATCATGTGCATCTTTTATGCGATCTCCCTCATAATTCATTTGATGTGTTCTTAGAGCACGTTTGATGCAAGCTCCTGCACCATCATGTTCACCCTTTCCATGCCCACTCTCAAAGAAGCTCCAAACATGTGGTATGTTGTCATTTCGATGATATCTACATAATGCATAAAATGGCCTTGATGATTTGAATTGTGAAGCACATCCATCTGACCATACAAAATGCTTTTCAATTTTGACACCCCTGATTGCCAAATATTCAAAAAACTTCTTGAAGCAATGTTGTACAAATAGTGTGTCATGCTCTTTGTCATCACTAATATAGAAGTGATATTCTTTCTTAATGACTCATGCCTCAGATGAACTGTCAAAACCATCCAAATCCACTTGTGCATGTCGATAACACACTTGCACCATAATAGTGATCTGCTCTGAAAAATAGTATTGTGATTGAATCTCTTTTTGATGTACAAAAGAGTAATTCTCTGCAAAGTCAACTACTGATAACACTGTTCCAAGTGGGAAAGTATCTCTTAATATCTGAAACTGTCGTGCTTGCCACTTAGAAAAGAAAGAGTGTTGTATGTATGGTTGTATCAATTTACAAAACTTTTCCATAAATGTTCCCATTGGTATCTCCTCTTCTACATAATCTAACCTTGTTGATTCTTTGCCACTTTTGGTATGAAACTTGCTGTACTTGTAACTCTTGCAATTTACCAACTTTTTCAGGTCAGTATCTTCGTCTCTCAAAGGTATTTTAGCCAAATTTCCACATGTTTTATAGACCCCTTTTATGCAACTAATTTGACTGGATGCATTATCATCATCTGATTTATCACATAGGATGGATGCTATGAACTGACTTGCCTGTCTTGGAGGTGCATTCTGAAAACCATCACTTTCTTCTCTAATCTTTTGAAACACCTGATAGTAGAGATCAAATTCAATATGATGACGACAACAACAAGTTTCAAAAACTTTGTTTGTCTTCACATAGTATGGCTTTAACCTTTGAAACATTGTTTTCCCAATCTTTATATGTGGATTTGAATTACAAAACAACACATACATCTCATGATTTGTTATGTCTAACCAATGTTTTGTATGCAATTCATTATTATCGGGCTCAATCTTGTGTTTGATAAGATCTCTTCTATTTGATGAAGGGTGAGTATGATCGTTCCAAAAACTTGAGATGAAGTTCCTAAAAACATCTTGAATCCTGTCAGATCGAGGAGCTCTACACATAATTTCCCAATTGCCTTCTGAAGTACTATCATCCAGAACCTTTCTCCTTTTGACATATTGTGCCAGTGTCTTTCTGCTGAAATTAATCTCGGTTGAAAGTAAAGAGATTTGTCTTTTTTTGGCCATTTTTTCACTTAAAATCGATGTCAACATGACTCTTCTTGAAATTTCCTTATTTGCTTATCGAGATTGTTTCCCAATGGAACCCAAACCTTTTTTTAAATTTTCAACAATGTCTTTTTGTAGGTGTGAACCTTTCCTCTTTTTTTTACTTGTATCTACACCCAACAATTTTAATGACTCTTGCAACTCATTATTAAGAAGTACAATTGACAATAGTTGGGCTTGATCGAGTGTATCAAGTTTACTGAAATGAGAAATTATTTGCTTTTCAATTTTGTTCATTGACCTCTTAGTATTACGTGTAGGTTGTTCAGCATAAAACTTCAATTTTTCCATATCCATTTGAAATAAATGATCTAAATTTCTAGAAGAAATTTTTCTCCTAACCTCTTTAGCTAGATTCATATTCTCTTCCATGATGGTATCTGGAAACAATCCCGACACCTCTCCAACATCCATTCCTTGCACCTAGGCCTCCTCTCCAACATCAACAATGTGTTTTCAGCTTCATTTGCTCTAGGATCTAAATTTGGCTCAAATTCTACTTCAGTTTCTGTATGTTGAGCCCCTACACAAAAACATGCCAAATAACATAGGATTCACTAAATACACTAAATACAAATACAAACCCTTCCTACTTAGGATTCACTAAATACAAATTTGTGCAATATGTTGCTATGCCCTTGTATTCAAATAAATTCAATGCATGAACATTCTTATCTCCCCTACTAATTAGCAATATTCACATATTCTTTGTATTACACACTTTGATTTGTGTTTTAAAAGGATATTCATGAAAGAAAAATCACTCATTCATTTAATTAAACACTAACAACTCAGTACAATGCCCTATCATCATATCCCAAGATGATATTATTGTGATTGGAATCACAACGATAATATCATCCATAGATAAAGTACTTACTAAACTTTAATTTGGATTTTCCTCAACTGATGACAATAGCACAAGCATAGGCAACAATTGATCTACCTTAACCTATGACTTATTTATGTCAATTATGTTAATGATAAAGTAGTGATACATAAAACTTGTAATATTTATGTTGACTTATTTAAGGATACACAACTATTCAACAATCAATACTAGAATTATCAATCATATAATAACACAAAATCAAAGATGTATTAAGGAAATCAATGATGGTGAAGAATGACAAGGTGATTAACAATAGATGAGTTAGGACTTCAATACCTTGAATAAATCATTCAAAAATATTAGCTAAGCTTAAAGGATAATTATCAAGTTTCAATTTATCAATTGGTACGAAAGAGAGTTTCTAAACATGATTTGGAGTTCAGACTTATTAATGAAAGATAAATGGTAATATACACAAGGATTGCAAATTTGACGCCTTACAGGTGGTAATAGTTTTCAATGGTTAGAAGGAACATCTCTAACACAAGAGGTGATTAAGAAGTTTAAATAAAATGAAAATTAACAAAAGCTACCCTCTCAACTAACTAGTTGACAAGAAAAATCAATATGTATTACACAACATAGGAATAACAAGACTAGCATTAAACATATTAGCTGAATCATGTGAAACCTTACAACCTTGCTATATTTTATGCTCTTGTAATTAAACAAAACAATCACTACCCATACCCATTAAATCACAATGCTGAAGATAATTTAAACATCATTGAGGGAGTTTATTTAGGAAGGAATATTTAAAAAAAAAATTATTATTAAATAATAATTTTTAAAAATTATTAAATCACAATGTTGAAGATAATTTAAACATCATTGAGGGAGTTTATTTAGGTATAGGGAGATTTTTTTAAAATTTCATTGTTAAACATCATTGTCAATGATTTTGCAATTATTGATGGTCTATTTAAATATGGTAGGATTTCTGAGGCTTGGGTCTATTTTCATAACACATGGAGAAATGTTTTGAAGCCAAATGTGATTACTTACAATTCTCAAATAGAAGACAAGGGATGTCTTCCTAATGTAGTAACAGATAATATTCTGCTATCTACTTTTTGCACTTGAGACAGGAGAGTTAAAGAGGGCATGTGAAGTGTTAGATGAAATGGAATTGAGGGGTTTGAAACCTAATGAAGTAGCATGCAACAAAATAATTTACCATCTGTACAAAGTAGGGCATATCGCTAGTGCACATTTACTGATGAATAAAATGATTCATAACGGCATGGCTCCTGATGTTGTCAACTATAATGTTCTAATTAGTGGTTATTGTAGAACATGAGAAAGTGATAAGGCTTTAAAGATTTTTGCAAACATGAAAATATTTGGCCTTATTCCAAATTTTGTAACTTACAAAGCTTTGATTGACACATTTTGCAAAGAAGACAAAATTTTAGATATCCTGAAGATAGGGATAGTTATAGTCCATTTGAAAGAGGGGTTGGCAACATCCCAGATGAGAAAAAACAGAGAGAAGATAAGGTTTATAAAGAAGAGTTTGGTTATGGAGATTTGGCAGAGAAATTTGAAGAGGTCTGATCTGTAAGCTATTTCATGTATGGATGGACAAGTTTCTATTGCATATTTGGATAATAGTATGAAATCAAGATAATGTTTTAGATTTATGACTTCATGTGATAGAATTTTTTTTTTTTTTCATTATTTCTTGCATAGGATTCAATAAATTTGTAAAAAAGAACTAATAAAAGGCACACTTTCCTTCAAGCAATGTCTAGAATGTTTTCCAAGCAAAAAAATTTTGAACTGTACTTTCGTTGTTATTGAGTAGTAAACATTTGAGGCAATTAATGAAATACATTTAGGCATTGTTGAAACTAATCTTTCATCATAGGACATACAATTAGGAGAGATGATGTTGAGGTATTAAAATCCATTCAAAAGAGGGGTTGATGTTTCATCATTGAGATTGTAGAGGAGATAAGGTTCATCCATTTGAAAGAGGGTTGATATTTCATCATCGAGATTGTAGAGGAGTTAAGGTTCATCAATTTGACAGAGGGTCAAGTAGTTCCTAAATGAGTGAAATCCTAGTGGAGATTAGCCCAATAAAGGAGAATTTGGTTACGTAGATTTTGCTGAGAAGTTTGAGATTCAATTTAGCCATTTAGTGCCTCGGATGGAGATGTTCTCGTTATTAAATTTGGATAACATTTTTGAATTTCTAGCCATGAAATTAAGATACTGTTTAAGATTTATGATTTTTGGGTGCTAGAAATTCATATTGTTGTATTATTTATTGTGTAAGCTTCAATGAGATTGGAAATACAAGTGATAAAGGGACACTGATAGAGACAACCTTAAATTGATACCACAATATAGAAATTGGAGGCATACTTTTTATAAGCTCACAATAGGTGGATTATAAACAATTAATGCATACTTATGTTGTATCACTGTCTTGTGATCTGAAAACCAGTATTCGTGTTGTATTCATCCACAACAAAAATAGAGAAAAAGAGTATAATAATAGAAAACAAAAGTAAGTTGGCCGTGGGAGATTGAAAGTTGGGTAATCAACTTGCGATTTAGTAGGGTAGTGAGATTGAGAGGTCCAATGATTTATTTTACTGTTAGTGAGTGATGTGCAGAATATTGAGAAACAATAATAGGGGTGAGACATACATTTGGAACATGTGTATATGTATTCAATTGAGAGTCTAAGGCTTCTAAAGTAATCCACCCATAATTTGCATCCCTGTTCTAAGCAGCGGCACAATCTTTGCATTTAGAAGAGGCTCAACAAATATATGGATCTTGTAGCAGAGCATATACTATCAAATGCCATTCATCCCCAAATTCACGCCTTTATGGAAGGATTCAATGAACTGATACCAAGGCATCTTATATATCAATATTCAATGATTAAGAACTTGTACTTCTGATCAATGGCCTTCTTGAAATTGATCTTAATGATATGACGTCCAACACATAATTCAAGGAGGATGTGGAATGCTTGTTGCAATTTTTCGTATGAACCTCAATGGTTCCTTTGGAAGGGTTTAATGCTCTTCAAGGCATACTTGGACCTCAAAGGTTTCAAATTTTTATAGCATATTAAGTACCAGAACGTCTTCCTTCAGCTCACACATGTCATAGATGGTCCTACCTTTAGTTATAATATATTAAATTATTTTAATATATTAGTTTTTTGTTATGCATATCTACATTACTCTGTAATATTTCTATTGTGTTTTTAATAAAGTGCTTTTTTAGTGTTTGTTCATACCTTGCCTCCAATTGGTGCATGTGTCTCCCTCTTCAGTTCCCTGCGCCTTTAGTTGCTTCCTCTTTTATATTTTGATTTCTTCCAAAACTAAATATCCTCTCGAGTTCGTATATAAAAAATCATGCACAATTTAAAGATTTTTACTCCAGTTGAGTCTCCTTCTAATTTTGGGTTTACATGAATCCCCACTATTATTATTATTATTACTAGCAGGGCTTAAATTTGATGGTCGACCTTGCCTGTCAACAAATTTTTTAATGACAGTTATCTATTCAAAGGTGCCCTTGAAACATTATGATATAATACTAAGTAAAATTATATATAAATCAAATATATATGTCATTATAATTCTATATAAATTTTGACAATCTATCCAAAATCGCTCCTTTCATCTAATACAATCTTCTTAAAATTTTGATTGTATTTTACAACAAAAATATCTAAATACGGTCATACGGCCATCAAATTTACTAGCATATATATATTAAATATTAATATATATAAAATGTTGAGAGTTATCCTTCTCAAGACACTTATTTTCGTCATTTTTTCTATTTGATAATGATAACTCTCTGCATATTTTTTATAAATTATTATTTAATATATGTATGCTAGTATAAATAATATGATATGTATACATGATGATCTATGTATGATTTTATTTTATTTTTCAAAGAATAGATATAAATGTAACTAATCGTATTAAGAAAGGAAATTCAAAGAGGAAACTATTTTTTTTTCTCTTTTTTTTTTTTTAAATTTCTCTGAGTACTTAGGTTTGTGAAGACCTTTAATACATGCTTTTATTAAATTTGATGTTAATAGAATATTTAATTTAGATCCAATAAAAAATTGATTCTTTCATTAAAGTTCTCACAACAAGATTGGAGTTGATGCCCACGACTCCATATTTTATTCCCTTAAAGATTTCCACCGATGACTACCATGATTACAATTATAAAGTCTATATTTACCCAATATTAACTCCTTATAATAAGAGATTGTAGCATGCCTAATGTTTCCTTCAATCTACACATCTAGATGCAAGAATGAACAAATTTACATGTAACACCCCTCCATTTTGTTCTTTTGATCGAACAGTGTTCGTTATGTATGTTTTGCTTTGTTAGCACGTTGGTTATAGCTTGGTTACTTTTGACCGCTAATTGTTAAGCGATGTAAACATTATGTTTTGATGTGATGGTACTTTAATCATATGATATTATTATTTCATGTTATGGATTAAATTATCATGTATGTGAATTATTGATGCTTTATGCTTTGATTATACCATTGATGATTAGAGGTGTCAGTTAGCGATATTGTATTGGTGAAGGGGACGGGATCACATCACTCGCATGCGAGTGCCCTGTGATTCCGCCATTTCCTCTTCACGGCGTGTTTTAACATTTATATATATATACATGTTTGACACTCTTGTTGTGTGCAGGATGCAGGTATAGGACATTGACTCCACCTAGTTCCACAGGTCTAAGCATGTCCCTTGTTCAACAAAAAATGATTGGGAGATAGTAGCTAGGTTTTCTGTGTCGTGACATCACCCTAGCCATAGTGTGTCGTCGGGTTGTCAATTGGGATAAGTTATTTTCCTTGTCGTCTTGTCTCTCCTTGCTTGCGTGTTTAAATTTCCTAGTGAAATGGTGTTTGCTTTATTTAAATTTATTGCCAAAATTCATAAAAGAGTGCTTATTAATTAATTAGTTAATTTAATTCAATCAATAAAATAATCTAATCATGAATTAGATTTATTTGTTGATTAATTAAATTAGTTCAATTGTGTTAGCATTATTAAATATTGTGACAAATCAAAAAAATAGAAATTGCCTTGCATTCCTCTTGAAATAAAATTAAAAATGATTTTTTTTAAATGTAATTGTTAAATTCAATTTTGTGGATGAAAGGGAATTTAATTGACATTTGGGGTGCAAATAGAATTTTGTTTTAAATAAATATTATGCATTTGAAATGGGAAATAGAATTGTTTTATTAATTTTCAAAAATGAAAATATCTAAATTTGCAATCAATTTTGGTGGGTGAACTCAAAATTAGGGGTTTGACAATTTGGAGAAGGAAAGGGCATAAGGAAATTCATTTTCTTTTTTGGAATTATCTGTTTTTGGAATTTGGTAATTTTGGAGAGCAAAAAGAAACTTGGAATTCTTGGAGAAATTTTTTGAAGAAGGATTGGAAAGATTTGTTGAAGCAAAATTTGAAAGAGAGCAACCTCCATTGAAGGATTCAAAAAGCTTGGAGAAAAACAAAAGGTTCCATGCTTTCCTTATTATGCCATCTTATTTTAATTTTTTTTTTTGTGTTTGAAATGGTTCAATCTATTAATGGAATTCAAATTCTGATTGAAAACCCATGAGAAGATCTTCATTTGAACTTGAACAAAAGAACTTTCAAACTTTTGTGAAAACAAAAGATAAAAAAATTCATCCTCAAACTATCAATGGAAAATCTTGAAAACAAGCATGGAAATTCAATAGTTTTTCTATGAAAGTGTATTTGCTTGGAAAAATCTTAATTCAAATTGTGAGAAATCTTTAATTTATTGTGTTAAATCTTGCAATTTCAATGGCAAATTATTGTAATTCTCAGATTGAGCATTTGCTCAATCTGAGTATGGAAAATAAGTATTTTTACAGTCATTTATTATGACTGTGTATATATATAAATATATACATATATATTTGTGAGTTGTTTAAACCAAAAAAATTTGAAGTAATGTGAAACTATGTTTTTTTTCACTGTTATGGGTTTTACCCAAAATTTTCGTTTTTACCAGTCGTTGGTGTGTTTAAATCCGTGTGGCAGATTTGTTTTATAGGATGGGTTAAGTGTATGGGGGAGGGTTTAAACCCTCGGCCACCCCAAGAATGGCGACGACTTCCTGTGAGGGCAGCGTCGTCGCTGCCAGCATAGGCCGTCGCCCCCATTCATGGGGGCTGCGTCCCCTGTTCAAACAGGGCGCGGCCGAACCCTAAGTGTGGATGACATTTGGTTATGAAATTTTCTTTTTAATTTCATTTATTATATTTATTAAACATAAAACATATAACATATTTTATATTATATGTTTTATATTTAATATATATAATATGAAATTTGATTTCAATGTTTATTTTGTCAATTAAAATATAATTTATATATATATTTTAATATATATGTTATATATAATAATTTAATATTATTATATAATATATATTATAATATGTGTATATTATATTTTAATAAATGCTTAAGTAATTATCATGCACATTTAAATATTAATTATATATATATATATTTAAAGATATATATGTAATTAGATATATATATATCGAGTATATATATATATATATGTATTTTTAAATGTGATTTATTTTCTAAAAGAGAGGAAGTATTTAAATTATAATGAGATATTTGTTAAGGGATAGATGAAAATTGGTTTATGGGAAATCATTGGTTATCAAAAGAAAAATTGATTTAAAGATATTGTGTGTATTGCATCAACAAGAATCAAACCCTTATGTGATTGTGCAAGAACATAGTTTATTTAATTTGTTTAAGTGCACTAATGTGATGAATGATTGGATTTACGAAATCTGAAGGTAGATTACATTATATTGTTTGCAAGCTTTCTTTTGTCGTGGGGTGTTTATTCTTGTTGGGATTTGAGTAAGATTTTGTAAGTCTTCTAGATAGAACCGTCTTCTATGTTATGGGGTTGCTGTCATGTCGATCTACCTTGTTGCCATGGGTAGTGCGTAATTGCGTCCAGTGTTATAACTGATTATCTTGGTCGGGTTTTGTTGACTTCATGTCGTGTTTAGGGATTCATTATCCCTAGGTTGCAATAGAGTACCCTTTGGTTGTGGCATAGTTCCACGTGTTGTCTTAGAGAAGTGGCTTACATTGAGGGCCGACAGACAAAGTGGTGCCAGGAGATCTCAATGTAAGTTAGTTAATTCAGTGAAAACTAAAACAATTGATTAGTGTAGGTGGTACCATCATTTAAAAGATTAATTTTGCCTCTCTCATGGACGCAAGTGCTTGTATAGACTTGGGATGAGACGAGAAGGCATGAAATGGCAAGATCATTATCTTGTCCCTTCTAAAGATAACTGATTCCGCATTGGTTTGCATGTGGGGCCGGGAATCGTTAGAGGTTACCAGGATATCCCGAGATGGGGGCCGGGACCTAGGAAGACTTGCCAGGATATCCCATGAGACATTGTGATGACACTTCTCCTAAGTCAGCATTATGTTTGTATTCGTGATGTGTTCATTACTTAAAATCTGGAAGCGTTGTAACCTTTGTGTCATGTGATGTCATGTGCATATCCTTTTTCAGTTGAGTCATGTTGCCTATGTTTAGAGGTTGTTGGTCTTGACCTAAAATCCTTGTTACTATCTCCTAGCATGGGGGTTGAGCCTTCGGGCATCACTTGGTTGGGTGGAACGTGCACCTTACTTTGTTGTTTTTTGGCGTTTTCTTGTGTGGTCGAGACTTTTGTGTTGGAGAGCTCGTGGGATCCAGTTGCTTCCTTGGTTTCATTTATGATAGTTGCTCTTGTATTTTATTTACCCCTCATTGTTATCGAGGTGGAAATTGTAATAAGCAATCATGTTATTGATTTACCTCATTCTGGGAATGAGTGATGTAATTGTAATTATATAACTTTTGTTATTGGTAACCATGAAGGATCTCATGGTCTTAATGAAAATCTCATGTATGGAATGTATGTGCTTTAATTAGTTAAGTGAATGTTGTTAAGTTTCATTTCATGCATGTTGTTTAATTTGTGATTTAAATAATCTTTGTCTCGTGACCTTAGGGGATTATTGGCTTTGTGTTGCAATCTTCCATGTATTTGTAATTAAAAAAATAAAATTGTTGTGCATTTGTTTAGTAGTTTGCAACTTCCCCTAGGGTTGCGTGGTGGGGCATTACACATGGTATCAGAGCCTAGGTTTAAACACTGGGTACTCTGGGATTATGATGAGCCCATTAAGCTTTTAGTTGTGTGGGTTTTAATTGTGTGTTGTGCTTAATACCTTTTTGTGTCTATGTAGGATAATGCCTCCCAGGCATGGAAGAGGTGGGGGTCGTAGACGTGGCCGTTTAGGCGGTCGCATTGGGGAATAGCAAGACCCACCTCCACATGTTCCACTTGTTTCTGACCATGAGGAACAACAGGCTTCTCAGAATATTCAGGGAGATGGCAATCAGAATCTGGATCCACCCAAGATCGAGGACGCTCAGTTGCGTCAATTGTTAGAGGAGACCCTTGCCCACCTTGGGCCTAGGCAGGAGGTAGAGCCAGTGGTGGTTAGAGAGAGAGAGGTACCAGTTCAATCTGATTCAGAGGTAGCAGCCCATATGAGGGACTTGCTTAGAGCACGACCACTCATTTTTGATGGATCAGGCAGTGGTTTGGAGGCAAAGACATGGCTCATTGACTTGACTAGTTGTTTTGCTATGCACCCATATGGGAGCAACACTCGAGCTAGGTGCGCTATCATGCAATTGAGGGGATTTGCCTCCACTTGGTGTTGATTAGAGGAGCAGAAGCTCCATCTAGATATTGGTACAGTTTCTTGGGAGTTGTTCCTAGAGCGGTTTCGGGCTAGATTTCTTTTCGAGCATTAGAGGCAGCGTCGAGGGGATGAGTTCCACACCTTTCGATAGATGACTATGTCAGTAGAGATGTATGAGCGTCGTTTCTACGAGCTCAAACAGCATGCGGGCATAGGTGATGATGAGGGCATGTTGGTACAACATTTTCTTAGGGGCTTAAACGCCCGTATCAGTGGTGGAGTGCAGATTTTTGAACCCAGGACCATGGAGGTGGCGGTCGACAAGGCCAGGCTCATTGAGGAGAACCTGGCGATGGCCTTAGGTGGTCATGTAGGAGTGCAGGTGGGCAGTGGTTCAGCAGCTGGGACTAGTGCTTGAGGAGGTCAGCCTCAGGGAGGTGCACCTTCTAGAGCTCCGCAGGGTCTGTTTCAAAGTGGTCAGCAGTAGCAGCAGGGTTCCCAGGGGAAACGGAAGGGTTTCCAGCAGAGGCAGGGGGACAGGAGTTGGAGGCGCATGAGACACTTCAACTCTGAGCAGCTAGCGCAGAGTTCTCATTCATCTTTCAGGGGTAGTGCGCAGCAGTCTAGCGCACCACTTGCAGGCAGGGGCTTTGGTAGAGGCACTGGATGTTTTGCGTGTGGCCAACAGGGTCACATAGCGAGGATGTGTCCCAATAAGGGCGCATCGGGTTATTCTTAGGGACCGGCAGCGTCAGAGCCGACTGTAGGAGATGTAGGCCATGGGCATCGAGTATTCACAGCGGTTGACAACCGCCAGGCAGAGCACTAGGGTACAGTCGTTGAGGCCTATGGTATGTTGAGGGGTAAGCTAGTTTCTATTCTATTTGATTCTGGAGCATTGGATTCCTTTGTTTCTTCATCTGTTGTGGCGCGATGTAGACTAGATGCGGTAAAGCAGGTCGATAGGTGGTAGGTAGAGTTAGCTTCAGGTGCAAAAGTTGCATCCCTTTCCCTTGTGCCTGAGTGTAGGTTAGAGGTTGGACCTCTCTAGACTACCTTGGACCTTCGTGTTATTCCATTGGGTTCTTATGATGTTGTCATAGGAATGGATTGGCTAGAGGCTCATAGTGCAGTCATTGATTGTCGACGTAAGTCGATTAGATGCATTGAGGCATCTGTTAGAGAGGTAGAGGTAGTGGGGGTTCAGAGGCCGATCTCTTTGAGGATCATCTCAGCTATGCAGTTGAGAAGGTGTGTGCGGTAGGGTTGCCAATTGTTCACTGTTACAGTGGATGATTTGGATCTAGGAGGTGGAGAAGAGAAGGTCTCTCTTGATAGTCACCCCATTCTTCAGGAGTTTTCCGATGTCTTTCCAGATGAGATTCCAGGGATGCCTCCTCAGAGGGACATTGACTTCAAGATAGACTTGGTACCTGGATCAGAGCCCATTTCACAAGCTCCCTATCGCATGACTACTCAGGAGCTGAAAGAGCTTAGGTTGCAGCTTGAGGAATTGCTAGAGAAGGGTTTTATTCGCCCTAGTGTTTCTCCATGGGGAGCGCCTGCCATCTTTGTGAAGAAGGACGGTTCACTTCGGTTATGCATTGATTACCGACAGTTGAACAAAGTGACCATCAGAAATCGGTATCCTCTTCCTAGGATTGACAATCTATTCGATCAGATCAAAGGTGCTACCATCTTTTGGAAGATTGATCTCAAGTTAGGATATCATTAGCTTTGAATCAACGAGTCAAATATTCATAAGACCGCGTTCTGAACGCGGTATGGTCACTATGAGTTCACAGTTGTGCCATTTGGTTTGACAGATGCACCCTCAGTGTTCATGAGTCTTATGAATGGGGTATTTCGTACATACCTTGACAGGTTTGTTCTTGTGTTCCTAGATGATATTTTGGTATACTCTAGAATGATGGAGGAACATGAGGAGCATTTACGACAGGTATTACAGTGTTTGCGAGATAATCAACTATATGCTAACTTGTTGAAGTGTGAATTCTTTAGGACTGAGGTTCAATACCTTGGGCATGTGATCTCTGGGGAAGGTATTTCAGTGGATCCTGCAAAGATCCAAGCGATCTTAGATTGGCCTGCGCCCACAAATGTGGCAGAGATACGTAGCTTCATGGGGCTAGCGGGTTATTACAAGTGATTTGTGCAGGAATTTTTGAGGCTAGGGCATCCTATCACCTCCCTTCAGAGGAAAGGAAAGAGGTTTGAGTGGTCTGAGAAGTGTGAGACAGCCTTTCAGTGTCTTAAGGGGAAGTTGACCAGTGCTCCTATACTTGCGATACCGGATCCTATTGGGGACTTTGTAGTCTGTACAGATGTGTCCTTGGAGGGATTAGGTGTAGTATTGATGCAGGAGGGTCGTGTCATTGCATATGAGTCACGGAAGCTCAAGGAACATGAGCTAAACTATCCTACCCACGATCTTGAGTTGGCAGCAGTGGTTCATGCATTGACGAGATGGAGGCACTTTCTTCTGGGGCATAGGTTTGAGCTACATAGTGATCATAGGAGCCTTCAGTATATCTTCACGCAGCCCAACCTTAATGCTAGGCAAAGGCGATGGATGGAGTTTCTCTGTGAATATGACTTCGAGGTGAAGTATATCCAAGGGAAGGAGAATGTGGTTGCAGATGCCGTCAGTAGGCGAAGGCATGAGATATCTGAGTTGACTCTTATTGTTGATTTGTGGAGTCAGATTCTTTCTGCCCTCCCAGCCGACAGTTGGTATCAGGATGTTAGATCGGTGATAGAGGTAGGAAGACCCCTTGAGGGTAGATATTCAGGATACTCTCTAGATGCTGATGAGATATTGAGACACATGGGATGCATATACGTTCCCCCATCATGTGAGCTTCGTGCTTTGGTCATGACTGAAGCACATCGTGCAACTTATTCAGCCCATCCAGGGGTGAAGAAGATGTATGCACATTTGCGTCAGTTATATTTTTGGCAAGGGATGAAGTGAGATATTGCAAATTTTGTGTCGAGATGTCTTGAGTGTCAGCGGGTGAAGGCCAAACACTAGCATCCAGCAGGGCTTTTGTAGTCACATTTAGTACCAGAGTGGAAATGGGATATAATCTCATTGGATTTCATTGTTGGTTTACCCAACTCTTCAAGACGGCATGATGCAATCATGGTAACAGTGGATAGGTTGACGAAGGTAGCACACTTCTCACCTATGCGCTCTTCCTATACTGCATCATCCATAGCTAGAGTGTTCATGGAGGATATAGTGAGGTTACATGGTATTCCACGTCAGATTATCTCTGACAGGGATCTAGTGTTCACCTCAGCTCTATGGACGTCATTATAGCATGCGATGGGAACACAGTTGAACTTCAGTTCAGCTTACCACCCAGAGACAGATGGACAAACTGAGAGGGTTAATTAGATCCTCAAAGACATGTTGCGTATGTACATGATGGACCAGCAGACACGATGGGAGGACTATCTCTATTTGGTAGAGTTTGCCTATAATAATGGCTTTCAGAGTTCTATCGGCATGGCTCCATTCCAGGCATTGTATGGGCGACCATGTCACACTCCCTTGAGTTGGGATCGGCTAGAGGATAGACTAACTTTGGGTCCTGAGATGTTGCAGGATATGGAGCAACAGGTAGATAGGATTAGAGAGTACTTGGTGGCAGCGTAGGATAGGCAGAAGAAGTATGCGGATGCACATAGAGTGGACCGTCAGTTTTTCGTAGGCGATAGAGTCTTCTTGCGTGTGCGTCCATGAAAGAGTCCAATCCGTTATGGAAAAGGCTCTAAGTTGGCGCCTCGCTTTGTTGGACCCTTCGAGATTCTTGAGAAGATTGGTCCTATTGCTTACCGTCTTGCTTTACCGCCCAGTCTCTCGCATGTGCACGACGTATTTCATGTATCAGTTCTTCGGTCATACCATCCAGACATTTCTCATGTCCTTGATTGGAATGCTTTGCAGGTAGAGGATGGGTAGCTGGCTTTGGAGCCCGTGGCCGTGGTGGAGCGTAGAACGCTCGCTCTTTGAGGGTGAGATATTGATCAGGTTAGGATCCAGTGGGATCCTAGGGATGACTCATCATCCACTTGGGAAGATGCAACTAGGATGAGGGAACTTTATCCCTATTTGTTTGCAGGCTTCCAAGAGTAAGCCTGACCCTAGGGGGGAGGATGTAACACATCTAGATGCAAGAATGAACAAATTTACATGTAACACCCCTCCATTTTGTTCTTTTGATCGAACAGTGTTTGTTATGTATGTTTTGCTTTGTTAGCACGTTCGTTATAACTTGGTTACTTTTGACCGCTAATTGTTAAGCGATGTAAACATTATGTTTTGATGTGATGGTACTTTAATCAGATGATATTATTATTTCATGTTATGGATTAAATTATCATGTATGTGAATTATTGATGCTTTATGCTTTGATTATACCATTGATGATTAGAGGCGTCAGTTAGCGATATTGTATTGGTGAAGGGGACGGGATCACATCACTCGCATGCGAGTGCCCTGTGATTCCGCGATTTCCTCTTCACGGTGTGTTTTGAAATTTATATATATATGCATGTTTGACACTCGTGTTATGTGCAGGATGCAGGTATAGGACATTGACTCCACCTGGTTCCACAGGTCTAAGCATGTCCCTTGTTCAACAGAAAACGATTGGGAGATAGTAGCTAGGTTTTCTGTGTCATGACATCACCCTAGCCATAGTGTGTTGTCGGGTTGTCAATTGGGATAAGTTATTTTCCTTGTCGTCTCATCTCTCCTTGCTTGTGTGTTTAAATTTCCTAGTGAAATGGTGTTTGCTTTATTTAAATTTATTGCCAAAATTCATAAAAGAGTGCTTATTAATTAATTAGTTAATTTAATTCAATCAATAAAATAATCTAATCATGAATTGGATTTATTTGTTGATTAATTAAATTAGTTCAATTGTGTTAGCATTATTAAATATTGTGACAAATCAAAAAAATAGAAATTGCCTTGCATTCCTCTTGAAATAAAATTAAAAATGATTTTTTTTAAATGTAATTGTTAAATTCAATTTTGTGGATGAAAGGGAATTTAATTGACATTTGGGGTGCAAATAGAATTTTGTTTTAAATAAATATTATGCATTTGAAATGGGAAATAGAATTGTTTTATTAATTTTCAAAAATGAAAATATCTAAATTTGCAATCAATTTTGGTGGGTGAACTCAAAATTAGGGGTTTGACAATTTGGAGAAGGAAAGGGCATAAGGAAATTCATTTTCTTTTTTGGAATTATCTGTTTTTGGAATTTGGTAATTTTGGAGAGCAAAAAGAAACTTGGAATTCTTGGAGAAATTTTTTGAAGAAGGATTGGAAAGATTTGTTGAAGCAAAATTTGAAAGAGAGCAACCTCCATTGAAGGATTCAAAAAGCTTGGAGAAAAAAAAAAGGTTCCATGCTTTCCTTATTATGCCATCTTATTTTAATTTTTTTAATTTTTTTTGTGTTTGAAATGGTTCAATCTATTAATGGAATTCAAATTCTGATTGAAAACCCATGAGAAGATCTTCATTTGAACTTGAACAAAAGAACTTTCAAACTTTTGTGAAAACAAAAGATAAAAAAATTCATCCTCAAACTATCAATGGAAAATCTTGAAAACAAGCATGGAAATTCAATAGTTTTTCTATGAAAGTGTATTTGCTTGGAAAAATCTTAATTCAAATTGTGAGAAATCTTTAATTTATTGTGTTAAATCTTGCAATTTCAATGGCAAATTATTGTAATTCTCAGATTGAGGATATGCTCAATCTGAGTATGGAAAATAAGTAATTTTACAATCATTTATTATGACTGTGTATATATATAAATATATACATATATATTTGTGAGTTGTTTAAACCAAAAAAATTCGAAGTAATGTGAAACTGTGTTTTTTTTCACCGTTCTGGGTTTTACCCAGAATTTTTGTTTTTACCAGTCGTTGGTGTGTTTAAATCCATGTGGCAGATTTGTTTTATAGGATGGGCTAAGTGTATGGGGGAGGGTTTAAACCCTCGACCACCCCAAGAATGGCGACGACTACCTGTGAGCACAACGTCGTCGCTGCCAGCATAGGCCGCCACCCCCATTCATGGGGGCTGCGTCCCCTGTTCAAACAGGGCGCGACCGAACCCTAAGTGTGGATGGCATTTGGTTATAAAATTTACTTTTTAATTTCATTTATTATATTTATTAAACATAAAACATAAAACATATTTTATATTATATGTTTTATATTTAATACATATAATATGAAATTTGATTTCAATGTTTATTTTGTCAATTAAAATATAATTTATACATATATATTTTAATATATATGTTATATATAATAATTTAATATTATTATATAATATGTGTATATTATATTTTAATAAATGCTTAAGTAATTATCATGCACATTTAAATATTAATTATATATATATATATATATTTTAAGATATATATGTAATTAGATATATATATATATTGAGTATATATATATATATATATATGTATATTTGATTATATAGATATTTAATAAATATATATGTATTTTTAAATGTGATTTATTTTCTAAAAGAGAGGAAGTATTTAAATTATAATGAGATATTTGTTAAGGGATAGATGAAAATTGGTTTATGGGAAATCATTGGTTATCAAACGAAAAATTGATTTAAAGATATTGTGTGTATTGCGTTAACAAGAATCAAACGAATAATCAAACCCTTATGTGATTGTGCAAGAACATAGTTTATTTAATTTGTTTAAGTGCACTAATGTGATGAATGATTGGATTTACGAAATTCGAAGGTAGATTACCTTATATTGTTTGCAAGCTTTCTTTTGTCGTGGGGTGTTTATTCTTGTTGGGATTTGAGTCAGATTTTGTAAGTCTTATAGATAGAACCATCTTCTATGTTATGGGGTTGCTATCATGTCGATCTACCTTGTTGCCATGGGTAGTGCGTAATTGCGTCCAGTGTTATAACTGATTATCTTGGTTGGGTTTTGTTAACTTCATGTCATGTTTAGGGATTCATTATCCCTAGGTTGCACTAGAGTACCCTTTGGTTGTGGCATAGTTCCACATGTTGTCTTAGAGAAGTGGCTTACATTGAGGGCCGACACACAAAGTGGTGCCAGGAGATCTCAATGTAAGTTAGTTAATTCAGTGAAAACTAAAACAATTGATTAGTGTAGGTGGTACCATCATTTAAAAGATTAATTTTGCCTCTCTCATGGATGCAAGTGCTTGTATAGACTTGGGATGAGACAAGAAGGCCTGGAATGGCAAGATCGTTATCTTGTCTCTTCGAAAGATAACTGATTCCGCATTGGTTTGCATGTGGGGCCGGGAGTCGTTAGAGGTTACCAGGATATCCCGAGATGGGGGCCGGGACCTAGGAAGACTTGCCAGGATATCCCATGCGACATTGTGATGACACTTCTCCTAAGTCAGCATTATGTTTGTACTCGTGATGTGTTCATTACTTAAAATCTGGAAGCGTTGTAACCTTTGTGTCATGTGATGTCATGTGCGTATCCTTTTTCAGTTGAGTCATGTTGCCTATGTTTAGAGGTTGTTGGTCTTGACCTGAAATCCTTGTTACTATCTCCTAGCACAGGGGGTGTGCCTTCAGGCATCACTTGGTTGGGTGGAACGTGCACCTTACTCCGTTGTTTTTTGGCATTTTCTTGTGTGGTCGAGACTTTTGTGTTGGAGAGCTCGTGGGATCCAGTTGCTTCCTTGGTTTCATTTATGATAGTTGCTCTTGTATTTTATTTACCCCTCATTGTTATCAAGGTGGAAATTGTAATAAGCAATCATGTTATTTATTTACCTCATTCTGAGAATGAGTGATGTAATTGTAATTATATAACTTCTATTATTGGTAACCATGAAGGATCTCATGGTCTTAATGAAAATCTCATGTATGGAATGTATGTGCTTTAATTAGTTAAGTGAATGTTGTTAAGTTTCATTTCATGCATGTTGTTTAATTTGTGATTTAAATAATCTTTGTCTCGTGACCTTAGGGGATTGTTGGCTTTGTGTTGAAATCTTACATGTATTTGTAATTGAAAAAATAAAATTTGTTGTGCATTTGTTTAGTAGTTTGCAACTTCCCCTAGGGTTGCGTGGCAGGGCATTACATTACAAATTTGAACCAAACACCATATACCAAACATTTTCCCCTTTTCATAACCCCACTCTAGGAACTCAAACTCTTCCTAATTCATAAGACCCACATTTTTTTTTCTTGAAGTCTGAATAATATTGAGAGAGGCTCAAGTTTGACATACCTTGTTTATGTCTATAATAACTTTGCAAGATTTTTTCACGTATTCTCTGTTCATGTTCTGCTGAATACTTTCGTATAGTCTTACTTTTTCTTGTCTTTTTGTTCCCCATCTCCTTTGTAAAATATCGCTTAACATTTTTTTTGAATCTTCTCCTCCAAAACTTGCTTTGTAGAACAAAAATATCTTTCACAATTTTTCTATTTCTCTTCTCCAAAACTTGTCTTCTAAAACCTAAATATCCTTCACAATTCCTTTGATTTTCTCTTACTTATATAATGATTTACAGAAAAAACCCTATAATTTCAATCCTAAAATTAAAAATTGATTAACATGCATTTTTAAAAAATTAGGCTAAAACTTAAACTTAACTACTAATATTAAAGTTTTTTTTTGAGAAGTGATTAACATGCATTACATGCATTTGATAAATTTAGGAAAAAAATCTAAAACTAAACATAACTGTTAATATTAGAAAAATAAAATAAAATTGATTAACATGTATTACATGCATTCTAAAAAACTTAGAAAAAACAAGTAAAAACTACACTTAATTATTAATATTAATATTAAAATCATTACATGCATTTGAATAACTTAAAAGAATTTCTAAAACTACACTTCACTTTTAATATTAAAATCCAAAAAAAAATTATTGGAAAAAAGAAGTTAAAACTACACTTAACTATTAATATTAATATTAAAATCATTACTTGCATTCTCAAATTTAGAAAAAAAAAATTAAAACTACACTACACTTAACTTGTTAATATTAATATTAATATTAAAATTAAAAAAAACTACTAATATTAAAATTAAAAAAAAATATATTAATTTTTAAATCTGAAAAAGAAGGAAGAAAAACTAAAAAGTTGTTGATATAACGTGTTGCATGAAAAAAAACCAAAAGATTGCTAACTTGGGGAAAACTTTAGTGGCTTTTTAGGGGTTCATTGGAACCCCCCGAACCCCCTTCATTAGAAGGGGGGTTCTAATGAACCCCTCCCTTTTTTTACTTTGTTTTTTTAATTACGAAATTAAAACATTTTTTACTTTCGAAGCTCGATTTGGAGGTGCAAATGGAGTCAAATAGATGAATCAAGTTGGAGAACCGTAGTCCTTGAAACAAGCTTCCTGAAAACTATAAATTTGATATATTTTGCTTTTAATTTGTATTATATTTTTTAGTTTTACTAGACATAGGTTTTTCACCGAACATTAAGTTCGGTGAAAAACTATTGTGGAAAAATAGTAAATTAGTGAACTTTTTTTTTGGAAAAATATGTACCCACCAATATTTATGTCCTCGCTCAAACAAAAAAAAAAAGAAAATAATTTCAATAAATACAAAAAAAGTTATTCGATTGAAAGATCACCTATGTCTAAATTGTAATTAGTTTGACTTTAAAACTTAATTAAAAAAAAAAAATCAACAAAATGTTATGGAACAAAATGGATGCCCTAAATATTAGTGTTACCAACCTAAATTCAAAAGAATTATAATTCAATCCTTTGTAGAAAAAACGTTATGCGATTCAAAGTACACCACTTTTTTAAAATGTTGTTTATTATTGAAAACTAGTTATCAAAGGAGATGCAAAAAAATTTACAATTTTTTTTAAAAAAAAAATTTAAAAAAATATTTAGAATCTACAGAGAAAATCTCACAAATCATTAGTTTGAATCATCTTCAAATTTCTAACAATTTACCTACTATAAGTGTCAGAAAGTGAAGGTTTTGCTCAAAATGTTGCTTTCAATGTCAAGTTTAGCCAAAAAGTGTAACCCACTATTGTGGGATCACCCTAAAGCATAATTTATAGTGGTTGAAAGCTGAGAATCTCCTTTAAAAACCCTTTTCATTTCATCAATTTTGGGTAAAAAAAAAGTCGCCAGCCACATACCCATGTCATATTGCCACTTTTTGGCCCATCATGATCCTGCACATACCCATATACTTAACTATATTCTAGAATAAAAAAATAGCTAAATGGCGCCATAATTTTCAATATAATTAAAATACTCTAAAAATATAGCTCGTCAAATTGGAGAAGTGAAAGGTCAATACCAACACTGAGGAACAGAGGAAGAGTTTCGATCACGAGTGAAAACAAGGTCCATACTAGTGTCGAGGAAGAGATTGGATTAAAACAAGGTCAATACTAGCACTGACGAAGAGTTTGGAGGAGTGAAAACAAGGTGAATACCAGGGCCGAGGAAGAGTTGGGAGGAGTGAAAACAAGGTCAATACCAGCGCTAGGGACAAGGTTGAGGGAACTCAGGGAAAATCCATGACCAAGGAACAATGAGTATTGTAAGTTTGGCACCCCCATTCTCTTTAACCTGCATTTTTCATGCCTAGTTTCCAATTTAGATGCAATCTTTACACATGCATAATAGGGATAATAGGAGCTTCATGCCTCGAACAAGGGTTTCAAATTCACTTCAAAAATTCAATGGGATTAAATGTGGATTGACCTCTATGATATTGTGTCACGTCTCATACTCTGATGCAGGTTGCTTTTGGTTTGTGTGGATTTGTTATATGATCTGATGCATGTGGTAGAGTAATAATGAATACTATGGTGTTTTGGTGTGGTGATATATGAAAATGTTTGCTTAAACTATGAAAAGTTGAATAGAATCAAATGTGCTCTATTTTGAAAATGAAGCAAAATAGAATAGAAACGTTTGAATTGATGTATTATATTGTTTTGATTTATAGCTTTATGGGATACTAATTCAATCTATTGTTGTGTGCCTAAGTGCACTTGAGATGCAGGTGGTCGAAGACCAAGGGTGTAATTAAGGAAAAGAGGTTAGCTTCTTGACAGGATAAAGCATGATGTCCTCTCGATCACACATGAGCACTTAGATTCATGTAGAATGCATTTAGGAATGGCAATTTTAGTTTGATTGTTTTGATTGTTTGCAATTAAATAATGATTAGTCAAATTAAATAAATAGTGAAATATAAGTGTAATAAAGTAAAATAATTAATTTTAATTTTAATTTAATTATAGATTTTGTTTTAAATGATTTTTCATGTTAAAATCTGAGTGAGTATGTTATCCTTCATTTAACCTGTGTTGGTTTTTTATTTAATAAATTAACTAATAGTTAGAAGTTATTTATTTAATTATTGGGTAAATATTTACATTGTAAAAATAAGAATTAGTTTTGGGTAAATATTTTTCAAAAAAAAGGGAATTTATTTGCAACTAAATTAAATATTATTCTATATTTTTCATTTTGAGCATGGGAAAAGGAAAATAACAAAAGGGATAAGTTATATCTTTATTTTTATTTTAAAATCTTTTTTCAAGATTAGGTTAGAAATGGTAAAGGAAAAACTTTATTAAAGGAAAGGAATTTCTGGGAGAGATAACGGTTCTTGGTCATCTTCTTGAAAGTATGCTCTACAATTTTAACTCTAATGGCTGCAAAATAAATGATTATTTTATCAAAAAGATTCAGAAAGTTTTCAACTAGCAGGAGCAAGGATTAATAAGGTAATAGGAAAAGGAGACGAGAAGAGGAAGCTCTATCAGCAATCACATTCCGGAAGAAACAAAGGAAGAAGGTTGTCTCGAGAACAACTACAACTGGAAGTGAAATTTCCAGGCTTCTAATTTCTCTTTCCATAAATTTAATTTTCAAGTGTTTGGAGAATAAAAGTATAACTGAAAGAATCTCAAACAAGTGATGTGTGTAGTGTTTGCAATACTAAAAAATGTGTGGAGATTTTCTATTATTTTGTATGCATCAATAAAAAAATTTCTCAACTTCTTTGTAAAGATTATTTTGTTATCAGTGGTGGAATTCATTAGTTAGTGAATCTATGTCCTTTAATCCTACTTTAGATTATGAAACCTTTATACATATATTCAGAATTAAAACTATAAATATATACATATATATATATATATATTTATATACACATTCTTGCCTGTAGATCCATATATATATATATATATATATATATATATATATATAGATATATATATATATATATATATATATATATATATATATATATATATATACATATATATGTATATTTACTTTGTAAGGATTTTGAAACACAGAATTGTATGAATGCACCCACTGGAGTTTTATATTTAAAAGATGTAGGGAATACATGGGAAATGGCTTACTCCCAGCCACGACCCAAGAAGGAGGGGTTGCGCTATGGGGGGAACAATGCCCTCCATAGGTTGTGGCTTGTGGAGGTGGCTTGTTTTATATTTAAAAGATGTAGGGAATACATGGGAAATGGCTTACTCCCAGCCATGCCCCAAGAAGGAGGGGTTGCGCTGTGGGGGGAACAATGCCCTCCACAGGTTGTGGCTTGTGGAGGTGGCGCTTCCCCCTCACAGGCAGCACCTTCCCCTTGGGGAGAGGCATCAGCCGCCCACAACAAACAAGTTTAAATCTTCAACTTTATTTAATACTTTCATATGGTAACCTTTGTCTATGAAATTTGTGCATTATCACTATTGTTCACGGTAAACACAATATTGTGAATATATATATTTATGTACATAATTTATTCAGATGTAAATATATTATGTATATAAATATATATATATATATATATATATATATACATAGTAGACAAATATACAAATCCGGGCATTAAATTTATAAATCCGAAAACTTATATGGATGTGTATTCACACACACACACACACACACAGCTCTAGGAACAACAGGAAATACATATATACATATATAAATTTGGATACATATATAGTGCTTTTTTTTTAAATAATAATATTGATTTTATTTTTGGACTTTGGTGTAATGTATGCAATGAAAATTTATCATTGTAAAACTTAATTATATAAAAGACATTATATAGAGCTGAAGATAGATTTGTTATATAGTTTGCCAATGTATTCTACCGAAAATATATTTATAAACTAGTGAAATTATCTGAATTTAAAACACGAGAAATATATAAATATATATATATATATATTATTTTAACTACATGAAATTATTAGTATTATCTTCACTCAGAAACTACTTAGCTGCCTAGAAATAAATGTATATAGGTGTCTGTCACCTCCTATTTTCAAGAAATATGTTATTCTCATGTTAGGAATGCATGTAGGCATAAGGATTGCATCGAGAGTTCCCTCCTGCTTTGTTGTTTCAAGTTGCTATGCTCCTCATCCAGGGCCGAGGATTTTTTTGAGTTAGGGAGAAACTCGGGGAAGTCTTGTGCTTCATGGTTGGGTGGAAAAGGTGCCTTAATCACACTCTTGGCCCTAGTTTGCAACAAGACCAGTATTGTCACGACGGTTGAGGTTCAAAGTTTCTTATATTATAGATATATTCATGTATTATTTCTGAAAGGCTTTTATAGCCCCCTTGTAAAAACAACTTTATTTGACATTCATTATTGCAACATTGAAATAAATGTATTGAATGAAAGATTTTGATGTAACATTGAAATAGATGTATTAATTGAAAGTTGTTGATGTAATTTGAATATGAATGAATTTATGGAAACTCATTGAGATGATAATGACATATACATATGTATCAATGCAAAGGGTTCTTGTTGTAGATGCAATGTACTTCTTTTGGATACTTGAAATGAAAATTATTACTATTCTTGCTTTTGAGCTCTTATGGGAAGCTCTTGATCTATCCATCCTTTACTTTTACTTTACTTGAAATCTAATGATTTTTGGCAACATAAGTGGTTTAATGAACATCATTTTTTTTCAAGCGTTACATTTTGGTATCAAAGCAACAAGGTTCAACTCTAGGACCTATGCCTAATTATGCTTGATGTTATTTTTTTCCAGGGTAACCCTAATGGGGGGTAAATATTATTAGCGAGAATGGGGAGGAGGTTCCCGTGGTGATCCCAATGATAAGTTGGATAAGATTTTGGCCATATTAAGTAGGCAAGAGGCCAGGATCGATAACCTTGAACATGCAAGATAGATTGGGCCAACAAGTTCTGATCCTGGTGAAAGTGAAAACAACATAAATGAACCAAATGGAGAAAACCCTGAAAATGAAAAGAATCAAAGTAAGCTAATGAAGGTAGCTGAAGAATTGGGTGAGGACCTGAAGAAGGTTGTGCCACCCAAGTTTGATGGTAAATCCTTTGGGGATAGGGTAGAAGCATGGATTATTGAAATGGAAAGGTACTTTTCCCTTCGAAACCTGTCTAAGGAAACTGAGGAATAGGGATCTTACCAGCTCACAGGTGAACCTACTACATGGTGGGAGAATGAAAGGGCGAATAAGCTATTTTTTGCTAGCAAGGTAACATGGGAACAATTTTTGCAGACATTTAGGAAGAGGTGGCTTCCACAATCCTACTTTGACAAGAAAATGACATAATTTTAGGTACTCATTCAAGGAGGAATGACAGTGACACAATATTGGGAGAAATTCTCTCACTTGCTTAAGTATGTAGCTCAGTACCAGTATGATGAGAGGTTTTGAATTCGGAAATTCATTCTGGGTCTTAGGCGTCAAATTGAAAATGAGGTGGATATGCATAGACCTACTACCATGGACGAAGCCTTTGAATTGTAACTTTTGTAGGAACATAAAATGTAATAGGTTGCGAACTACAAGAAAAGTAGGGAAGCCAAGTATGGCAATAAGAAGTCCCAAGGAAATTTCCAAGGTAATAGTAACCAAGGAAACAATAGTAGGCAGATCAGAAATTTAAAAAGGTGTGGTAGTCCTCAAAACCATAATGATGGAAACCAAAATAATAGTAAGAGGGCTAATTTCAATAAGAAGAACGATAATAACACAAGGGATTGTTTTGACAGGCCTAAAGCACCTCGTGGAGGTTGTTATACTTGTGGTGGTGAGCATTACACCAGTGTGTGCCCTCAGAGGGTTAACATATGAAATAATAGGAATCAACATCATATCCATGCGGCGGTTGACAATTGCCAAGCAGATTATCAGGCCACTCCTATCCAGCTTTCAAGTAAACCTTTTGGATGTCCTATTTCTATTAGGATTGATACTAGTTCCACTGATAGTTTTTTCGATCCTCATGTTCTATCTAAATTATCAATTAGACGTGGCTATATGGCAAATTCATGGAAATTTTAGTATGGGAACCGGGTAGAGAGGAAGGTAGAGCAATGCCTGTTTTGCAGTGAACTTGAACTCCCTAGTCTCAAGACGCAAGTTAATTTGTATGTATCACCACTGGGATCTGATGATGTAATTTTAGCGATAAATCAGCTCTTTGAACATAAGGCCTTTATGGATTGCGAAGAGAAATCAATAAGGTGTCTTGATTATCAAGGAAACCATCTGGAGATTTGTGGTGTAAAAAGGCCTCCGGAGCTTAGGCAAGTCTTTGCCATGCAGTTAAAGAAGGCAAGCTGAAAGGGATGCACTATTTATGCAATAAAATTCAATGACCTTGATGAGACAAAATCATCAGTTAATGATCATCTCATCTTAAAAGAATTTGAGGATTTTTTTCCTGAAGATCTCACTGAGCTACCGCCTAAGCGTTTCTTTGATTTTTCTATTAATTTTCTACCGGGAGAAGAACCTCAGTCTAAAGCTTGATATAGGATGAACACAATGGAATTGTTCGAGCCAAAAGCCCAATTGGAGGAATTGTTGAAACAGTGTTTCATTAGACCAAGTGTGTCACCTTGGGGAGCTCCTGTTATATTTGTGAAAAAGAAGGATAGGACCTTCAGGTTATGCATTGACTACAGGATGCTTAACAAGGTTACTATCAGGAATAAATACATGCTTCCTTGTATTGATGATTTGTTTGACTAGTTAAAAGATGCCAAGGTATTCTAAAAAAATGATATGAGATCGGGGTACCATCAGTTAAGAATAAAAAATGAAGATATTCACAAGATTGCTTTCAAGACAAGGTACGGGCATTATGAATTCACAGTGCTACCATTCAGGCTAACCAATGCCCCTCCAACTTTCATGAATTTGATGAACAGTGTTTTTTAGGACTGCTTAGATAATTTTGTCTTAATCTTCCTTGACAATATATTGATATATTCTAAGTCAGAGGAAGAGCATGAAAGGCACTTGAGGATAGTATTGTAGCATTTGAGAGAGCATAAGTTATATGGGAAGATGTCCAAATGTACCTTTTTCCAATTTGAGGTGCACTATTTGGGACATATTATTTCAACAGAGGGGATATAGCCATGGACTTAGATAAGATTAAGGCAATCCTAGATTGGCCAGCACCACAAAATGTTTCTGAAGTCTGAAGTTTTATGGGGCTTGCAGGTTATTATAGGAGATTTGTACAAGGATTCTCGTCAATAGCAGTGCCCATTACTGCACTCCAAAAGAAGGGAAAGAAATTTGAGTGGAGCGATAGATGTGAGAAAGCTTTTTAGTTGCTAAAGGAGAAACTTACTTCTGCACCTATTTTAGTTGTGCCTGATTCGAATGGTCATTTTACAGTAATTATTGATGCATCAGGAGAAGGGGAAGGAGCAGTTCTCATGCAGGAAGGACAAGTGGTGGCAGATGAATCATGAAAGTTGAAACAACATGAGTTAAATTATGCACCACATGATTTAGAATTGGCAGCCATAGTTCATGCCCTTCAGATGTGGAGACACTATCTCTTGGGAAAGCCATTCGAATTAAAAACAGATCATGCTAGACTGCAGTACATCTTTACTGAACCCAACCTAAATGCTCGTCAAAGGTGATGGTTGGAATTTTTGAGTGAATATGACTTTTGTATAGAGTATATTAAAGGGAAGGAAAACAGGGTAGGAGATTCCTTGAGTAGGAGAAGAAATCTTGCCGCCATGGGTACCATAAAATCTAATTTCAGGGAGTAGGTGGTTTGAGCCTTACCCGAGGATGAGCATTATGAGAGGGTGAAACAAGCCCTAGAGCAGGACCCTTTAGATCACAGATATGTTGGTTATATACTTGAGTCTAATGGACTATTGAGATTCCAAGGGCGCATGTATATTCCTAACTCCACAGGATTGATAGAATTGTTGCTTGAGGAATTCCATAATGCACCTTATTCAGGGCACCCTGGTGTGACTAGAATGGTAGAGGGACTTAAACCTTCATATTTCTGGCTAGGACTCAAAAGGGATGTTGCTGCATTTGTAGCCTGATGTCTGGAATGCCAACAAGTTAAGGCTAAACATGTACATCCGACAGGACTCTTATACCCTCATAGAGTGCCAGAATATAAGTGGCAGGTAATAACTATGGACTTTATTCATGGTTTTTCGATGTCAAGGAATCGACATGATACCATCCTAGTTGTGGTGGAAAAATTGACTAAGGTAGCCCATTTAATTCTTGGTAATCTAAAGGATGGATCGATGGCGTTGGCGAGGAAATTTTTACAAGAAATCTTTTGACTGCATGGAGTGCTAGAAATGACCATTTCAGATCGTGACAATCGGATGACTTCTAGATTTTGGACTACTCTAAATTCTTCCTTGGGAACCAAATTAAATTTCAGTTTCACATATCATCCTCAGACCAATGGTCAGTTAGAGAGAGTGAACCAGATAGTGGAGGATCTCCTCCGAATGTATTGTATGGAGCAACAACATAAATGGGAGGATTATTTTCCTTTGGTGGAGTTTTCTTACAACAACTCCTACCACGCCTCTTTGGGTATGGCACCATTCGAGGATCTGTATGGATGTAAATGTTGAACACCCATCAGTTGGGACAAGATGG
Source organism: Sequoia sempervirens (assembly GCA_007258455.2). Lineage (NCBI taxonomy): Eukaryota > Viridiplantae > Streptophyta > Pinopsida > Cupressales > Cupressaceae > Sequoia > Sequoia sempervirens. The sequence continues at coordinate 87,166,155 of VDFB02270651.1, forward strand.
AAGACAGGATTGTGATTGGTCCTGAAATTTTGATGGAAATGGAAGATCAGATGAAGCTTATCAAGGAAAAGCTAAAGCAAGCTTCAGATCGACAAAAGAGTCTTGTAGACAAGAATCGAACCTTTACGCAGTTTTCTGTGGGAGACAAGGTATTTTTGAGAGTTTGGCCACATTAGAGTTCAATCTCTTTCAGCAAGAAATCTAAGCTTTCCCCTAGGTTTGTGGGGCCCTCTAATGTCTTGGAGGTGGTTAATCCGGTTGCTTACAGGCTTGCTCTACCACCAGATCTATCCAAGATTCAAAAAAAAAATCATGTCTTAGTGCTTAAGCCCTATCATCCAGATGTTGCTCATATCCATGACAGACATGCATTGCAAATACAACACCCAGGAGTGATGCAGGTGGAGCCCATCAGGATATTGGAAGAGCACAATGTTAAGTTGTGAAATCAGGATATTATGCAGTATAGGGTCTAGTGGGACCAGTATTTAGTGGATAATGCCACCTGGGAGAATGCTGAGGACATTGACAAATTTTACTCATTTCAGATCTTAACATGCTTTTATTTTCTTGCATATATAGAAACTTATGATACACTGCAGTTTCAGATTTTGTTGTGTGGATTTGTAATAAGACATCGAGACGATGTCTCTTCCTAGTGGGGAAGGATGTCACGTCTCAGACTTTGATGCAGGTTTCTTTTGGTTTTTTGTGGATTTTTTTTATGATTTGATGTGTGTGGTAGAGTAATAATGAATACTATGGTGTTTTGGTGTGGTGATATATGAAAATTTTTGCAAGTATGAAAAGTTGAACACAATCAAATGTGCTCTATTTTGAAAATTAAGCAAAATAGAATAGAAACATTTGAATTGATGTATTATATTGTTTTGATTTATATCTTTATGGGATACTAATTCATTTTATTGTTTTGTGCCTGAGTGCACTTGAGATACAGGTGGTCGAAGACCAAAAGTGTGATTAAGGAGAGGAGGTTAGCTTCTTGACAGGATAAAGCAGGATGTCCTCTTGATCAAACACGACCACTTAGATTCATGTAGAATGCATTTAGGAGTGGAAATTTTAGTTTGATTTTTTTGATTGTTTGCAATTAAATAATGATTAGTCAAATTAAATAAATAGTGAAATATAAGTGTAATAAAATAAAAGAATTAATTTGAATTTGAATTTAATTATAGAATTTGTTTTAAATGATTTTTCATGTTAAAATATGAGTGAGTATGTTATCCTTCTTTTAACCTGTGTTGGTTTTTGATTTAATAAATTAACTAATAGTTATAAGTTATTTATTTAATTATTGGGTAAAAATTTACATTGTAAAAATTAGAATTAGTTTTGGGTAAATATTTTTCCAAAAGGGAATTTATTAAATGGAAAAAAAAAAGAGGGATAAGTTATATCTTTATTTTTATTTTAAAATATTTTTTCAAGATTAGGTTAGAAATGGTAAAGGAAAAACTTTATTAAAGGAAAGGAATTTCTGATTGAGATAACGGTTCTTGGTCATCTTCTTGAAAATATGCTCGGCAATTTTAACTCTAATGGCTGAAAAATAAATGATTATTTTATCAAAAAGATTCAGAAGGTTTTAAACCAACAGGAGCAAGGATTAATAAGGGAACATGAAAAGGAGACGACAAGAGGAAGCTCTATCAGGAATCAAGTTCCGGAAGAAACAAAGGAAGAAGGTTGTCTGGAGAATAGCTACAGCTGGAAGCAAAATATCCAAGTTTCTGATTTCTCTTTCCATAAATTTAATTTTCAAGTGTTTGGAGAATAAAAGTATAAATGAAAGAATCTCAAACAAGTGATGTGTGTAGTGTTTGCAATACTAAAAAATGTGTGGAAATTTTTTATTCTTTTGTATGCATATATGAAAAAAATGCTCAGCTTCTTTGTAAAGATTATTCTATTATCAGTGGTGGAATTCATTAGTTAGCGAATCTATGTCCTTTAATCCTACTTTAGATTATGAAATCTTTATACATATATTTAGAATTAAAACTATAAATATATACATATATATATATATATATATATATATATATATTTATATACATATTCTTTCCTGTAGATGCATATAAATATATCTATATATATACATATATATGTATATTTACTTTGAAAGGATTTTGAAACATAGAATTGTATGAATGCACCCATTGGAGTTTTATATTTAAAAGATGTAGGGAATACGTGGGTAATGGCTTACTCCCAACCATGTCCCAAGAAGGAGGGGTTGCGTTGTGGGGGGAACAATGCCCTCCACAGGCTGTGGCTTGTGGAGGTGGCGTTTCCCCCTCACAGGCAGTGCCTTCCCCTTGGGGAGAGGCGTCAGCCTCCCACAACAAACAATTTTAAATCTTAAACTTTATTTAATACTTTCATATGGTAACCTTCATTTGTGAAATTTTCACATTATCACTAATATTCACGGTAAACACAATATTGTGAATATATATATTTATGTATGCAATTTATTTAGATGTAAATATATTATGTATATAAATATATATATACATAGTAGACAAGTATACAAATCTGAGCATTGAATTTTTAAATCTGAAAACTTATATGGATGTATATATATATATGCACACACACACACAACTCTGGGAACAGAGGAAATACATATATACATATATAAATCTAGATACATATATAGTGCTTTTTTTTAAATAATAAAATTGATTTTATTTTTGGGCTTTGGTGTAATGTATGCATTGGAAATTTATCATTGTAAAACTTAATTATATAAAAGACTTTATATAGAGCTGAAGATAGATCCATTATGTAGTTTTCCAATGTATTCTACCAAAAATATATTTATAAACTAGTGAAATTATCTGAATTTAAAACATGAGAAATATATAAATATATATATATATATATTATTTTAACTACATGAAATTATTAGTATTATCTTCAATGGGAAACTACTTCGCTTCCAACCTGAAACATGTAACCATGAGTAAAGTAAGTAAAATTTATTTCTTCTCTTTCAATTTAACTAATTATACTTTTTCTTAAAAGTGTAGACACACTCCTATTAATTAGGAAAGTAATCTGTAGACTATGATTTTACTCCATACTTAGAAGGCTAATTAGAGTAGTTTTCTCTTTTTGAATGTATATAAATTAATTTCTTTGATCAAATTATTTAAATAGAAAATAGAACTTGTGAGTTTATACATGCTCTTTTTAAAAGACCAAATTTAGATTGTTTTTTTTTTAAAGAAAAGATAGTGAATTGCAAACCAACTGTATGAACAATTTTCACTTAAGTTAGTGTGCTAATGTAAATTTATTTGAAAATCTTGTGTTTATTTTGTGACTATTAGAATTCTTTTGAAGTAGAGATGTTTAAAATTGAATGAAAACTATAGATGGGAAAATGCAATTTTAATTATTTAAGACACTTTCAGGACAGGATGCCGAAGGTGTACCCAGAGAGACAATAGTTTTACCTTTTCTAAAACTATCATTTATTTTATTTTTGCTTGGCCAAGCACATGCAGCATTGAAATAGATGGAATCAAAAGCCTAGAAATAAATGTATATAGGTCTCTACCACCTCCTGTTTGCAAGAAATATGTTATTCTCATGTTAGGAATGCATATAGGCATCGGGCTTGCATCGAGAGTTCCCTCCTGCTTTGTTGTTTTAGGTTCCTACGCTCCTCATCCAGGGCCGAGGATTTCTTTGAGTTAGGGAGAAACCCAGGGAAGTCTTGTACTTCGTGGTTGGGTGGAAAATGTGCCTTAATCACACTCTTGGCCCCAGCTTGCACGAAGACCAGTGTTGTCACGATGGTTGAGGTTCAAAGATTCTTATGTTATAGATATATTCATGTATTATTTCTGAAAGGCTTGTATAGCCCCCTTGTAAAAACAACTTTATTTGACATTCATTATTGCAACATTGAAATAAATGTATTGAATGAAATATTTTGATGTAACATTGAAATAGATGTATTAATTGAAAGTTGTTGATGTAATTTAAATATGAATGAATTTATGGAAACTCATTGAGATGCTAATGACATATACATATGTATCAATGCAAAGGATCCTTCTTGTAGATGCAATGTACTTCTTTTGGATACTTGAAATGAAAATTATTACTATTCTTGCTTTTGAGCTCTTATGGGAAGCTCTTGGTCTATGCATCCTTTACTTTTAATTTACTTGAAATGTAATGAGTTTTGGAAACATAAGTGGTTTAATGAACATCATTTTTTTTTTAGTGTTACATTTTGGTATTAGAGCAACAAGGTTCAACTCTAGGACCTATGCCTAATTACACTTGGTGTTATGTTTTTCCAGGGTAACCCTAATGGAGGGTAGAATTATTAGTGGGAACGGGGAGGAGGATCTCGTAGTGATCCCAATGATAAGTTGGATCATGTTTTGGCCATATTAAGTAGGCAAGAGGCCAGAATCAATAACCTTGAACAAGCAAGACAAAGTGGGCCAACAAGGTCTTATCCTAGTGAAAGTGAAAACAACATAAATGAACCAAATGGAGAAAACCCTGAAAATAAAAAGAATCAAAGTAAGCTAACGAAGGTAGCTGAAGAATTGGGTAAGGACCTCAAAAAGGTTGTGCCACCCAAGTTTGATTGTAAATCCTTTGGGGATAGGGTAGAAGCATGGATTATTGAAATGGAAAGGTACTTTTCCCTTCAAAACTTGTCCAAGGAAACTAAGGCGGACTGGGGATCTTACCAGCTCATAGGTGAAGCTACTACATGGTGGGAGAATGAAAGGGCAGATAAGCAGTTTTTTCCTCGAAAGGTAACATGTGAAATTTTTTTGTAGAAATTCAGGAAGAGGTGGCTTCCACAGTCCTACTTTGACAAGAAAATGATAGAATTTCAGGCGCTCATTCAAGGATGAATGACGGTGACATAGTATTGGGAGAAATTCTCACTTGCTCAAGTACGTACCTCAGTATCAACATGATGAGAGGTTTTAAATTCAGATATTCATTATGGGGCTTAGGCCTCAAATTGGAAATGAGGTGGATATGCATAGACCTGCTACCATGGATGAAGCCTTTGAATTGGAACTTTTACAAGAACATAAAATGCAATAGGTTGTGAACCACAAGAAAAGAAGAGAATCCAAGTATGGCAATAAGAAGTCCCAAGGAAATTTCCAAGGTAACGTTAACCAAGGAAATAACACCAGGAAGATCATAAATTTAAAAAGGTGTGGTAGTCCTCAAAACCATAATGATGGAAACCAGAATAATAGTAAGAGGGATAATTTCAATAAGAAGAACGATAATAATAGGAGTGATTTTTCTTATAGGCCTAAAGCACCTTGTGGAGATTGTTATACTTGTGTTGGTGAGCATTATACCAGTGTGTGCCCTTAGAGGGTTAACATATATAATAATAGGAATCAACATCATATCCATGTGGCGGTTGACAATCACCAAGTAGATTATCAGGCCACTCCTATCCAGCTTTCGGAAAAACTTTTTGGATGTCTTGTTGCTATTTAGATTGATACTGGTGCCAGTGATAGTTTTGTGGATCCTCATGTTGTATCTAAATTATCAGTTAGACCTAGCTTTATGGAAAATTCATGGAAAGTTTAGTATGGGAACTAGGTAGAGAGGAAGGTAGAGAAATGCCTGTTTTGTAGTGAACTTGAACTCCCTAGTCTCAAGACGCAAGTTAATTTGTATGTAGCACCACTGGGATCTTATGATGTAATTTTAGGGATAAATTGCCTCTCTAAACATAAGGCCCTTGTGGATTGTGAAGAGAAATCAATAAGGTGTCTTGATGATCAAGGAAACCATGTGGAGATTTTTGGTGTAAAAAGGCCTCTGGAGCTTAGGAAAGTCTCCACCATGCAGTTAAAGAAGGTAGGCTGAAAGGGATGCACTATTTATGCAATAAATGTCAAGGACCTTGATGAGACAAAATCATCAGTTAATGATCATCCCATTCTAAGAGAATTTCAGGATGTTTTTCCTGAAGAGCTAACTGAGCTACTGCCTAAGTGTGTATTTGATTTTTCTATTGATTTGCTACTGGGAGAGGAACCTCAATCTAAAGCTCCATACATGATGAACAAAATGGAATTGTTCGAGCTAAAAGCCTATGTGGAGGAATTGTTGAAACAGGGTTTCATTAGACCAAGTGTGTTGCCTTGGGGAGCTCCTATTATATTTGTGAAAAAGAAGGATGAGACCTTGATGTTATGCATTGACTACAGGATGCTTAACAAGGTTACTATCAAGAATAAATACATGCTTCCTCATATCGGTGATTTGTTTGACCAGTTAAAAGATGCCAAGGTATTCTAAAAAATTGATCTAAGATCGGGGTACCATCAGTTGAGAATAAAGGATGAATATTTTCATAAGACTACTTTTAGGACAAGGTACGAGCATTACAAATTCATAGTGCTACCGTTTAGGCTAACCAATACCCCTACAACTTTCATGAATTTGATGAATAGTGTTTCTCGGGACTGCTTATATAATTTTGTCTTAATCTTCCTTGACGATATCTTGATATATTCTAAGTCAGAGGAAGAGCATGAAAGGAACTTGAGGATAGTATTGCAGCATTTGAGAGAGAATAAGCTATATGGGAAGATGTCCAAATGTACCTTTTTTCCAATCTGATGTGCACTATTTGGGACATATTATTTCAGCAGAGGGGATAGTCATGGACCCAGATAGGATTAAGGCAATCCTAGATTGGCCAGCACTGCAGAATGTTTCTGAAGTGCGAATTTTTATGGGGCTTTTAGGTTATTATATGAGATTTTTGCAAGGATTCTCGTCAATAGTAGCGCCCATTACCGCACTCTAGAAGAAGGGAAAGAAATTTGAGTGGAGCGATAGATGTGAGAAAGCTTTTCAGTTGCTAAAGGAGAAGCTTATTTCTACACCTATTTTAGTTGTGCCTGATCTGAATGGTCATTTTACAGTAATTACTAATGCATCATGAGAAGGGGTAGGAGTAGTTCTCATGCAAGAAGGACAAGTGGTGGAATATGAATCAAGAAAGTTGAAACAACATGAGTTAAATTATATACCACATGATTTAGAATTGGCAGTCATAGTTCATGCCCTTCAGATGTGGAAACACTATCTCTTGGGAAATCCATTCAAATTAAAAAAGATCATGCTAGACTACAGTACATCTTTACTCATGCCAACCTAAATGCTCGTAAGAGGGGATGGCTAAATTTTTTGAGTGGGACTTTGGTATAGAGTATATTATAGGGAAGGAAAATATGGTAGCAGATGCCTTGAGTAGGAGAAGACATTTTGCTGCCATGGGTACCATAAAATCTAATTTCAGGGAGCAGGTGGTTCAAGCCTTACCCAGGGATGAGCATTATGAGAGGGTGAAACAAGCCCTAGAGCAGGATCCTTTAGATCATAGATATGTTGGTTATGTACTTGAGTCCAATGGACTCTTGAGATTCCAGGGACACATGTATATTCCTAACTCCACAAAATTGAGAGAATTGGTGCTTGAGGAATTCCATAATGCACCTTATTTAGGGCACCACGGTGTGACTAAAATGGTAGAGTGACTTGAACCTTTATATTTCTGGCCAGGACTCAAAAGGGATGTTACTACATTTGTAGCCTGATGTCTGGAATGCCAACAAGTTAAGGTTGAACATGTACATCCGACAGGACTCTTATACCCTCATAGAGTGCCATAATATAAGTGGCAGGTAATAACTATGGACTTTATTTAGGTTTTTCCAATGTCAAGGAATAGACATGATACTATCCTAGTTGTGGTGGAAAAATTGACTAAGGTAGCCCATTTCATTCCTGGGAATCTAAAGGATGGATTGATGGTGTTGGCGAGGAAATTTGTATAAGAAACCTTTCGACTGCATGGAGTGCTATAAATGATCATTTCAGATCGTGACACTCAGATGACTTCTAGATTTTGGATTACTCTGAATTCTTCCCTGGGAATCAAATTAAATTTTAGTTTCACGTATCATCCTCAGATTGATGGTCAATTAGAAAGAGTGAGCCAGATAGTGGAGGATCTCCTTCAAATGTATTGTTTGGACCAAAAACATAAATGGGAGGAGTATTTTCCTTTGGTGGAGGTTTCTTACAACAACTTCTACCACGCCTCTTTGGGTATGGCACCATTTGAGGCTCTGTATGGATGTAAATGTTGAACACCCATCATTTGGGATAGGGTGGAAGACAACATTGTGATTGGTCCTAAAATGTTGAGGGAAATGGAAGATCAAATGAAGCTTATCAAAGAAAAGCTAAAGTAATCTTCAGATCGACAAAAGATTCTTGCAAACAAGAATCAGACCTTTAGGCAATTTTTTGTGGGAGACAAGGTCTTTTTGAGAGTTCAGCCGCATAAGAGTTCAATCTCTTTCGGCAAGAACTCTAAGCTTTCCCCTAGGTTTGTTGGGCCCTTTGATGTCTTGGAGGTGGTTAATCCAGTTGCTTACAGGCTTGCTCTACCACCAGCTCTATCCCACATCCATAATGTTTTTCATGTCTCAGTGCATAAGCCCTATCATGCAAATGTTGCTCATATCATTGACTGGCATGCGTTGTAGATACAAGACCCAAGAGTGATGCAGATGGAGCCCATCAGGATATTGGAAGAGTGCAATGATAAGTTGCAAAATAGGGATATTATGCATGGGTTTAGTGGGACCAATATTCGATGGATAATGCCACCTGGGAGAATGTCGAGGACATTGTTAAAGATTTTCCTCATTTGAGATCTTAGCATGCTTTTCTTTTCTTGCATATAGAAACTTATGATACACTGTTGTTTAAGATTTTGCTGTGTGGATTTGTAATAAGACATCAAGACGATGTCTCTTCCTAGTGGGGAAGAATGTCACGTCTTAGACTCTAATGTAGGTTGCTTTTGGTTTTGTGTGGATTTGTTATATGATCTGATGTGTGTGGTAGAGTAATAATGAATACTATGGTGTTTTGGTGTAGTGACATATGAAAATGTTTGCTTAAAGTATGAAAAGTTGAATAGAATCAAATGTACTCTATTTTGAAAATGAAGCAAAATAGAATAGAAACGTTTGAATTGATGTATTATATTGTTTTGATTTATATCTTTATGGGATACTAATTCAATTTATTGTTGTGTGCCTAAGTGCACTTGAGATGCAGGTGGTCAAAGACCAAGGGTCCAATTAAGGAGAGGAGGTTAGCTTCTTGACAAGATAAAGTAGGATGTCCTCTTGATCACACACGAGCACTTAGATTCATGTAGAATGCATTTAGGAATGAAAATTTTAGTTTGATTGTTTTTATTGTTTGCAATTAAATAATGATTAGTCAAATTAAATAAATAGTGAAATATAAGTGTAATAAAGTAAAAATAATAATTTTAATTTTAATTTAATTATAGATTTTGTTTTAAATGATTTTTCATGTTAAAATCTGAGTGAGTATGTTATCCTTCTTTTAACCTATGTTGGTTTTTGATTTAATAAATTAACTAATAGTTAGAAGTTATTTATTTAATTATTGGGTAAATATTTACATTGTAAAAATTAGAATTAGTTTTGGGTAAATATTTTTAGAAAAAAAGGGATAAGTTATATCTTTATTTTTATTTTAAAATCATTTTTCAAGATTAGGTTAGAAAAGGTAAAGGAAAGGAATTTCCAAGAGAGATAACAGTTCTTGGTCATCTTCTTGAAAATATGCTCTACAATTTTAACTCTAATGGCTGAAAAATAAATGATTATTTTATCAAAAGATTCATAAGGTTTTAAACCAATAGGAGCAAGGATTAATAAGGTAACAGGAAAAGGAGACAAGAAGAGGAAGCTCTATCAGGAATCAAGTTCCAGAAGAAACAAAGGAAGAAGGTTGTCTGGAGAACAACTATAGCTGGAAGCGAAATATCCAGGTTTCTGATATCTCTTTCCATAAATTTAATTTTCAAGTGTTTGGAGAATAAAAGTATAACTGAAAGAATCTCAAACAAGTGATGTGTGTAGTGTTTGCAATACTCAAAAATGTGTGGAAATTTTCTATTCTTTAATTCTTTAAATGTATGTATATATAAAAAAATTGCTCAGCTTCTTTGTAAAGATTATTCTGTTATCAGTGGTGGAATTCATTAGTTAGCGAATCTATGTCCTTTAATCCTACTTTAGATTATGAAATTTTCATACATATATTCAGAATTAAAACTATAAATATATACATATATATATATATATATATATATATATATATATATATATATATATATAGATGCATATATATATATATATACATATATATGTATATATATACATATATATGTATATATATACATATATATGTATATTTACTTTGAAAGGATTTTGAAACAAAGAATTGTATGAATGCACCCATTGGAGTTTTATATTTAAAAGATGTAGGGAATATGAGGGAAATGGCTTACTCCTAGCCATGCCCCAAGAAGGAGGGGTTGCACTGTAGGGGGAATAGCACTCTCCACAGGTAATGGCCTGTGGAGGTGGCGTTGCCTCCTCACAGGCAGCACCTTTCCATTGGGGAGAGGCATCATCCTCCCACAACAAACAAGTTTAAATCTTCAACTTTATTTAATACTTTCATATGGTAACCTTCGTCTATGAAATTTGTGTGAATATATATATTATGTACGTAATTTATTTAGATGTAAATATATTATGTATATAAATATATCTATATATACTTAGTAGACAAATATACAAATCCAAGCATTAAATTTTTAAATCTGAAAACTTATATGGATATACACACACACACACACACACACACACAACTTTGGGAACAATAGGAATTACATATATAGTGCTTTTTTCTTAAATAATAAAATTGATTTTATTTTTGGACTTTGGTGTAATGTATGCATTGAAAATTTATCATTGTAAAACTTAATTATATAAAAGACCTTATATAGAGCTGAAGATAGATCCGTTATGTAGTTTTCCAATGTATTCTACCGAAAATATATTTATAAACTAGTGAAATTATCTGAATTTAAAACACAAGAAATATATAAATATATAAATATATTATTTTAACTACATGAAATTATTAGTATTATCTTCACTGGGAAACTACTTAGTTGCCAACCTGAAATATGTAACCGTGAGTAAAGTAAGTAAAATTTCTTTCTTCTCTTTCAATTTAATTTAGTATACTTTTTCATAAAAGTGTAGACACACTCCTATTAATTAGGAAAGTAATTTGTAAACTATCATTTTACTCCATACTTACAAGGCTTATTAGAGTAGTTTTATCTTTCTGAATCAATATAAATTACTTTCTTTGATCAAATTATTTAAATAGAAAATAGAAATTGTGAGTTTATACATGCTCTTTTTAAAAGACCAAATTTAGATGTTTTTTCTTTGAAAGAAAAGATAGTGAATTGCAAACCAACTGTATGAACAATTTTCACTTAAGTTAGTGTGCTAATGTAAAGTTATTTGAAAATATTGTGTGTATTTTGTGATTATTAGAATTCTTTTGAAGTAGAGATGTTTAAAATTGAATGAAAACTATAGATGGGAAAATGCAATATTTAATTATTTAAGACACTTCTGGGATAGGATGTCGAAGGCAAATCCACAGAGATAGTAGTTTTACCTTTTCTAAAACTATCATTTTATTTTATTTTTTCTTGGCCAAGCACATGCACCATTGAAATAGATGGAATTAAAAGCCTAGAAACAAATGTATATAGGTCTCTACCACCTCCTGTTTGCAAGAAATATGTTATTCTCATGTTAGGAATGCATATAGACATCAGGATTGCATCAAGAGTTCCCTCCTGCTTTGTTGTTTCAGGTTGCTACGCTCCTCATGCAGGTCCGGGGATTTCTTCGAGTTAGGGAGAAACCCAGGGAAGTCTTGTACTTCATGGTTGGGCGGAAAATGTGCCCTAATCACACTCTTGGCCCCAGCTTGCAAGAAGACCAGTTTTGTCACGACGGTTGAGGTTCAAAGTTTCTTATGTTATAGATATATTCATGTATTATTTCTGAAAGGCTTGTATATCCCCCTTGTAAAAACAACTTTATTTGACATTCATTATTGTAACATTGAAATAAATATATTGAATGAAAGATTTTGATGTAACATTGAAATAGATATATTAATTGAAAGTTGTTGATGTAATTTGAATATGAATGAATTTATGGAAACTCATTGAGATGCTAATGACATATACATATGTATCAATGCAAAGGATCCTTGTTGTAGATAGAATGTACTTCTTTTGGATACTTGAAATGAAAATTATTACTATTCTTGCTTTTGAGCTCTTATGGGAAGCTCTTGATTTATGCATCCTTTACTTTTACTTTACTTGAAATGTAATGAGTTTTGGCAACATACGTGGTTTAATGAACATCATTTTTTTTCGAGTGTTACATATTGCACTCAAGTTTTGCACCTAGAGCAAGCATGCACAAAGATCATGGAAACATATTAACACATAGGATCACACAGGCAAAGAGATTCATGCCAAGCAGAAAAAAAAAACCTTAGATAAAAGCTCATGGTTCACAATTGATATGCACAGAGATCAACCTAATACATGGTCTTCACATGCCATAATGGTTTGCACCTGATTCTTCCAATGCTAAATGTGAATCTCTAAATTCTTTGTAGATTGGCCTTTACTTCGTCATGCACAAGCAACTTACAAGCCCCACAACTTATATTAATAACCTCAAAACAATAATGTACATAGGTAATTAAAACCCAAAACCTCTCTCAAGTGCATAAATACCTTGAAGAAGATGTTGGTTGATATTTTCTTTGCTCAATGCTTCACAAAAAAAAAATGGAAACACAAAACACATATCCATATACACAACAAAAATTTGTCTGCAATTTTTTTTTAGGAACTTGGATCTCATTGCTTTCACAAGTACCCTACACAAAGAGAATCATCTACACAAAAGGGGGGATATTTAATGTAAACAAAAACACATTTTTAATTTAATTATGTAATAATACTAGGTCATAAATGAACCCGTTTTTCTTTGATATCATGTATGAGAACTCATAATTAAGTCCCACTAACTTTCAAGGTTTAATTTGTTGGTGGGAACATGTTATTCTTTGTTGTATGACCTACCTCAAATCTTATGCCCACAAAGTTGCTAAAAACATAAAACAATAAGAATAAAATTGAAGGTACAACTAAAAAGGGGTTATTTCATTTCGGCCTCCTCCACCTCTTATATTTCAACATAGCATGGAATTATGCTTACATAACATAAAATCAAAAAAATGTAAGTTTATAGGGGAAAAGGAGCCCAAGTATATGCTAGGCTAAGCTAGATCTAATGAATGGAAATAGAGGCATACAATTCTTCTTTAATACATCCACCACAAACATATGCAAGGAAAGGTCTCCTCCCTTCTTGGTAGTGGTAACCTCCACACACAACCTTTAAAAATTATGAATAGAGGAATATAATCTTTGAAGAACTCAAAGTTGATTCTCTCCTACTTGATGCAATTAGTCATTTTATCCTTACAAACATTTATAGTGATTACTAGAGGCACATAGACCAATTCTTCATAATAGAAGAATTTGATCATACTTTTCCAATGATGGCATTATGAGAAAACCTTAGGTTAAATGAATAATTTCTAGCTAAGTTTTTTAAATCATGTCCAACGATATAAGAGAAGACCACTGCTATGTGTACTTGGATACCATGGAGAAAGGCTTTTTGGACTCTTTCATCAATCTAGGTATTGTTAAATTTTAACACCTAAAAGTGAGAATGAAGAATATTTCCTACGATGGTGGCCAATTATGCTTCTCAACACCTAGATTGCAAAATCTTTTTCAATATCATTGCCATCACAATTAAACCTATTGCTTGAGATATAGTCATAAAGGTAAACAAATTGGCTTTCTTAATAGTAGATACATTCTAGACAATTCAATCCTTGCATCAGCGATTGTTGAATGGGCCCAACAAACTACTCATGATGCCCTTACTATTAAGTTAAAACTTTAACAAGGCATATGATTGCATCAAATGTCCTTTCATGACCTTTGAATGAAGAACCTTCATTCAAAAAGGATGCCATGTCAAGACTTTAAAATGAAGTTATTTTTTAATTTAAATATTTCATGTCCAAAATTCTTTATAAAAGGAACCTTTGCATGAAGGACCTTCAAATGAAGACCTTAATTCAAAGGTCCTTCATTAGAAGATCCTTGATATGAAGAATCCTTTAATGCCATCCCATTATAGCTCTTAGAGTTGTTAGAGATATTTTTTGTTTTGAAGTAGAGATTGGACCATCAAATAGTGTCACCATAACTCTACCAAGATATCCATCAAATTGACAAACCCTGACTTACCCAAGCCTCTTTACCCCTAAAAGGCTTGTAGCCCTTCTTAGTTGTAACGCCCCGGTAAAGGACCTAGTGGATAACACAAAAGATAGACAAGATCATGCCAATTTTTTTTTTTTGAAACTAAAGTGACATTAAATAATGCAACTCAACAAATTAATATGAATTATATCATTATATTAACTTCATATCATAATCATATTATGACCTAAAAGTAACATTAATCATAACCCATTTACACACCTATCCACCATGGTCCCATAACGTCGCTACTATGATACACCTACACTAACCAAGCCTATAAAAATACATTTGATACACTAAAACACATACAGTCAATAATTTGAATGTAAATTAAATCTCATATAACAAAATACATAACATCATCTAACACTATGCTCTTATGAACCTATCATAAATCAACACTATGAAAGTAGTACATAAATATATATCACATATACTACTAAATTAAGTTTATATGTATCATAAATACAACATTCTTATGCTAACCTTTTCATTACATAATAAACAACAATAAATATATTTTCAAGACTATTGCAATCTATTTACACATTCATTACAAGAATGCTACAATATACAAGATATATTCATCTAAAAGAAATATATATATATATATAATACATATTGAATATAATTTTCATGGAAATATCACCTGCACATAAATTTAACCATAGAATGAAGCGAAATAAAATACTCTCCATGTTGCGCATGAATTGCACCACCTAAACCCCAATGGATGGTTCAGAAATACCACCCTACCACGTGGAACCCTAAGGCCCACTCCCTCCGTGCTAGGAGATAACACTAGGCCCCACATACAAACAAACAAAGAACAACAAGTGGCTTACACTAAACATCCAAAGGAGACTACCAAAACAAGAATTAACCAAAAATTACGAGGACTTCCACAATGACTTCCAAATACTTCTAAAGACTCAATCACATAACACAACAGATAGAAAACCCTAAAAACTTAACATTATACCACAACACCACAATGATGCATATTACATTATTTTCACAATATTATAACATGATAACCAACTTTAACTTAGCAGTTCATAGCCAAGACCAACAATGCACAACCTTGGTACAAGTGATCTTTACACATGCGGAAGCTTCAACACAAGATCTCACAAATATGAAGGGATTTATAACATGCAAATAGTAAACACATTTAAATAAAAATGGTACAACACAATACAGATCAAATAATATAGTTATACCCTCTAATACAACTTTTAAAATTGAACTAATTCTCACTTGACAACAGTCAAATCTGTCAACAATAAAACAGCCATAAAATAGTCATATCAACTCGAAATCAAAATCTGTAAAATACCCATTTCAGATTTAGCCGTCGACTACTCAGCAACATGAAAGAAATTGACTAAAAATGAATAATAATTTCATAAAATGCAAAACAACAGACGGATCCCATAAAACCCTCTTTTCGGCAATACTCGATTACAGTCAAATGATAAAATGAGTAACTCAACAACCAGATTTTATTCAAAATAAAATATTAAAAAAATATTAAAATTAATTTAAGCTCATTCAAACCCTATAAATCTAAAATCTCAATCTTCCATTGGCTGGTTACAGGGAGAAATAAAGATATTTGCAGTCATAGAGGAGCAACTTGACAGCAGTCCCATGTTTCAACCATATCTCACAAACTACGATCTGGGTTTCTGAGATTTTTGGACAAAATTTAAATGACAATGAGATGAAAAAACCATTAAAAATATCACCAACCCAGTTCGTAAAAATAGATTTATGAGCAACGCAATTAGACCCTTTTATTGGTAAAAAAATAAAAACAACAAATATGTATTGATTTTTATTGTAGAATAAATAAATGTTTCATTCACACAGAAATAAAACTATCCAATATTTATTTTCAAAAATTAAAGAGAAAAGAAATCAATCAAATTATTCCTACCCACAAAAACAAAATTAAACAAAATATATCAAAATCCAACCTGGATCCATCGCTTGGCAATGATAGAAATTTGATGTCGAGCTCCGAAAACTTTAACTTTCAAAACCCCCAAGTTGCAACAGTTTTCTCATTGCTTCTTCCTCTTTGCAAGCATGGCAAAAACCTCCAGGAAATGAAGAATCCCCAAAACAAAATGAATACCCAATTTTTATTCAAAAACCCACTCCAAATTTCTCAAAAAACCCCTGAAAAATTCCCTAGAACTATATAAAATCTCTCCTTTTCAAATTATCTAAAATTTCATGCCAAAAAAAAAAGTGAAACCCCCTTTCCCTATTTTCTCATAAATAAAATTAATCAAATTCCAAAAAAGAAATAAAAACAAAAATGAAAGCAACTTTCTTTCTTTTTCCTAAAAACATTCTTTTTTTCCAAAATAAAATAAGGAAATAAAATCCTCTCATAAAATAAATTACTAAAATATTAAATTAAAGTACCTATCCCCATCCCACTAATAAAATAATTAAAATAAATTAAATAATCAATTAAACTCAAAATATTCACTCTACCAAAATAGTAAATCAAAACATAATTATAACATATGCTTACATATTAATATTTAAATATTTATTAATAAACATTAATATTTAATAAATAACATTAGAATATGTTAATATTTATAACTTTATTTTCATAAAACGTAATATACCTATAATCATAATAATATTAACAATTAAATGATAACTAACATATTGATCAAGTATTTATCTTCACCTGAATAATCTACAAACCAGAGTAAGACATAAACCACGAAATGACTCCACGTGAAAGAAACATTCACATCAAAACATAAATAACATTAATCACAATCATAACAACCCAACTAACCACAGGGTTTAACACCAACACGTTGGAATCTAAAACCAAGATTGGACAACAAAATCAAACAACCACATATCTCATAAGAAATATTCACATAAGTGCAACACTCCAAACATAGGGTAAAAGATGTTAGATATTGTCCCATGACAACCTAAAAAGGGTGGTCACACACTAAATCAATTGTCCCTAATTGGGAACCATGGCCAAGTTTAGGTTATAACTTGGGCCTAAATATTATCTCTTCAACCACCATTGGAATTAAAGACACGCTTAGACCTACTAATTCAGGTGGAGACGTAGCCTAGTACCTATTCACTCAAACATACAAATTAGAGTACATGTGCATAATAGCCAAAGCACTAGAAAAGAAACTCTAGCAATCGTATCTCATGTTCGTATGTCTTTCATACGCTCAATGGTACGATGCCGCCCTTTCCACTTATCCTAACAAACATACTACTGCATCACTTAACTATCCAAGTAAATCTCTGCATAATAATAATAACATGACAATATACATCATACTCACCAAAGCACTAACCGAAGCTCATGTCCCATATTGCAACCACAAAGTTTGAGCACAAGTCAGTACATCTTTATGACAATAAACATAATCATAATCAAAATCATAATAACATGTCAACACAATAATAAAATTTTAGAATCAAGTGAAAACCCCAAAGGTAATCAAAACACTCTCATCACATCAATATGTCCATAAATTCATAATATACAACATCAATTGTTTAACATTATTAGCACATACCTTTAAATGTCCCTATTATTTTGCCTTTGTCTCCAAGTTTCAAGACAAAACTTCTTACACATCCATAGTGGGAATGGAGGGGCACTACACTGGTAGGACAGTCAAAATAAAATCCACATAAGATTCTATCCGGCCCAAACCATTAAACTTAGACAAGTAATATATGCCCCTACAAAATCTCAAAACCTTCTTTCTTGATAGTGGATAGTAAAAGAGAAATGGACCAAAACAACGCTACTCCAAGAGGCTTAGTTGGTAGGCTACAACAGGACAGTTGACTATATAGGATCTCCCCTTCACCCCAAAGCCTTGAAACAGGTTCTTATAGGCTAGTTACACCCATTTCTATCACTCCTAAGTTCCTTCACAGTTAAAATCACCCTAAACAAGCAAAACTCAACTTTTTGCTTCACAATCTAGGCCTGTCACATGAGGATGTCAGGCCTAGAACAATGCAAAAATTCCTCCACACAACATTTCATTCTCCAAAACCCTAAAAATATGAAAATATACACAAATATCTTCCATCCCAATAAGAATTAGCATTATTACAACATGGAGATGGAAGAAAGAGCGATTCTTCAATCAAAACCCTAGTTTTGAGGGTTCTTAGACCAGTTCCTGCTAAAATGGCGATATCTTCTTTTATACTCAATGAAAACTTGTCAAATCACCTCCGAAAGAAATCCAAGTCTTCCCTCTATCCAACCATAATAGTATTTTACCCATACAATACGTACAAAGGTCGTACCACGCAGTAGAATAGGAAATTTACACACAAATTTTCTAGAAAACAACAAGCTTTTGCATTAGAACTTCAAAATGATTCATCAAACCACATGCCTCAACCAAGAGAGGCTTATTTATATCTTCAACCCACCTTCCCGATGTCCCACAACTAAAATTTGAATTGGTTGTACGTTGGGAACTAACAAAACATCATTTACACACCTAATTTCCTAGTTAAGGCAAGGTAATACAACTTCCACAAGCCCAAATAAAAAGAGCCTTCAAGAGGTGTCAAAAGGAATCAAAAAAATTTCAAAACACCAAGGAAACTCCCCTCAAGCACCTAGTTGCATCAAGGCATTTTGATTCTTTAATTTTCCAAGGTGCACCAAGCTTACAAAGTGAGGATAGAGACCTTGTGATTACATTGAAACTTATCACCAAGACTCAAAACCTACTACAAGCCTTTGAAGATGGTAATTAGGACCTTATTACATCTTAGAAAACTTGACATAAAACAAAAAAAACAAAGCCTCAAAGAGGCATGGAGACCCAAGGTGCCCCTACACCAAACCAACGTCCATAACTGACTTACAAACACTTAACAACCCATTATTTTGCAAAATTGCAATTTTGACAACTTTTAATGTCAACAATTGCAATGGGATGGGAATACAATATGATAGAAGTGGGATAAGAAATTTATTGTTGGAAGCATCAAACCAATATGAAAAGATGAAAGAAAGTGCTAACCCCTTAAATTGAAAAAGTTTCTTTTAACTTTAAGTTTGTTGGGTAGCCAATTCTTTTAAGTTATAAAATCCTATCATCATACATAATCAAAATGTTGTTGTTTCAAATGACTATGAGCACTAACTTTCACTATTTGAAGATTTTGAAACCTTGTCATAGAGAACTAGAACATTGATGCAACCACTCATCCTACCTTAAAACATACCAGAATTCTCCTAGCAATTAGACATAGGAAGATTTAAGATGACTTAAACAATTTTTATTGCCAAAGCATAAACTTATGATAACTTAACCAGTCCCAGTACACACTCCCTCCCCATTAACCACTTAGACATATGGAGTTTATCAGTGGACAGTTGAACCACCTCACACGTGCACCTGAATTATGTCTATTAGTGTTCTAATTCATCTTTTTCAAGACAACTTAAACCAAAATATTATGTATGGTGAAACCATTCTTCTCCACAATACATTTGAGGCCTTGGTTGTGTAACTGGTGGACCATAGTCACATTTAAGGCTAGTTACAAAGTTTAAAGTCATTAATTTCAAGGGGCAGTCTCCTTCATACATTGATTTGATTTTTGATGGACACATTTGGACGGTGGTAACAATAACTTGCAATCTATCAAGACTTGATTACCTTATAACTAGTCAAATTCTAGCGATGAAATGATAGATTAATCATAATGTCACCTTGGGATCCAATCACCATGAAAGAACTCCATCCAACATACTTATGAGTGCAGGTACCACCAAATAGGTGTTTTTCAGATGTCTTCCTCGAGCGATGGAAATTCAGGAAGAGAAGAGGAAAGTGAGACATGTAGTAGGTCTAAACGAGGGAGATCAACTAGAGTTCAAAAGATTAGAATAAAATTCCGTAAATGCATGAAATTTTTTCTTGCTAAAGGGGGGTCATGTTCTTATGATGATGAGAGCATAGGCGACATTGAGGTTCCCTTGATGTACAAACATCTACTGAAATAATGGGTGCCCAAGGAACTTCCTCCAATAAACACTAATTTTTGTGTCAACAAGAGGATATATCGCATAACACCATCGTCATTACATGGTTTGGGCCTATTTTGCATGGATGGCATAAAGGTCTGTTACGACAAAGTTACTGAATTGATGGAGTATGTCGGACCCTATTACAGTTACAAATATTGGATGCAACTGGTTCGATATACATGAAGTATGCATAGGTATGCACTATTAGCAAATTATATACAACTAAAAGATAAGGATCAAAATAAAGGAGTGGCTATGTACATTGACGAAAGGCCAAAAGCATCAGGGAATATTGCAGGGTTTATAAATAGTACACAACCTGGGTCAACAAATAAGCAACTTAGTTGCATATTCGAGGCACGCGAGGGAAACTGTGTATTCGTATGTGCGATAAAATCAATAACTATAGGGGAAGAGTTGTTAATCGATTACAATTTGAATTGCTTAGATACAAACACAGCTACTATGGGGTGGTATGTACTATATACCATTTTACCCAACCTCCAATTAATGACTCCAATATACCATTTTATTATTATGTTTTTTTTCGTAAGTCTATTGGTTTCATTTCAATAATGTTTTTTTATATTTAATTTTTGTCATAGCGGGACATTGATCATACGGGGAAGGCTTTGGCCTAGACCACAAATTGCTATGCTTCTTCAAGCACTTCTACCCAACAGGTTTACCTCATTGTAATTGTACAAATTAGATACAAGAAAAATGTTTTATTATTATGTTTTTTTCATAAGTTTATTGGGTTAATTTCAATAATTTTTTTAATATTCTTGTTGCAGTCGACTGATTAGGGAAAGGCACCAACAATAGAGGAGAGCATCCATAGGGTCGAGGTGTAGTCACTGTTACTGGATGATGACATTGCATATTCAACAAACCCTCTCAATATGATAAGGAAGACACAAAAAAAATGCAATGAAGAAATCCTTCAATTGTTATTCATAGTGCCTCAAACAGATGAGATAAAAGAAAGGGTTAAAATATTGATGAAGAGAGTACAAAACTTGCAAGTTGTCATGAGGTCTTTAATTATAACATAAGTTCATTCATGGTTTTATATTTTGCACTCTTTTATGTCATGAACTAAAATATGTGTTGTTTTTACAAGATTTTTTGCGTCCTCATGATGTTGTTGGCCATGATCAGGGTACTACAGGTGCTACCCACGGTGTAGGGGTTGGTACAAGTGTCCATCCCGATCTTCCTGCACATACATTAGATCATTTGAACCCATCATTCGTGCCTATATTGTTGACTGAAATGTCGACAACACATAGCATGTAGGCATCAGGTAGTACTGGTGATGTAGAGGCCACTAGTACTGGTGATGTTTTAGCAACATTTCCTAGATCTTCCCATATTACTAGTATGGGAACATTTTCAGTTACATTTGTGGTGACTGAGGATTTCATTCCCATAAAGATAGAGAAGGTCCTAGGTAATTTAAAATGTTTTAATTATTATTATATATAATCCAATTGAAATTTACTTATTGATCACTCTTTTTAGACTAATGATTCCATGATCATTTTGCAGGAAATGATTTTTTTTATAAGAATGTAGGTGATATGACATTGGAGCTTTTTGGTCCCACCATACGTACACAGTGGAATGCCCAAAATTAATATTTAAAAGATGAGCTCATTAACCGTTTAGTTGTGTTGTTCGGTGATAAAACATTCAATCGAACCAAGGTTCTTAAGAAAGTTGGTACCTATCTAAAGTATGTGAGAGACCAATATAGGTCACATTTAGAGAAGAAAAAAAAGTATGAGCGTCCCCCTATGATTCCAGAGAGGGAGTGGAAGGATTTGGTGTTAGATGAAAAGGAGAAGGCTGAAAAGAAAAAAGGAAAGACACCACTGGGCCAAGGAAGGTATGTGATACTATCAACAATGTAATTATATACTGATTACTCTTTCTTTTTACATAATCTAACGTATTTCAAACTTTTCATAGGCTGCCCGACACATCGAAGGAAACAAATGAAAGACTAGAAAAACACAGGCAACACAAACTTGGCTCTAGTGGTTATATGAAATTAGCCACACAAATTGTAAGTATCAATAAATGAAATATTGCATCCAAATAATAAATTGCAAACAATTTTGGTTTTATCACACCATAGAAGCAAAATTCATGATCTTATGCAAAAATGCAAGGCTCTGAATTCAGCAGAGCACCCACAGAAGAGGACATGAAGATTTCCTTCTAGCATGGCTATGAAGCCGTGGATGAACGCCTAAGAGTCTTGACTAGGAAAACACAATATTCCACTGCATCCGACACGCAGGTAAATAAACTCAATAAAGTTTATTTAAAATTGAATACTTGTACAATCTATTCAATATTAATTTCCACCATAAAGTAATTATGTGCCTATTTGTTTTAAACAAACAAGAAATGATAATACTGCACATGGCATTGGAATGCATCCTGGTGAGGGTGGAGCACAACCTGTAGATGAAGGTCATGGTGTGCATCCCAGTACTGGATGTATTCATGTGCTATAAAAAACATAGTATGGATTAATACAATTAAACATCTTTAATTGCAATTGGTGTATTAATTAATGTAACCTTTTGTGTTTCAACTTTAGAGCATGTAGAGCATGATGAACATGTTGAACATGATCGGGCTAGAGAAGATCAGGAACATGATGTGGCCCCATCAAGTAAAGAGGACCACTCTAATGCTCTTTTAAACATATTTAATTGAAATTGGTGTATTAATTAATGTAACATTTCATGTTTCAACTCCAAATCAGGATTTAGAGGGTGTTCAACATGTTGAGCATGAGGCTATAAGACAAGGTCAGGAACATGATGTGGCCCCATCAGTTAAAGAGTGCCACTCTAATGTTCTTTTAATTAATAAAATACTTGTAACAATGATAAAAAAACATATCAATTTAACATTTCTTTGTTATTGCAGCACACCCCCCCTTGCAGCGGCCTCCACGTCGTGATCAGTACAGGACTAGGCATACATTAAGATCACGAGTAGAGGGAAAAGCAACTGAAGGGGGGATAGATGATTTAGAAAACGATACTCCACTTCATATTTTTTTAGCTTCAAAATTAAAGAAACAAACAAAAAAGTGATTGTAATCATATTATGACAACCATATTTTTGATAATATGTAAAAAATGAATGAATGAATGTTATATGTTAATGAATGAATCCATATGTTATTAATGGATGAATGAATGAATGTGAATATGTTAATGAATGAATGTTATATGTTATCAATGGATGAATGAATGAATGTGAATATGTTAATGAATGAATGTTATATGTTCATTAATAAATGCTATATGTTATTAATGGATGAATGAATGATTAATGTTATATGATCGAGTATGTGGAATTGAGATTGATGTGAGGGGGTGGAGGGGGGGGGAGTGGCCAAATGAGCTTCCACCATCATGTGGCCGGCCCTATTAAGTGGAGAATATTAAACTATTCTCGAAACAAAGAGAAGCTCAATCCAACTACATCCAATTATATTTTTAATTCATCTATCTTTCATCAATCTATTTACTATTTGAACCTCGTACAAATATTTTACATGAAGAACCCATTATTGTGAAATGTCCCTCCAGTTGAGTAAACTGAATCCATGCTCTATATTATAATTTGAAGTTGTTTCCATTCCAATGTTCTAAGTTTAGTTTGTTTGTATGGCTTTGTATGAATACCACATTGTGTTGTGTGTGGATCTGGTTTCAAAGCTTTGTTTCTTTTGTTTTTAGTGTTGACATTATAACTCTAAAATTTGAATTTTGTGCATAACAGGTTAGAGGAAAAATTAATAGCTCTGAAGGGTTTAGAGGCTCGATTGAGATAGATACATGAATATTTGGATCTTGTTGTTGATGGGAGGCTTTCACTTAACCATGAAATTTTGTACCATCTACAGGTATGCAAAAATTTCTCTACTTGCATTCATTCAACTTACTGTCTTCCTTACCCTTGTTAAGCCACAACCATAACTAGCACACTTTCATAATGCTTCAATCTCAGTCATTAATCTTTGTCTTGACAAAAAGGATAATAGTCATTAATACATTACTAAGGGTAAACATATTTCATAAAGACCTATGGAGGATAAACCACAGTCTACCAATCCATTAGAGACTCACAGTGCATAAAACCATTGAAAATACATCACAGTCATAACCTTTGCTAAGGGCATAGGATAGTCTTTTGGATTGTTTAAATTTTAGCTTCATTTAGTTTCAATGTTATTTTGAGAT
This sequence comes from Sequoia sempervirens, assembly GCA_007258455.2. Classification (NCBI taxonomy): domain Eukaryota; kingdom Viridiplantae; phylum Streptophyta; class Pinopsida; order Cupressales; family Cupressaceae; genus Sequoia; species Sequoia sempervirens. The sequence goes on from VDFB02270651.1 coordinate 87,190,936, forward strand.
ATTTTTGATTTATTTAAATTTGAAAATGAAAATTTTGAAATCTTCTTAAATGCTCATGTTCAATGGATCCCCTGTGCATGCATTTTCAAGAGTCTAGATTACTCCACATGCCAAACATGATTCCCTATCCCTCCTATAGTATCTAAAACTAGGAAATTGATCAATCTTGTTAAGGTTAGGTTCTTTCTATTACATAAAAATTATTACTCTCTGCCTATATTGTCATAGACTAATGTTTTCGGTGGTTGGGTATTTCTTCTTGTGTTCAAGATCACATTATGAAGACAAGTCATGGGCCAATCTATTTTTTGTGTGTGGGGATCAGCAGAAGTCAGCACTCATTACTTATCTCGATGTTACCTTGAATAGTGAGTATTCTTCAACTACTTATTTTTTGTGTCGTAGGTAAGTATTTCCATAAGAGAGGCTATTAAATTTTCTTAATAATATTAATGCTTCAAACTTAAGATTTGTTTCATTTTTATAATGATCAAAATGTTATACTTTGCTATACATTCAAGGATTCTCTTTCCCCCTACCCTTTTCTCTCTTCCCCCTCCTTTTAAGTATTTTCTTTGTCATAAAAGATTCACATTTATGTCTCATTTACACAAATTTATTTGAAGCTCTAGGAGTGACTAAAAATATGTAAAAGATGATGGATTATGTCTAAAAAACAACTTTCCATCTTATAGCTAATTAAATCCTTAATGTTTGATGAGTTTAGAACTCGAATAATGCTTGTATATGCATGTATAGCAATAAGGGAGCCTATGTGAAGATTGAAATTTAAAACATCACTTTGACCCAGTATTTTTCCTTAGGCAGTGAAATGATATTTCGAGTAATACAAACCTACACACACAAATGTGTTTTGCATTGTTAATTCAATACCATGAAGAGTGGAATACAAAAATATCAAACCAAGCAAGAATAATCAATTCATAAGATTATTCTGTTCTAATAGGGTTGACTGGTTGCTTGTTTCTTTTTGATTGTTAGGAATTCATCAATATACACTTGGTTTTCCCGCCTTCTCTTTCCTCGTGGCCAAAGAGTTTCTGCAGAAGGCATCAAAATAACCTTCAAGATTGACAATGGCAATGAGTACAAGGTCATTATAACTTAATGTTAATTGGCTATGATTTTATTTGTTCAAGACCAATTTAGATTCATTTTCTGCTCACACTACTTTTATTTACATTTATTTTTTGCTAATATCCATTTTCCTTTACATTCATATTCTTCTATACATATTGCATGTTTACAATAATGTTTTCTTTAATTTAATCTAGGGGAGAGGACCTAGTACCTAAGCATGTTTCAATAGTTGTGATAGTAGTGGTTTATAGAATGCCCAATATTTTTATCAATATTGGACCAATAGTTGTGACTTTAAAGTTGTTAGTGTTGATGATGACTACCCATAATTAAAAAAAATGTATTCCTTTGATCTAAAAATCAACCAATCATGTGATTGCACATCAGTGTTCAATAAAACATGTTGTGAATGCACAAATATTGGTCTCACTTTTCTTTTTGGACACCTTGACAAAAAGCATGCTAATGTGGCATCATATTTGATGATGTGGCCTTGAAACCTTAGTTATAATCATGGGACTTGTCAAGTAAGTTGTTGTAAAAAAAAGGGAGTGATTTGAAATTTCCAGGTAGGATAATTAGAAGCGTGAAGTTAGGGTGCTCAATTACTAGGTCCTCTTCATATCAGATCCACTTCATGTCTTCCCCATGGGAGAAGAATAGTCTGAAAGCAATTTTTGTGGTTTGGAAAATTGCTTTATAATTTCACTTTGATGTAATAAGCATAGGGAAAGTTTGTTTACATTTTGTTACTTATATTGCTTATTGTCCACTACTGCCATGAATTAGGTATGAATATTTGGTTGTATTTTAACACACAATTGTAATCCTTTTTCTTTCCTTGTGTATGATTATTCTTGCTCACTTTCTCTTATATTTTGGGATGATGTAAGGAATTCATCAAACGTGTTTTCATGCTAACCCAAGTATGGTATGAAGACTTGCTATTATACGGTTCATTTCTTGAGAAGTGATTTCTCCTGTCATGAATTTAGTGAGCTATAAAAATTGAACATAGAGCTACTAAACATTGTACAACTTTGCTTGGTTTGCATACAACCCAACCTTAGACACTTTGAATAAATGATGTGAACCTTTACATGTGTATGTTGTGGTTATTTATATGATCTCACCTTGTGCAAATGCGTAGAAGTGCTTAGGATCCAAGTTTGAAGGATGTTAAGTTGCAACTAGTTTAAGAAGAGGAAAGTATGTCTTGAGGAATTTCAAGGAAAAACAATCAAACACCTATACCAAATCACCAAGGCACATTAACAACCATCTATACCTTCTCACTATAACCAATTATCAGACCTTCAAGACAATAGGTTCATCATCTACTTCACAACTCTTTCCATTCCAACTTACTGTCCTTTTTACAGTCAAGTCATCATTCATGCATATTAGATTCACCATACCTAAATCATTAAAAACAACATACACTGCCTTCTATACCTTATCCTTCACCAAAATACCAGGGGCCATGTTTAACAAACCAAATACAATTGCTAACTTTTCACTATGGTGGTAGATAAATGATTCTTTTTTCTTCTATTCCACAACATTAAGTAAAATTCTTGAAACTAGAAATACCTTGCTACCTCCATGTGCCAAGCCAATTTCTCCAATATAGACTTATTAGGTGTCACCAATATAGAAGATAGTCACCAATATAGAAAAGTTGTGCTATCATCCCACAAAATCTTCTTTATTCTGAGTCATCTTGAGTTTTCCTATAGAAATAATGGTTTTGCTATGTGATTATGGAATCATCAAATCATTGAGCTCTACACCCACCTTTCTAATGTAAATGTTGTAGGATTGGAGATTTTTTCCTTATATTTCCATAGGTATTTCTTTAGTCCTCTCAAATTTATGCATTCATGTGTCATTTGAGAGGGTATTTCCATAAAAGATTTTTTCACAATTGAAGAATAATGGATTAGCTTTTTTCCATCATGAAAATAACTTATTTTGGGGAAATTTGATAGGAAATGAGTAGATCCCAGAGTATGCTACAGGACAACCTTGTTCATGATATAAGATTCTTGTTTTGTGACATGGAAAGAATACATTAAGTGATTGACAGACCAAGGATAGTGAACTATGTAGGAATATATGAAAGGGAAGTGATCAAGCATTTGCTACTATGGCAAGGCCAAGAGACATAGGTGGGTAGAGATCTTAAGCACAAGATGGTGACAATCAAGATAAGGAATCAATGTTAAAAGATAGAGCATAGTCCAATAGAAATCATTGGATAGTCATGAATGCCAAATGATCATTAACAATGTCAAGGGGTAGTGACTTCATCTCAAGAGATAGTCATATAAAATACATGTCAAGTGGACTATGCAAAGATAATTGAAGGTAGTGAAAAGTGACAAATATAAAATCCTTTTGAACAAATCTATTTTGTGCATATCTTGCAATCATTGCAATCCATGAGACCACATTTCTTTAAGGCATTCTTTCAAACAATTCACATGCCTTGTCTATGCTTTGACATTTTGCATACATGTCTAACAAGGAAGTTGCAATCACATCTGATGAAAATCCTCTATCCTTTATGTTTTGATGGATGTCCATACCCTATTCTGTTAAACAGTTCATGTCCCTTGTCTATGCTTTGACATTTTGCATACATGTCTAATAGGGAGTTGCAACTTACATCTAATGAAAATCCTCTATCCTTTATGTTTTGATGGATGTCCATACCCTATTCCAAAGCTCAACTGAATACTTTTTTTTTAAATTACATTGTTTCATCACAATTTCGACGAACTTAACCGACGAAACAACAAAAGAGTCTGACAAAACTGCTATACCTCTAACAAAACGTTCGTCGATATGACAAGCCCCTTTTGTCGCAATGTCGATGAACTAAATCAACGAAATAGAAAAAGAATCTAACGACATCATTATACCTTCGACGAATCTTTTGTTGTTATGACTTGCCCCTTTTGTCACACTTTCAACACTCTTCTGGTATTGTTCTGATGCTTTGACAGAGGCATACCAAATGTGTTTTCGCTAATGTTCGTCACTAGATTGACACACATTTTGTTGAACTTCCAACGAAAACCCGATCCCCTTTTTGAGACGATAGCTGACGAAGTTATGTCTCTATTTTGACATTTTAAAGTTTGTTGGGAAAGTGACAAAAACTTTATGATAGAAATTATTTAGGTGTTTTGTCAGTATTCTGACAATCGTTTGTAAAAATTTCAACAAATGTTCGTTAGAAATTGGAGCCAAATACATTAGTGCCATGGTAGTTACTCCTTGGATTAGTCTTGGCCTACGCTCATTGGTCCTCTCCCACCTAGGAAGGACCTTTTGTACTAGACTTCTTAGAATTACAAGAGAGGTAGCTTAGTGCTGAGAGTGAGATACTCTCCATTGCCTTATGTTGTTTCACATAGGACTTGCTTAAAAGCTGACAGTGATGCCGCCAAGGCATGTAGAAGGGAAGAAGAGAAGCGGTCCCAAGATCCTCCTTCTTCCTCTTCTGCTATTCAATATGACATTCGTTCTCACCCTGCTATGGCACCATTAGATTCTATGGTGCCTGCTTGGTAGAAGTCCAAGTGTCCTACATTTGAGCTTCCTATTTTCCCATGGAGCCTAGGCCCATTCGGTATAGCAGGAAGAAAGGGCCCCTTGGGGAATATTCTATGTCTCAACCTTCATGGCCTCCTACCACTTCTGCTCCCAAGGCAGTAAATGAGAAGAGGCCCACTGCCAAGGCATTAGCATTGACTCCCCCCATCACTTCTTAACTTTCTCCTCCTGCTCCCATTCAGAAACCCTTCCCTCTACTAGAAATAGCTATGGAGGACACTCCCTTGGCTAAGTAGGAGCCTTTTTCTCCTTCGCAACCTCTGGTCTCTAGCTCGAAGAGTCTTAGAAATTGACTTGCATGTGAGCGCAAGCATCGACAAAAGGATTTCACAGCTGAGCAGGCCGCCTTACAAAGGAAGGAAGAGGAGACGAATGCCCCTGTATTAGGGCCTCTTGTTGCACCCTCCTCTTTCCTTCCATCAACTTCTACTCAACCAAGCTTCACATCGCTTCCGGCTTCCATTGTGAGTACGAATGTGCTTGACCCTAAAAGGTGTAGGTGTTCATCACTCCTTCGGTGGAGCTTCCCTTGTTGATGTCCCTTTCGGATGTCCCTCCTTTCCTGAAACCCATATATATGTTGAACACTTCAATGGTATCCATTGTGGTTTTCTCCTCCTCCTCTTCCTCTACACCTCTTTCCTCATCTGTGGGGAGTTCACGTCCCCCGATGGAGTAGAAGGTGGAGAGTTGTCCTTCTAGCAATGAAAGACGTAAGAGGAGCCCACCTTCTCTAAAAGGTGGTCCTGGGCCTATAAGTGTGAATTGTGGGGGTTAGTAATAAACACACAAACCCAATGAGATGTATTACATGAGAGATTTGAATCATAAAACTAGTCTAATTTCAGATAAAGCAACATATCTAAAAAATTTCCATTGTTCTCTATTCTCAAGGATTCATTAAATCATATTGGCTCTTAGATTTGTGTATGCACTATGATTGTTAGAATGAAAACTTGAGAAATGAGATGCTATTCAAAATGCAAGAATCGAGTTCCTACATGATTTAATAAATTGTATGATAATGTTGAATGATGTTATAATAGTAAAGGCTACAAATGATAATGGTGATATGACAATGGATAATGATGCTAAAAGCAATGGCGGAAATGTTGTATGAAAAGTAAAATGATAACTACAATGTAGCTATGAACTAAGACATGATTCTAAAATAGAATGATAAAACAATTCTAAATGTTAAATGCTAAACAATGCTAAATGCTCAAACTCTAAATGCTCTAATGTTATTTCTGCATAGTAAGTTTGCTCAAAGATATGATGATAAATGTTGTAGTAAGAGGTTGTATTTATAGGATTTTCAAAGCATCTTGTGATGTGGCAACAACCAACGGTCAATATTTTAGCATGAGAGATGAACAATGGAGATGGAAGAATCATGGAGGATGTTCCCTTGACCAAGCGCAACATGCCAAATGTATGAGAGAATAAAATGTGTGAGATTGCCAAGTGTCAAAAGTTTGTTATGGAATTGGTTGAGAATAATGTGATTTAAATATTAGTCATATTTAAATACATGTGACACTTGATGATGTGGCCAAAAAGTGTTGTAGACATGTGACTAAATTTGAACTTGGAATTATTCAAACTTAGTGAGAAGATATTTAATTAAATAAAAACAAACTATTGACATTTGTTTATTTAATTAAATTTAGAAGAATGTGGTTTAAGATGAAGAATTTAGAAAAGTGTGAACTATATACATAAATTGAGAATTTATTTATAAGTAGATGAAATAAAAGAGGTCATTAATTAAATAACTAATATTTAATTAATTAATTGTCTTGACTAATTTTAGGTGTATACATTTTTCCCCTCTTTGAAGTAATGTGTTTAAATGTTGCTTCAAAGAATAATTTGCTGCTAATGCCGACAAAAAAAAAAATTGATGCCTTAGACGCTGATTTTCAGGTGATGACAGATATATGCCCCCTCGGGAGATAACTTGGTGAATTTTGAATTTTTAGGAATTTTCGATGATTTGATGATGATTTCAAAATTTTATGATCCAGAAGCAATTTATCTCATGAAAATTGATGTTTAAGTCACCAGGTGATGATTTGATGAATTAAAGCCCCTCTGAAAATAAAATAAATCAATGCCACAAAATTCCCACTTAATTAACCTTAAAAAGGTTAAAAAGGATGATTAAAAGTTCATTTGTGCATTTGTAATTTGGAAACTTGAGAGTGATTGAGCAATCTAGAAATTTGGAGCAGAATGGTGATCCCCTACCACGCACATTGATTCAAGCACGTCAGACGTCACAAACGCCTGGCAACATATGGACCTCCGGTATGTACCCTGAAAAACCTCCTCGTAATTTGTGCAATTCATTTTCCCCTCTTTTTTTGCATTTTCAATTCGGATTTAAATGTTCTAGTACATAGATGCACCGATGTAGTGCATTCATAGATTGTAATGGTGCATAAAATAGATTAGTGCTTAGGGTTAGGGTTTTAGCACATAGGGTAAATAGATTAGTGCATAGGTTCATGTAGCGCATAGGTTGCCTAAAGTAGTGCATTGAATAACTATTGTAGTGCATAGGTGCATTTAGCGCTTAGGTGAATTGAATTAGCACATTGATGAGATGGTGTAGTGAAAAGGATGATTTGGCACATAGGGACTCTGTTCTGGTGCATTCCTGAAATTGTCTACTGCATATGGTGGTTTTGTGCATAGAAAGACCAATTTAGCACATTCATGATAGAATGATGAAATTTTAATTAGACTCCCTGATTTTGATGATTTTTTATTGTGTCCACTATTAATTTGATGATGATTAATGATGTTGATAGATTAGATGATGATTGATCTCATGATAGATGAGATTCAATGATAGGGTACTGATAATTGACCTCATGATAGGCGAGGATAAATGATAATTTGATTGATTGATTGACCCCATGATAGGCAAGGTGCATTGATTGATTGATAAACCTCATGATAAGTGAGGTTGAATGATAGATTGATTGATAAACCTCATCATAGGTGAGGTTGAATGATAGATTAATGCTCATGATATTTGATCAAAGTCTCACTAGAGCTAATTAGATTGATAGGCTAATTGATTTTGATCGATTGACAAGATTACTGATTTTCAATATTTTGTGATGATAGGAGCCTTTGAAAAATCTGCAGATTCGAGAGCATTTCCCTAGGACGTGGGAGTTGATTCCACACCTGGTGTAGGCTGAGGTAGCGGTTATTGCATGATGCAGATTGTCCTCGCTAATAGATGTGCCCCAAATTAGGATTAATAGGGGTCTATTTATAACTTTAGTAGAGAGGTGGCATAGTGAGCATAACACCTTTCATTTTCCCACTGGCAAGATGACAATGACCCCAGAGGATGTCTATTGATTCAATGGATACCTATTGTGGGAGAGCTGGTATTATATGATTCTACTGAGCAGGGCGGGACCGATGCACTAAGGAGAGCATTTGAAGATGATCAGATATGTGGTTATGAGATCCCTTGGAGAGAGATGGTTGATGCTTATGCCACACTACCATCAGTTCTTGCCAGATTCATTGGAGGGTTCCTTTGTCCTGATCGTAGGTCAAAGGGACTTTCAGTTGGATGGGGGGGATTCTTGAGAGCATGATTGCTCAAGGTACCCGATATGCCTAGGGATGCTATATGCTCGCACATTTGTACCATGATTTGCATCAAGTTGTCTATTTTCAAGGGGCTAGTTTATCTATTGGGATCACATTGCTTCAGATCTAGGCATGGGAGCATATAATATCCACCTATCTAGTTGCAGACAAACAACGACTCACCATGAGACCATATGTGCATGCTTATGCAAGTCCAATTGCTTAGCCTAGGCTCGAAAAACTAGAGTACTAGAGGAGGATACTTGATGATTTAGAGTCAGTGATATGGCAGTCGTATCTTGATTGTGAGCAGTGGCCAGAGGATGATACCGAGATGCCATTTTTTTGTTAGTCCATGTACCTGATTGGGTGGAAACGATTCATCATTGAGAGATTCTTGTTGTTGAGGTTTTTTAGGAAGTATGGAAAAGTCCAGGGTATGCCCTAGGGAGTGGCCCATTATGCACAGTGACAGATGGATGCAATAGAGTGGGGACCTATTTTGTCATATGATTTAGCAGTTGCAGCATTCTAGGGTCTACAGGCCATCATTTGGGATGTTCATACAAAGATCATTGAGGCTTTGATATCAGAGGAGTATGCACAACACCTATTCCTACATCCATTTCCATGGATCTCTAGCCCAGATGAGCTAGTGCCATTATTAGATGATGAGGAGAGGGTAGTAGTACATGGGGACAGGCGGAGGAGAGATGGGAGAGATGAGGAGGAGGAGGAGAGCAGTGATGATGGGGATGGAAATGGAGATGGAGGAGGCAGAGATGATGATGGAGGTGATGGTGATGAAGGTGATGGTGGAGGAGATGAGGGTAGAGGAGGCCCAGGTTTGGATGTTTGAGAGTTCAGAGTGCCTCGAAAGAGGTGATCATTGGTAGCAACAACCCAATAACACAGAGATTAGATTTCCCTCACAACAGCAGTAGAATCATATTGTTGCATTACAAGTACAGGTGTAGACACTGCAGGGTCAGTTGGAGTAGGTATAGGCTTTGCTTACATAGGTTCAGGGAAAAATTACTACACTGATGACAGAGAGGGATGCTACGAGACAGCAGTGTGTGCAGGTATAGGGACAACTTACATAGGTCTAGGCCCATGCTCAAGCACAAACAAAGATGTAGGGGCAGATTGCTACACTCACTACTAAGAGAGACAGCCTAAGACTGCAGGTTGATCAAACATAGGACCTCAACGAGAGACTATAGTGGGTTGTAGAGGTTATTGGTACAACAAACAATTTTAGAGAGGTACGTCATACCACCCAAGAGGCCGAGTTCTACAGATTGAGATATCATGAGGTGGTTCCACCAGAGCACCGAGAGAGTTATGCACAGTATAGGTCAGGTAGGACCCAGTCTCGTACCATGATCAGAGGTGTTAGACAACCACTTCCGAGAGATTTGAGAGATCCTAGTGCATGAGGTACTAGTCTAGTGATGTCAACACTATCTGAGGGGAGCACGCCATAGCTCTGATGTGATGACAGATTTGTTGTATTTTGGTACATGATGTATACTTCTCAATTCAGCTGAGACACTATGATATATTGTCATTTTTTATATTGATGTATCTCTTTATACCTTTGGATATCCTTGTACACTTTGACATTATGATTTTGAGGTTATATGATATGCGGCAATGATTATCGATCTATGTGTTTATATGATTTATGATGGATGCCTATGATGGATGCATTTTATTTCTATTATATATGCTATGTGATGTTCTATATGATGATGATATGATATGCTATGGATGTAAATGATGAAACATGCGTTATGATTCTATGATTCTTTATGAATGATGCTTATGTGATACATGTGATGGATCTTATTATGCCAATGAAATGTGATGCATTCTATTTTTTTGTACTTTTCTAATGCAAATAGATGATGTAATGAAATAGATGAATGTATGATAATTTTAATGCATGAGTGAATGGATGGATGGAATGATCGGATGATGGTGCATAGTTCTATGTGTTTATGATGTTTATATGATGCTCATGTGATACTTATGTGATGTATGCAATGATGATATGATAATGCATGATTGATATTCTATATGCTTAATGGATAATGTTTTATGCTATTTGGAATGGATTTGATTATGAAAATGAAGTGTGATGTTGATCCAGTGAGTCCTTTGTCAGTCTTGGATTTGAGTAATAACAAATTCATCTTCACTACTAGTTTTAGATGTTCATAACAGTAGCATTATATATTTACCAGTCATGTTCTTCAACAACTTTTTCTTCTTGGAAATATTACTTTGCTGGATATGTCTTTCAATCTTCTTAATGGACCATTTCTGTAATCCATTAATAATGGATGAAATGATTGTGATTATGCAAGTGAGATGCAATGCACTTATTTTTGTTTTTTCTAATGTGGATATTGTGATGTAATGGATGGATGGATGAATGATGTGAAAATTATTTCTAATGTATGCAAATGATGATACAACTGATGTGCAACTATATGAGAATGATGTGTTTTTGGTTAATGTCAAGTGTACTCAATTCATTAATGCTATAGATATCATCATTGTGAAATTGTTTCAGCCTTGGAAAACCCATGAATACATATGCAACACTGATATGAATGTAATCTACCTTAACCATGCAAATCTAATATGAAAAGGTTGTCATCGTAATAGCCGATTTGTTGTGCTTTTTATCATCATTGAGCTTTTAAAATGTTGAAAGTGAGTACAAACATTGATGGTATAATTAGACCATGATGACTTGAGTACTACTTCCATGATTTTTGATATTGCAAGTTAACACAAGCATCTAGGTATAATTGAACCGAGATGACCTGAGCATTCCTTGTGTAAACAAACAAGAGTTGATCGTGTTCCTATGCAAATTTAGAATGTCATCAATGATACTTTGTAGAGCATGTCCCACGACAATCTGCACAGTAGTAATGATCAATTCATAGACAATAGACAAAGAAAAATCATGCTCCTTCCTGGCTCCTCTAGTTCAATACATCATCGAGTTGCTCCAAAGATATGACAACAAAAATCAAAGTACAACAGTTGAACATACATGCCAAAGTGAGAAAGCCATGATTCAGAAGGAACATCATCCATTTCAAGTTTGCTTTGATTTGATTGATTTGGCTATTTGATTTGGATGGTTGATGTGTTAGTGATTGTGATTGATGTTCAATGTTGGGTTGCACTATGATAATTTTTTTCTGTTGGTGTAAGATCAAAGTTTATTGCCCCCAGTGAGCTTAGGATTTTTCCCCCAGTCTAGGGTGAGACACGATTGCGATGCCAGTATATGTACATGAGGCTTTATGATAGGTATATTGATGGTGAAAGAGAATGGAAAAAGCGAATGGTCGACATGCTCAAATAGATGGAAAAATCTAACCTGTCATAAGTAGCGCCTGTTGCCAGGTTTACACTACTTGTTTTATTGTACTTTTTTAGATTTTTTAGATTATTTTTATTTTTCACTTTTATTTGCCAAGTTTTCATCAAGACAATCATTTTTTTAGGACATTTTTTGATGTTTTTGTATTTTTTCAGAACTTTTTCCAATGCATTAAATGATTCAGGTGTAGAATTTCTTGAGATGTAGGCTATTGAGGGGTTCATCAAACAAATCCCCTTCAAGCATAGACAACTGATATGCTCCTAATCCAAAGAATGATACACCAACAAAGGGACCTAGCCAGTTTGGTTTAAATTTCACCTTCTTCTCTCGATCCTATTGATTATAGGGATTTTCTTTTAGGACTAAGTCACCTTCCTGAAATTTTCTAGGTTTTACTCTTTGATTACAACTTTTGAATATCCTTTGTTGATAGGCTTTTAGGTGATCAACTTCTTGTTGACGAAGCTCATCCAACAGTTCCAGCTCTTGTAACCTAGAGACCTGATAGTCTTCATCTAAAATGATCCCCTTTAGTGACACATAGAGTGATGGTAGCTCAACCTCAATAGGTAGAATGGCCTATAATCCATAAACTATAGCATAGGGTGTGGCTCCTATCGGGGTGCAAATATTGGTTCAATAAGCCCACAAAGCATGGTTCAGTTGAATGTGCCAATCAGGTCCAGGATCGTTGATAGTTTTCTTCAAGATTTTCAAGATGATTTTGTTTGAGGCCTCCACTTGGCCATTTCCTTGAGGATAGTAAGGTGTAGAAAATCGATGCTAGATATGAAACCTCTCACAGAGTTCTTGGACATCCTGATTCTTGAAGGGTATGTTGTTATTTGTGATAATGGATTGAGGAATGCCATACCGAAAAATGATATAATTTAGGATGAAGGACACAATTTTCTTTCTTGTGATGGTGGTCAAAGGAACAACTTCAATCCACTTCATAAAGTACTTTGTGGTTGTGATGATTAACTTGTGTCCATTTGATGAAGATGGATGATTTTTTCCTACAAGATCTAGTCCCCACTGACAGAAAGGCCATGTTGATGTGAATGGTTGCAGCTCTTGTGCTAGTGTGTGTATCAGGTTTCCATGAATTTGACATTTTTGGCATTTTTTGACATATTGAAATGACTCCTCCATATTCAGCTAGTAATACCCCAAACGTAGGAGTTTCTTGGCTAAACTTATGCCACTTGAATGTGTGCCATAGATAACTTCATGAACATCATGTAAAGTGGTTTTAGCTTCGTTACGTTTAAGACACCGAAGGAGAGTACCATCAAGATCTCATTGATAAAGTACATTGGATATTAGGGTATGTCATGCTCCTTGTCAGATAATTTTTTTTTTTGGTTTTATGATAAATCAGGTGGGAGGGTATTGTCTTTTAGATAGGTGTAGATTTTCCCTTAGGTAGAAGTATCAACCTCGACTAGATGGTAGATGACTTGGGATTTGGGGTTGTCATAGGCGAGGTTAAATTTTTGTTCCACCATGAACTCATAATGGGCTCGTTTTTCAGGTATTTGCAAGAGAGAAGCAATGGTAGCCATAGCATCAAAAAATTTGTTGTCTCCTTTAGGAATCTGCTCAAATTTTATCTCCATAAAGTACTTTTTGAAGTCATCAACCATTCATTTATATGGCATCAATTTATCATCTTTTTTTTGGTAGTCATCATTCACCTGATTAATGACTAGTTGAGAATCACCATAGACATGCAACTCTATGATCTTCCATTCGACTGCTACTTTGATTCCAATGATCAATGCCTCATATTCAACTATGTTGTTGGTGCAAGGAAACATCAATCTGTAAGACTTTGGAATGGTATGTCCTTGAGGTAAACAAGATTCCTGCACCTTATCCATGTTGTGTGTAAGAGCCATCAAAGTATAACATCCACTGTTGTGTTGACACTGTTAGGATATCAGCATCTGGAAATTCAATGCTCATTGGATGATCATCGTGTAATGGTGCTTCAGCTAGTTGATCTACTATGGCTTGACCCTTGATTACTTTTCTATCTACATACTGGATATCAAACTCACTCAATATCATTACCCACTGGGCTAGCCTTCATGTCAAGGAAACTTTGCTGAGTAGATACTTCAATGGATCAATTTTCACTGAGTTAGATGGTGTGAATCAACATGTAATGTATTAGTTGTTGAGTAGCAAATAATACTGCCAAACAAGCTTTTTCAATAAAGGTGTAGTTAATCTCATAACAATTCAAGGTCCTACTGATGAAATAAATAGCCCTTTCCTTTCCTACAGAGTCTTCTTGTTCCAAAAGAGCACCCAAAGATACTTTAGTTGTTGCAATGTAGAGTATTAATGGTTTTCCTTCAGCTAGCGGTACCAGTATGGGTGGTGACATCAGATACTGCTTCAGTTGATTAAAGTTTTATTCACTTTTCATCCCATTTGAAAGAGACATTCTTGTGTAGTAAGTGATTGAATGGATGAGTTTTATCAACCAATTATGTGATGAACATCCTAATAGATTGGAATCATCCTTGTAAAGATCTAAGTTGGTTGATATTCTTCGGAGGCATCTCCATGATAGCTTTGACTTTCGTAGGGTCTACCTCAATGCCTTTAGATGATAGTATATATCCCAAAATTTTGGTTGATGTCACGCCAAATACACATTTCATGGGGTTTAACCTCACATTGAATTTCTCCAGTCTGGTGAAGATCTTGTCTAAAATTTCCAAATGTCCCTCTCTACTGAATGATTTTTCCAACAAGTCATCTACATAGTCTTCCATAAAGGTGTGCATCATGCCATGGAAGATGGTGTTCATCGCTCTCTAATATGTGGCTCCAACATTTTACAACCCAAAAGGCATTATGTTCCAGAAAAATGTTCCCCAAAGACATGTGAAAGCAGTTTTCTCTTGTTCTTCTAGTGCTATCTTTATCTGGTTGTAACTTGAAAAATCCGTCCATAAGTGATAACATTGCATGACCCATTGTCAAATCTATGATGATGTCAATGTTAGGAAAAGGAAAGTCATCTTTCGGGAAAGCTTTGTTAAGATCCCTGAAGTTCGTCCATATCCTGATGCTTTTTTCTGGTTTTGAAACTGGCACGATATTTGATATCCACTCAGCATAGTCAATAGGTCTGATAAATCCCACATCCAGTAGCTTTTTCAATTCAACTTTCACCAAGAGGGCGATATGGGGATGCATTTTTCTCAAATTTTTCTTCACTAGTTTTACCACAGGTGGTAGTGATAAATGATGCATGATAAGTTTTGGATCTATGCCTGGCATGTCAATATAGGACCAAGAAAAATTGATCTACTTCTCCTCAAAGAACTTAGTGAAGGTTGGATTTTCCTCCTCTGTCATGGATGCTGCTAGATGTAGAGTCTTTACTGTTTCAGCTATGCCAACATTGATGGATTGTGTAGGCTCAATCAATACTGAAGATCTCTCATGATAATGTTCGGGAAGAGTGTCAAATCTCCCATCTTTTGATGCCTTAGAGAGGTTTTCACCGTCAGATGCGCTCTTTATTTTTACTTTTTCTTGATCTAATACTTCCATTAAATGGTTTTCACCATTAGATCAATTTTTTATATTCATGAGAGATTTGGCACTCCCCTTGTCTAAAGCCTCGTTATGAGATTCACTGGTGGAGCATGTTTCAGGATTGTCAAAGCAAAGGAAGTTTACAATGGCATCATCGTTTGGAAAGGCAGTTATGTCAAGAAGCTCATTTTGGTCCCAATCAATCAGTTCAGGGTGTATCAATGGAAAGGATTCATCAAATTGGCTAAAGTCAAAAGGGGTGAGTGTCATGATGGAAACATCGTCAAAGTGTCTGATAGCAATATTGAGGTCTATTATGTTACTCTCTTCCAAAGTATCTATCTTGCTCGAAGTATGATCATCTTCACTTGAGTCATTGATATGTTGTGATCCAATTTCAAGTGGTCTAGAATGTGAGCTCTGTCCCTCCATACGTGTTGGTGTATACTTTTGTATCGCATCAATTTCCTTATCATGACAAGAATCTTTAGAGGGGGAATCCCATTCATATTCATTGGAATATGTTTTAGAACTATCTCTCAATTGGAGGATTCTCTCAACAACCCACTGCCTGGTTTCTTCTTTTGATTCTTCTTTATATCCTAGTCTCATCTTGTCCTTTGAATTCATTGAGATGGGCTGGATTGGTTCTATGATGCCTTCTTTTCTTTTACCAATAGGACATTTTCCCTCATATCCCATATTTTCCAGGATTGTCTTCCCTTTGCCATATTTCTTTGTTTGTATATTGGAGGTTGATGCTTGTGATTGTTCTTCATCCTTATACAACCAATTCCAAACATCCTTGTCTTATGATTCATCCACCAAGGTGCCCGCTTTTACAAATTTTCTATCAAAGAGCATAGTGGGTTGTGAGGATTGTTGTTTTGATGTGGATGGCCATCCATATGACTTAGGAGAATATGAAAGTTTTGATAGATATAAGGATTCCTCAAATGAATATTCCCCTAGGCCTTTGTATTTTAACTGGATATTTTCAACCTATTTTGATAAGGCATTGAGTTGACCTTCCTGATTTTGTGGAGTAGAATTACCAATACCTTTTTCTTTTGACTGATCCCTTTTCTCAACCCACTTTGACAAGGAATTTAGTTGTCTTTCATTATTTAATGTGCTAGGAGTAGGAGCTTCCCTATTATGTGGTACAAAAGTGTCTTGGGTTGTTTTGCATGTGTTGCAATATTGGGGATTGTTGGAATCAACTAAAATAGTGATTTCTTGCCCATTGAAAGGAAATTTCAAACACTGATGATATGTTGAGGGTATTACTTGCATCTCATGAATCTAAGGACATCCCAAGAGTATGTTTTATGTCAACTCTTTATCCAACACTTGGAAAATTATATCTTTAACAACTGGTCCTAGACTTGAATTGGTAAGACAATTAATCCGTGGGAGGATATTTCTTCATCATCATAAGCTTTTATAGTGATTTTCCTTCTAGGATCAATAACATTTTTTGAATATCCAAGTGCACGGAAAAGTTTTAGAGTGCAGATATTTAGGCCAGCTCCATGATCTATTAGAACACATTTGACGTGGTATTTGTGAATTAGAACCTCAATGTTGAGGGCAGCGTTATGTGGATGGGTGATTGATACATCATCATGTTCAAAAAATGATAGGAAATGAGGTGCGGTCAAGTGTCCCACCATAGCTTGAAATTGGAAAACTTTCAAGCTGTTTGGTATTGTGGTGGCTACTAGAGCTTGTTCTAAGATTTATTTGTGCACTGGTGAAATCTTGAGAAGCTCCAATATCAATATTTGAGTTGGTATTTTCTGCAACTAGCCAGCTATGTTATATTGAGTAGCAGGGGCAACAACTGTTGCTTTGGATGTAGAGGAGGTAGCTCCTTTCAATGTCACTTTAGCTTTCCCTCTTGTGATTGCATTGACTGGTGAATTATCTTGTTTTTCTTTGATTTTAATGACATTGATTTTGTTGTCACTTGCAACAAATTTTGTGATCAAATTCATTGGTGTGATGTGGGTATGTGCAAGATTATGATGGGCCCAGAAGTGGCAATATGATGGGTATGTGGCTGATGAATTTTTCTTTACCCAAAATTGATGAAACGAAAAGGGTTTTTAAAGGAGATTCTCAGCTTTCCACCAATATTAATTATTCTTTACTTTGAATTTAATAAGTAATTATTATTCATTTTCTATTCAAATTATGACTAAAGTCCTGATTGATAGACTAATTGAAAAAATCTATAGCTTTCAAACGTATCACATTTTTGAATCCAAAACATGCATCACATTCTATGCTTCCATACTATAGGGTTAAAAAAAGAGAAATTGAATTTCATGAAGTTTTGACCAAGTTAAGGTGGTCGACATAATGAAGTTTTTATATTTTTAAAAAGTTGTAATAAAAATTCATAATTAATTATTTACTTGGAAAAAATTACAAAAATATGCATCACATCAGACATGAGTCCTCTACTTATATCTAAAATCTTAAAAATGTTATCATTTTATTGTGGTTAGGTGGCGACAAAACCTACTTTTCTCCAAATTTAAGTACTACTGCATTGAAATTTCAAATTTTCACCAAATAGATTTATTTTTTAAAACAAACCTAGTAATTTAGAAACTAAATTCAATTTGCTATAGATTCTATTCTTACATGTTTTTTAAATAATATAGATAACTTATTCAAATTTTCACGTCAAGTTTCCTAACTCTGATTTTTCTAATTTTTTTGCCACTTAAGGGCCTATTTTTTCCATGATGATCCTGCACATACCCATGTCATTAATATGATGTGGTTTGATGTTGATATCATGGTGATGATTTTTATTTGTAACAATGTTTCTTTGGCCCTTGATTTTGATGTCCTTGGTTTGATCTTCAACTACCTCAACACAATGAATGGTAGAATCATAAATATAGTTCATGTTTTTTCCCTTGGTATTTGATGAAGAGGACTCCCCTTTTTCGTAGTTTGGTAGAGGGTTCTTGAATGCTCCATGATCATTGTTTGTTTGGCGTCCTTCTATGAATATGGTCTTGTTATCAATCAAGTCATGTATCAAAATTTTCAATTGCATGCAATCATTGGTTTTATGTCGTTTGTTTCCGTGAAAGTCACAACAATGTACATCATTCCACCATGGAGGTTTAACTTGTTGTTCCCAATTTCTTTCCTCTAGTAATGTTATAACCTTGGCTGCAAGAAGCTCCTTTAATGTTGATTCTAATGATTGTCCCAAAGGTGTGAATCTTCTTTGATTGGAGGATGTTCGATATGGTGGTCTTCTAGATTCAAAATTACCTTGATTGTTGTTTTGATTGACATTTTGTTTGTTGTTTTGATTGTCAGTTGGATTATTGTTTTGATTCATTTTGGTGGCACCTACTATTAAGTTGAATACTGGTTTTTGCATTTTGTGTTTCAGCTGCACCATCATTATTACCACCATTCTTGTTTCTTTGCCAAAAATTTGGTTTATTATAATTGTTGGAGGAGCTTGATGCATTCTTTTCATTGTAATTTTTTATGACTCCTCTTTTGACCAAAGCTTCTTCAATTTTGATTGCATTTTCAATCAATTTTTCAAAGGTAGGTGGGCATTGTAATTCCAATCTGTAGCTCATCTCATCATTTAGGTTATCAATAAATATTTCCATCTTTTCCTTTTTAGGTACAGGATGAGAATATCTTGCAAACAACCTTCTCCATTTTTGTAGAAATATGAGGAATGATTCACCCTTTTTCTATTTCAAGTTGCAAAGGTCTTTCATTGTTATATCATTTTGGATTTTGTAAGAGTATTGGGTGATGAATTTGTTAACCAAGTATTCAAAGGTTTTAATTGGTGGTGCGAGTTTGGAAATCCATTCAAGGCATTGTCCACCTAGGGTGCATGGAAATATCTCATCAAGTAAGTTTCTTCGTGTGCAAATTCAAGACTCGTGGTTCTAAATTCCCTCACATGATCTATTGGATTGATTTTACCATTGTATTTATCATACTTTGAGAATTCACAATGTTTGGGAAAAGGAATCACATTGATATCTTGATCAAAAGGATATGGGAAATTGTCTTGTATCAAGTATCGTTTTGAGGTTCCCCTTTGCATGTCAAGAATTTGTTGTTGGAGGTTTTTCATTTGATGAGTTAAGGAAACCACTTGTTCTATATCTTGTGAATCATTTTCAGGATTTTTAGGAGGTGCTTTCAATTGATTAACATCAAAGCCATCAGACAATTTGACACCTTGTTTAGCCAACATAGGAGGTATTTTTCCCCTTTTCTTTAAAAAATCTTTTCTAAGAACTTGTGGAAATTTGGATATGGGTATGTGTAGGATCATGATGGGCCAAAAAGTGGCGATATGATGGGTATGTGGATGACAACTTTTTTTTACCCAAAACTGATGAAATGAAAAGGGTTTTTAAAGGAGATTCTCATATTTCCACTAATATAAATTATGCTTTACTTTGACTTTAATAAATAATTATTATTCATTTTCTATTTGAATTATGACTAAAGTACTGATTGATAGGTTGATTGAAAAACATCTATAGCTTTCAAACGGTATCACATTTTTTGAATCCGAAAGATGCGTCACATTTTATACTTTGCATACTATAGGATTAAAAAAGAAAATATGAATTTCATGAAGTTTTTTCCAAGTTAAGGTGGTCAGACATACAAGTTTTTTATATTTTTTAAAAGTTGTAATAAAAAATTCATAATTAATTATTTACTTGGAAAAAAAATACAAAAAAATATGTATCACATCGGGACATGAGTCCTCTACTTATATCTAAAATGTTATAAAAAATATTATCATTTTATTGTGGTTAGGGTGGTTAGAAATACACCTACTTCTTATTTTTTCCTTGAAATCTAAGTACTACTACATTGAAATTTCAAATTTTCACCAAATATATTTAAAAAAAAAAAAAACCTAGTAGTTTAGAAAATACATTCAATTTGCTATAGATTCTATTCTTACATATTTTTGAAATAATATAGATAACTTATTCAAATTTTTACGTCAAGTTGCCTAACTCTGATTTTTCTAAATTTTTTGCCACTTAAGGGCCTGTTTTTTCCATGATTATCCTGCACATACCCTTCTTGTTCAACATGTTGGATGTATTCCTTAGTTATTTCATCACCTTCAATGTTGTGGATTCCATGGAAAGGATTTTCTTTTGGTTCAACCATGGTTTTTTTAGTTTTGATGGTTTGAGTTTCGATGTTTTGTGTTTCGATGTTTTGAGTTTCGACATTTTGTGTTTCGATGTTTTGAGTTTCAAGCTCTTTTTCCTTGATTTTTTTCTTTTTTAATCTTGTTTGAACATGCATGAAAGTGTTATAATCTAACTAAACTTTGATCTTTTTTTGGAGTGCTAAGGATGAAAACTAAGTCAAATAGAATGACAAATTCTATTGATGAGACTGAGTTTAATTTGATTATACAAATTTGTTTCATGATGAAAGGATAACAGATCCTGATGATGAAACTTAGCTTAAAAACCAAAAATATGATGAGTTTGATGATTTAGACACTTTGAGATGTTATATCTTGGTTTAGTTTGAAGAATTCCACTTGTAGAGGTCATTTTTAACAAGTTTAAGACTCTATTGTGCCTGAGGAATGATTCTGGGCTGAAAAAGATTCTAAATTATTTTGGTTCAAACTATGAAACAAGGGATAAATTTAACTCTTGGGTTTTGCATTTAATGGATGTGCTAAAAAAGAGCCTGGATGCACTAAAAGACTACACAGATGTGCTAAAACAGAGAATGGATGCACTAGAAGATTGCTCAGATGCACTATAAAACTACTCGAATGTGTTAAAACAATGAATGTATGCATTAGAAGATTGTTCATACATGTTGGAAGACTAAAATCACTGAGAGGGGGGGTGAGTCAGTGATTTATGAAAGCCACAATATTATTTTTTAAAGAGAAAATATTTGTGTTCACTTTTAAACCAAGAAAACAAATGATAGTTTGTAAAGCATACTTGACTTGTGTATCAACTAAGCATATGAATAGGAAAATGGTATGTATAGGCTTAAATGAGCTATATATGATTTCACTTGAATGATTGTTCATAACACTAACAAGACAACTTCAATATGAACATTTGCAGAAATGAAAAGGCAATCATTCAACTATGAACTGATAAGGACAAATATCACAATCTAGTAATATTATCATAACAAAGCAATGACACTATAAGACCATGAATTTGACGAGTGGAAAACCCTCTTGCGTTAGAAAAACCACTCCAAAATGATGCCTTACTGGCTTAAATAAAACCACTGTTTACAATGCCTTATAGGAAAAATTTAGAGCACCCACTCTAGGAGCACCAAATCCTTACAAATTTATGAACACCCATTCCAAAGAGCACCAAATCCTTTTATGCAAGACAATTATAGCATCTTATCAGAACCCTAGAAGTGCAGATTTTGCAACTCTAAAATTTTAGAATTTTAATAGAAAACTATGTATATAAAAATTTCAATAAGCACATTGAAGAATGTTGTGCATCAACATATTCCTTTACAAAGTATCTGAGATTCAATTATTTTAAATGTAAACCCAATTTCTTGTCACTGTAAAGATAAAAATCTGATGTTTTACAAAAGCACTTTCTCTTCTTCTCAGTAACCCGAGAAATACAACAAAATCTTCTTAAATAAAATGTATAAGCATCTCTACAGAGTGTTTTGAAATTTTAAGAACAATCTCCAGATGAGATTCCAGAAACCCTAACGGGTTTTCAATCATAATCATCAAAGATTAAGCATATCAACAAAAATCTTAACAACATAACCCATTTGTAACAGTTATGGCCAACTATCGAATAATTGAGAAACAAAAATGTTATCATCTTGTGCATAAAACAAATTCCTTTCTTTTTTTTCAAAAAACAAATAATAAGACCCTTTTAATCCCTTAACAACTATTTTAGCAAGAAAAATCTCAATGCAAAACTGAAAGAATGTGATAGTTTTTCCTTTACCTGTTCACAGTGGGAGAAAGAGAAAAAAATACCATGAATTTCTATTGAAGACCATCATAACTTCCCAGCTAGAAGTCAAGTTCAACTTCCACAGTCATACACATACTAGCTCATAACTAGTATTCCAATTTCGAAACTAGAATGAGGAAAATTCCAAACAATTCTTACTACCAGCAAGCTCCAGCAAAACAAGATCATAAACACTTAATGTGTCGGCTAAGAGAAGACACCAAAACCTACAAACTATCATGTTATCCATGGCGGCTAGGGTTCCAAACCCATCAACAATAAATTTTCCCTAAAAATTCTTTCCTTCAAGTTTGTCGAGGACTTTATCATATTCAATGATGATTTGAGGTCTAAAGCAAATCAAACATAATGATTAATAAACCATCATAATGCTTTAGAGTCTGATGACAAAGAAAACACTAATGCACATGATTCCCAACATTATAATGAGTTGTCACAACCACATGTATGCATTGTCAATTATGGTTGTCGACCTTTTCAAAAATAGCTTGTAATAATAAAACCTTTAGTGCCCGCTACCTTTTTACAAGAATTGTCAATGGTGTAAACATCTTATCAAATGATCATGCCAATGGGAGTCAATAATAAACCAAGACCCCTTATAGCCATATCAAAAAAAATGCAAACTGTCTGAAAACCTTATTAATGTCATTGACATATGACTTTTAATAAAGTCATCTTCCTTTAATAATATGAAATGCAATGAGAATGATCCATATGCCAAGTTCACAATATAAACCATTTACACAATTATATTGCCAAATCCATATGCCATGATGATATGTAGTAGAAATTCCATAAAGAGAAATGTGAATAATTAAGACCAAAAATGTGGAGTCCTTATTCATCTAAAAAAAATGAATGTTTTGACACTTGAAACACTGATTGTTTTGGCAAACTAAACCAACAAAAACTCAATTCGAATATGATTAAATAACATGTGCCATGATTAATCTAAATATACTTGAGTGACCATTCCATATATCTGAAATAAGACATATACCCTAAAGTAAATGCATGTCGTGAAAAAAATGCATGTCTTGAAGCAAATGCATGCCTTGAAACAAATGCATGTCTTGCTATAATGAACATGCCCTGAAATAATAAACACATGTCAAACATCAATACCAACATGCAAATTTGAAAGAGCATGCCATGAACCAACCATGTAAATCAACCATGTAAAACACCATGTGAACCAACTAAAATCCAAGTATCCAAGTTTTGTCATTAAGGACAAACAATAAACAACTGAAAGCCAACAAGACACACTCTAAAACTACCTGAATGCGCTAAAGCAGTGAATGTATGTGCTACCAGATTGCACAGATGTGCTATAACAATGAATTGATATGCTATAAGAATGCTCAAACACACTATAAAATTGTTTGGATGTGCTAAAAAAGTGAATGTATGTGCTACCAGATTGCATAGATGCACTAGAAAATAGAGTGAATGCACTGGAACAATGGATAAATGTGCTAATCTAGAAATTTTCAATGTTTTTGATAGCCTATCTGGTTTTTAATATGCAGATCTGAATGTTTCCAAGGTATGATCAGATGGACAGTGAGTTTTTCTTGGTTTCTAGTTTGTAAGTTGTGAGAATCAAGTGTTCAAATGGATTATTTCTTGAATTATGACTTCAAACATAGTAGCAAGTTGTCAAATAGTTGTGTCAAGTCTAGTAACTAAACAAATATTGAGTGTGTATTCAATAATCTGGTCTGATTCTTTCGATTTCCATAGGTGTAACACAAGAGAAGACAATTCAAGCACTTTTCTATTCTCAAGGGTCACTTAAAATACCACAACCCACATCTTAAAACCATGTCATCTCACATATACTTGTCACCCCCTAGAGGGCGCCCATGTTTTTTCCTTTCCTAGGTCTTAACCAAAGTCGAATCCTCCGCTTTTGGCTAGTAATCCTTGATGGTTATATGGTGAGTGTCTTGAGGGCATATTCTTCCCTCCCCTTGCACTATGATATAGAAAGTTTTCAGAAACTGACTCAGTTGGCTTCTACACTCGAGTTCATAGTAAGGGTTTTCGTTCAGTGCGGTAATAGATAAACTCCCTTAGGAGACCTCCCAACCTTTAGAACAAAGGCTTTGGGAATGGTTATCTTGCACACTACCATCAAATTGTGGATTTTCCCCGAATTCACTTGTGATTATAGTGGGTTGGAAAACCTAGCTTTGGTTGTTCCCACTTAGGTCATTCCCATAGGGTGAGTACTTTTCCCCACTACGACAGGCCTTCTAAAGATGTTAATAAAGAGAAAAATAGTGAGTCTGGCATTCTGGTCACCTAGTTAAGGGGAGAGTATAGGCCTATCACTTCAAGCACAAAATACAAGGGGTTCTTTAACATTTTTATTAAACTAGGTTCCTAATTTAATCAAAAGAAAGCATTAAATAACTCCAACCCCTACATAAATCATCAATAGTTGCATAAATTTTTCTTTGACCAATGTATCATGGACCTACAACATAGAAAACATTAATTAGTTCTCAGGATTTTAATATTTTGCAAATTTAAACAGATGTGCTAAAATAGGCATCCAATGCACTAAAATATCATTCCAATGCGCTAAAAGAACTACTCTATGAGCTAGAACAATTAATGGATGCGCTAAAAGAATAACTCAATGCACTATAATAGATATTGAATGTGCTAAAGTGTTGAACAGATGCTCTAAAAGACTCCTTGTATGTGCTAAAACAGTTGCTTAATGTGCCGAAAGAAATATCATATGCACCGTAACAGAAATCAAATGCACTAAAAGATTTGTCATATGCACCATAATAGAAATCGAATGCACTGAAAGATTTTTTTTATACATCGAAAGAGCTCATGATCGCGCCAAAAGAAATTCATGTCCAAAATTTGTGAGACAACTTTTCCATAAATTGTTAAAAATGGGGTTGCACCCCACGATAGGTGCCAATTTATGTAAGTGTGAATTGTGGGGGTTAGTAATAAACACACAAACTCAATGAGACATATTACATGAGAGATTTGAATCATAAAACTAATCTAATTTTAGACAAAGCAAAATCTCTAAAATCATTCTATTGTTATGTATTCTCAAGGATTCATTAAATCATATTGGCTATCATATTTGTGTATGCACTATGATTGTTAGAATGACAACTTGAGAAATGAAATGCTATTCAAAATGCAAGAATCTAGTTCCTACATGATTTAATAAACTGTATGCTAATGTTGAATGATGCTATGATAATAAAGGATGCAAATGATAACGGTGATATGACAATGGATAATTATGCTAAAAGCAATGGTGGAAATGCTATATGAAAAGTAAAATGATAACTACAATGTAGCTATGAACTAAGACATGATTCTAAACTAGAATGATAAAACAATTCTAAATGTTAGATGCTAAAAAATGCTAAATGCTCAAACTCTAAATTCTCCAATGTTATTCCTGTCTAGTAAGTTTACTCAAAGATGTGATGATAAATGTTGTAGCAAGAGGTTGTATTTATAGGATTTCCAAAGAATCTTGTGATGTGGCAACAACCAATGGTCAATATTTTAGCATGAGAGATGGACGGTGGAGATGGAAGAATCATGGAGGATGTTCCCTTGACCAAGGGCAACATGCCAAATGTATGAGAGAATAAAATGTGTGAGATTGCCAAGTGTCAAAAGTTGGTTATGGAATTGGTTGAGAATAATCTGATTTAAATATTAGTCATGTATTTAAATACATGTGACACTTGATGATGTGGCCAAAAATTGTTGTAGAAATGTGACTAAATTTGAATTTGGAATTATTCAAACTTAGTGAGAAGATATTTAATTAAATAAAAAAAAAATATTGACATTTGTTTATTTAATTAAATTTATAAGAATGTGGCTTAAGATGAAGAATTTAGAAAAGTGTGAACTATATAAATAAATTGAGAATTTATTTATAAGTAGATGAAATAAAAGGGGTCATTAATTAAATAACTAGTATTTAATTAATTGATTGTCTTGACCAATTTTAGGTGTATACAATGGCGACTTGTTCTGTTTTGGTAACGGAACCAGCCCCGGCTTCCCCTGAGTTCATCATTGCTCCTGAGTCACTTAGTGAGCCTAGTGGTGAACCTCAGGCACAACTTTTTCCATCCATTGAGGTACAACATGGCACTCTAATGAAGTGTGTGTTTAATTATTTGGATGAAGTTTTGGCCTTGTCAGCGATCTTCATGAAATCGTTGACCATAGCTCCAAAAGAGTCGAGTGGAGGAGACCTTGAGGGGCCTTCTTCCTTAGCCCTTGTTGTGAGAGGATCTGAAGCTCCTCCTCTTAACATCCCACCATTGCAGACTCATCCTCCTACCCCCTATGATGATCTGGAGTGGGAAGCAGATGACCTCTTGGTCGATTAGTGTTAGGGGGATGCCTCTTCTTTATCTTTAGATTAGATGTGTGTGTTGTGATGTGTTCCCCTATGATTATGTTATGTATGTCTGGATGACCCTTGTCACCCTTGTTGGTGCTTGGATATAGGCGTAGTTTTTGTGTCGTAAACCCTTTTCAATTTGTATCATCATTCTTTCATGTTTGTGATTGAATTTTGGTAAATCGGGGATGATGCAAAGTGTTTGGGGCATTTAGGCTTCCCTTCCATATTGAACCAATTTTTTATTTTTACTTTGTCTTCTCGTGCATTCTTCACATGGTATAATATAGTAGTGGGTCGATGATAGTTCATTTTATATACTATTATTATACTTATATATATATATATATACATACATACATACATATATATATATACATACATACATACATATATATATATATATATATATATATATATATATGAGCAGTTATGACCCTAAAATATCAGATCACCCATGTGCCCTTTTTTCATGATGTCTTTGTCTCTTTTAGATTTTCTTTTATATTTCTCTCTTCTTTGCTCGATTTGTCCCTTTCATGTGTGACAACATAATTTCTATGACACTTCAATTTTTAGAAAATGCATTCATTTCCAAACGAATATTTTCTCGAGAATATTTGCTAAAGAATCACATTCTCAACTTGAAAGCCTAATGGAATGTGTTTCCTTCATCATGGGTTTGTAAATAAATAACTTGAGACCTTTCCTTTGAGGTGGGAGCAACTTCAACCTTCCCCTCATGAGGCAGCATTTTCTTCCTTTCAAATTCCTTGATGAAGTGAACATCTTGTTGGTGTATTTTCTAGTGCACCTAAAATAATTTCTAAGGAATAGCCGATTCCTATGTTCAAAACTCCTAAAAATGACTGGCCAACCAACAAGATCTAGTCAAAGACTGAGATCTTCTACACTTTAGGCTCCGTGGGGCCAATGAGGGTGTTCCTATTGGTGTTCATTTGAATTGGACATGACAAAACACGTCATTTTCATAGACTAATTTCAATGAAGGATGATTGTGCAATAATTACTGTGAAATTGGCATATTTCTAAGTAACTTGCCACCCATTCATCAAAAGATACCTCTCATGGTAATTGACACAAAATTTGTACAAAGATTTATCAAATTTTAAGTGAATTTAAATTCTGACTTCAGGCTGGTCATTATACAACTATTTAATTAACCCTTTAGGTGAATCATTAAGGAATAGACTAGTGCCTTACTAAACTGGGCGATGGAGTCACATATACAAGAATCAGTAATGAAAAATATGACTTTAAAAATATAATGGGGTGGACTACGCTCATAACAACTTTGCATTATGGAGCTCACTATTTCTGATATACAAAAACCTGCCAAATCCTCTGAAAATAATTGTAAATCTATGACTCTATTTAAGCATTTAGTTGATTACTTGAATCAAAGCGTAAAACAGAGACATACATTTGAACAGATGTTCAAAGAAGAATGAAAATATTATTAATATTCCACTCAAAATTCACTCAAATCCACACAAGGAGAGAAGATATATCAGAATTATACTTTCATTCATGTTCATCAATCAAATTGGCATAACAATTTAAAATAGCATGCACATGTTTCTTCCAGAAAAGCTCAAAACAAACTAGCTATTATATTCTTATCATTCTATTCATGTACGCCTAACTAAAAACCTATCTAGAAATTTTCCTCCTCCTCGCAAGTGATCCCTAAATTACCTTTTATAGAGTAAGGGAGCAACAAGCTTTAGGCTCAAATGTAGTTTCATTACAAACTTCATTTCATGCAAAATTTCATCTGCATTTACTTTGCATTTCAAAATTCCCCATGTGTTGAATCTGCAAGAATATGGTGTAAAAAGGGAAAGCCAAAATTGTAACCGCCATCAGAAAGGGAAATGCAAAATTCCACAAAAATCCCCCTTGTCGCCATCCACACTGTAATGAACCAGGCATCCATAATGCCATGAGGGCACACAGTCGACATCCAACACCAAAATGTGCCACGTATGCAAAAACAAAACCACCACCACAATGAGCATTATCAACACAAAAATTTGACATCCCATACAAAACAAATCTTCATTTACCAGCCACCCCACCTTTACCAGTGCCCATACCGTGATATACATGCTCGCTCTGAATCATCGCAAGAGGAGGAGAGGAAACCTTGGATTATGCTTCATCCTTTTCTTTACCCAATACAATAGCAGTCTACCCGCTTGGAGTTTTGGCTGCCAATGGCAAGACGAATATTACCTCCTGACCAGGAGGTAGACCATGACTCAAGAGTGCGAGGTACCGACAATAGTCAGAATTGGTCTCTATTTCACTAGAAGATGAGTTGCTTGTGAGCTCAATGGGTGAGTTTTGGCATCCAAAGGAGCCATGCCCATACCTTATATTCCTCTTTACTTCGGTAGTAGACCACATTGGTTGGTTTCCTTTGTCATCTAATTTCTCCGTAGTCGTACTCTAGAATTTTAATCTCTGACTGCACCTTGTGGGTGCAAGTTTAGACTTTCCAGTAGAAATGTTGGCCTCCATGGTCGAGGAAAATTTTGGTACACCAAAACCAGGCTTTTGAGAGCTCAAGCGAGTAGACCTCCTCACTGGTTCACTCATCTTATCTTTCAATTGCTCAAACCTACCTTCCTTAATCAAGAAAATGTCTAACTGCTAAGTGTGAATGACATGAATAACAACTATTCCTTTTTTATTTATCATGTGAAGTGATGGAATCCACAATCAGTGTTTAGCACACATGTGTAACCTAGGCAACTCATTGGCAGATGTACTATCACTGTTTAATTCCCAATTTGCATGGAAATCCATAGACCACTCTTCATTATTACCAGCATTAGCGTCTCCAAACGAATTGAGATCAACTTGATCATTCTGTAGAAGGTTAGCCATTAATGGGAGCTGGTTGCATAGAGTAAAACGACCATCACATGTTTTTTGCCAACTTTGAATATTACCTAGATCGATCCTCTACTGAGATGGCACATCAAGTGGCCGGTCTTGGTTTGACCACCTTCAACTTCCAGCAGTGCTTCGCTGAAGTGTCTATGACTAATAGTGTTCATCCATCTTAGATGATATCCTCCTCATCAGCGGGTCCCATGTATCTTGCAAACTGGAGTGTTCGAGCCACGTGTCACCATCTCCCTGACCTCACAGCTTCTAACCAACCTCCATCTTCCCCCAGCGAGCCAACGGGGAATGTTGAAGATTCACCTTTGCTTTTGATCTTGGCCGTCAGTCTAGAACCACGAGCCACGAGCTCAGTAGTGGGGAGTGGGCCCCATGGTTGTACAGGGACACACGTTCACTTTTCGCCAGCCTCACTACATTTATCCTACTAGCTCTTAATTCTCATGGGTTGGCAGGGTACGGCTCAAATCTCCTCTCGGATCCTCAAATCTTTGAAACCTGCACTTCACATAATGTTAGCATTTAATGGATGAGACATGGTCTAGCTAACAACAATATGACCACTGGGGGGTTAATGACTTAAGCTTAAGTCCCTGGGTTAAACTAAAACTTGACTTAAGGGATAGGCTAAATTCAATGGAATAACTGATAACTAGTGCCTCAAGCTCGAGGGGCCAGTCAACCAATGTGAAACTGTGAATTAAAAGGTGACTTAAAGGACCGGTTCCTAGTGGAGCAGGTCAACTTGAAATTATAACATTTGCATGCCTTTGTAAATAAAAACCTACTCACTCATGGGGACAAGGGTTTAAAATGGAGACTAAGCCCATGGAAAAATGAGGGAATTCTACAGAATTTTAGAAGCTCCATCAGTGGCTCATGCTCAGGGACGCATACCCCTGGTGGGTGGAAATAATTGAATCTCTAGTTGAAGCAGACTAGGGCACAAGGCCAAAAACTAAGGAACTCACCCGAACTAGGAAAGCAGATCCAACAGGAAGCAAAAAAACCAGACCAACATATATACAATACTTACAGAATACACATTGTGAGTTATTTTACAAGGCGGAGGCCCTAGGCCCCAAAATTTAGGGACCGCTTTTTCCTCTATCAAAAACTTTAGCCTGTTTACCCTGTAGTGAATGCACATGAGTAGTATGTAACTTCAAATCATCAATATCACTATGATCAACACCACCTATGTCACTCAGAGCAACATTTCCAACTTTGTCCCTTTCCATTATAGGTTCCTCAAACTGAATCAAGAAAGCGAATCCTTCATATTCCACATTGTCATGAGGTGAATAATCATCTTCAATTTGTTTATTAATTTTGATAAACTCATATACACTCTGGATCAAATCTGGACATTTCTTCGCAAACTCAGGAAAGAGAGCATGATCAAGCTTATTATCAACTTGCTTGCCACAAGTGTTGGTATCATGAGGTGAAAGAAATTCCATAATCAAACCATCAGATAAGGGGTGTCTGCAAAGAACTCCACTGCAGCTTCATACTGCCCTGTACTACTTTCATGGTTACCCATGTCTTTGGATTGTTCCTCACATGATTGAAAAAATGTTGCAGTATTGGTATACTATATAAAATCATCAAGTTATTTCTTCTTTTCATCACTGGGTAGATTTGTTGGAATATCCATGTAATCAAGTGGGACTTGAATAACTGACATTTCATTACCCTTTTTAGATGCACAATCCTCCACCGTGGGAAGGACAATGCAATCATTTGCACCCTTTTGGATATCCATATTGTTTCCAAAGCTGTCATCACATTTATGAGCCTTTGCACTATATAAATTGTTGTCATACCTAGGTTCCAAGGAAGATGAAGCACACATGCCAAGTAACATTTGTTTAGTCACATGATGATGGATACCTTTATTGATATCTACATCTCCATACCCTCCATGTAGTTGGAAATTCGACAAGTCAAAATTGCCATCTTCATTGATAAAATGACCTACATCACTTTGATCTTTATATAGACCATCCACAACACATCCACTGGTAATGCTTGTCAAATAATCATCAAATGTCTCCTCAAAAAGATGATTACTCCTACACCAATGGGGATTGTCATTTGCAACCTCACTATCCAAGTCATCTTCATTAAACAAAAGATTTTTCCATACATTAATTGGATGTATCTCATCATCTTTAAAATCAGGATGCCAACTATTTCGATTATCAATGTACTCAAAATCAATGAAGTCATTGGAAGAACACAAAGAAACAATCTCACTATTCTCCTCGTCATTCATGTCTGCAACAATTGATCTGCATTCAAATAATTCTTCACATGAGGAGAATTTTTCACTACCTAGGAAAAATATACCTTCAAGGCTATTAACATATCCCTTACTAAAAGCAAGGGATTCTATCTCCACTTCATATGAGGAATCATATTCAATTGTGGACTACCCAACTTCAATCTCCTCATTTTGGTTCCTCATTTGTGCCATATCACTGAGAACAAGTGTATTCCCTTCATTGAATGATGTATGATGGCTGCTAGTTGAATCAATTTGTGAAGTTTCACCTTGTTCTTCATGTGTTTGCTCATAGTTTATGACATCCCAAGGAAGATAGTTAGGCACCACCTCCTTGTTTTCATATTCTATCTCTACATCCTCATCATTACTACATGCATCTGCTTCTAGCTTTCTAGTGAAGTGGCAATAGTCAATAGTCAATTGATTTGACTTTGATGCTTCTCTTTGATTTGGAAACCTTAGCCTTTGACCTCCTTCAACATGGCAATTATTTCCCAAACTTTAAAAAAAAGACAAGGGCATGTGACCCTGTTCCATGTTTTCTACAACATATATCCAATCCACTACTTGAGCTAGGCTATGAGGTTTCTGGTCCTCAGGCCATTGGCTTGATCCTGATATGTATGCTTCACAAAAAAAATTGATGCATGCCAGGTCATTAGGCCTGAAGCTCTTGGGTATCTCCATCAAAACATCCAAGAATCTTGAAAATAAATCATATGGAGACTCATTTGCATGTCTCCTTATCTCATGTAGCTTCTTGATAGAAAAGGTTATATCAAACCTTCCCATCCCTGGCTGGTGAGAAGCTGATGCTTGCTCACATTCTCCATTTCTTGGGAGTAAAGTGGATATGACATCTATGAGATATCCTCCTTGACAAACCTTTTTACCTTCTGATCGGCTTGGTTCAAAACTTTGAACATTGCTAGAATTAGTTCTAGCAATTGCAGATCCTCTCATCATTGAATATCTCAAATTGTTCTCAATATCAATAGCAATTTGGTATGCCTGGTGCAAGATTGTAGGCTCCTTGTCTCTAAATAAGAAACTAATCTTCTTGTCAAATGCTCTTAGATATACAATCAAACACTCTGCATCACTTAGCCTTACATCTTCTAGAATTTCTCTTATTTACTTTACAAATTGGAGATTGAAAATAGGGACTCACTCTCCTTCATTTATATGGATTTCCATAAGATTCTTCCTTACCACACTAGGATTCACCCTTTCACCGAATTGTTCAACAAAGCTTGTCATGAACTTATTCCATGAAGCTATGGAACTTGCTGGAAAATATGAGAACCAATCCCTAGCATCATCCTTCAAGGATTGAACAAAGAGTTTCATGACAATGTCCTCATGATTCACTTCATAATCCCACATAACATCCATGAATGTTTGCAAATGTCTAGAGGTTGATTCCAAACTTTTCCCTGTGAATCTAGGAAAACATTGAATCCTAACATTCTGAGGAATCAGGTTTGTGAAACCTCTAATGCCACTAAAAATAAATGGCATATACCTTTCAATAATAAAATTCCTTTGAGGGTGTGATACATCTTCCTCACCCTGCATGCTTTTTCTTGATTCTTTATAGGGAAATTCTCTAAAAGGTAGTACTCAAAGGAGTGACATACTTCTTGGATAATTATAAACTTTGCACATAAGAAGTATGAAAATAACTACTAATATTCCCTGCCTTAATGCAAATTCATCTAATAGGGAATCATTTATGATCTTAAGCCTTGATCATTTTCCTATAAACTTCTTTGAAACAGAATAATATGCTTTCTATATTTTATGAGAATACGTGGAAATTTGTAGCAGTCGTTATCATTTCTTCCTAACTACAAATTCTGCAAATCTAGAAGCCTTCTTCACAATTTGACTAGTTCTTCGGATAGAGTCGCCACCTCCTTTCATAGAGGAATAATCTTCAAGAGTAAATCTCATTCTATGTCTTCTCCAATAGCGGAGTCATACTCAAATCCTTTGATATTTGCTACAGAAAAATCTTTTCCAGCTTCAAGAACTTCTCAATTATTTGAACAAAGGTGCTCAGATATACTAAATTCAAAATGGAAAATAATATGACGCTATGTAACGAATCTTAAGGCTCAATTCTTCAAGATTGGAATTACTCTTTGATAAGACAATCACCAGTCTTCTAAGTGCATTCCCCAGTGGAGTCATCATTCTATTGGTGTATTTTCTAGTGCACCTAAAATAATTTCTAAGGAATAGCCAATTCCTATGTTCAAAACTCCTGAAAATGACTGGCCAAAAAAAAAAATCTAGTCAAAGACTGAGATCTTCTACACTTTAGGCTCTGTGGGGCCAAGGAGGGTGTTCCTATTGGTGTTCATTTGAATTGTACATGACAGAACACATCATTTTCACAGACTAATTTGAATGAAGGATGATTGTGCAATAATTGTTGTGAAATTGGCTTATTTCTAAGTAACTTGCACCCATTCATCAAAAGATACCTCTCATGGTAATTGACACAAAATTTGTACAAAGATTTATCAAATTTTAAGTGAATTTAAATTCTAACTTTAGGT
The DNA here is from genome assembly GCA_007258455.2 of Sequoia sempervirens. NCBI lineage: Eukaryota > Viridiplantae > Streptophyta > Pinopsida > Cupressales > Cupressaceae > Sequoia > Sequoia sempervirens. Next base: position 87,225,536 of record VDFB02270651.1, read on the forward strand.
TGGTCATTATACAACTATTTGATTAACCCTTTAGGTGAATCTTTAAGGAACATACTAGCGCCTTACTAAACTGGGCGATGGAATCACATATACAAGAATCAGTAATGTAGAAAATGAATTTAAAATTTAACGGGGTGGACTACCCTCATAACAACTTTGCATTATGGAGCTCACTATTTCTGACATACAACTGCTTGTCAAATCCTCTGAAAATAATTGTAAATCTATGACTCTATTTAAGCATTTAGTTGATTACTTGAATCAAAGCATAAAACAGAGACATACATTTGAACAGATGTTCAAAGAAGAATGAAAATATTATTAATATTCCACTCAAAACTCACTCAAATCCACACAAGGAGAGAAGATATATCAGAATTATACTTTCATTCATGTTTATCAGTCAAATTTGCATAACAATTTAAGATAACATGCACATGTTTCTTCTAGAAAAGCTCAAAATAGACTAGCTATTATATTCCAATCATTCTATTCATGTGTACACCTAACTCAAAACCTAACTAAAAATTTTCCTCCTCCTCGCAAGTGAGCCTTGAATTCCCTTTTATAGAGTAAGGGAGCAACAAGCTTCAGGCTCAAATGCAGTTTCATTACAAATTTCATTTGATGCAAAATTTCATCTACATTTACTTTTCATTACAAAATTCCCCATGTGTTGAATCCGCAAGAATATGGTGTAAACGGGGAAATCCAAAATTGTAACCGACATCAGAAAGGGAAATGCAAAATGCCACCAAAATCCCCCTTATCACCATCCATGCTGTAAAGAACCAGGCATCCGTAATGCCATGAGGGAACACAGTCAACATCCAACACCAAAATGTGCCACGTATGCAAAAACAAAACCACCACCATAGCGAGCATCATCAACACAAAAATTCACATCCCATACACAACAACTCTTCATTTACCAACTACCCCACCTTTACTAGTGCCCAGATCGTGATATACATGCCCGCTCTGAGTTGTCGCAAGAGGAGAGGGAACCTCAGCTTTCGCTTCATCCTTTTCTTTACCAAGTACAATAATAGTCTTCCCACATGGAGTTTTTGTTGCCAATGGCGAGAGAGATATAACCTCCTGACCAAGAGGTAGACCATGACTGAAGAGCATGAGGTACCGACAATAGTTGGAATCGGTCTCTATTTCACTAGCAGATGAGCTGCTTGTGAGGTCAATGGGTAAGTTTTAGTGTCCAAAGGAGCCACACCCATACCTTATCTTCCTCTCTGCTCCAATAGTAGACTGCATTGGCTACTTTCCTTTACAAGTCGTCCTCTTTCTCTACAGTCGCACTCTAGAATTGTAATCTCCGATTGCACCTTGTGGGTGCAAGTTTAGACTTTCCAGCAAGAATGTTGGCCTCCATGGTCGAGGCAGCTTCTGGTACACCAGAACCAAGCTTTTTAGAGCTCAGGTGAGGAGACCTCCTCACTAGTTCACTCATCTTATCTATCAATTTCTCAAACCTACCTTGCCTTAATCAAGAAAACGTCTAACTGTTAAGTATGAATGACACGAATAGTAGCTATTCCTTGTATATTTATCGTGTGAAGTGATGGCATCCACAATCAATGTTTAGCACACATGCGTAACCTAAGAAGCTCATTGGCAGATGTACTATCATTGTTTAATTCCCCATTTGCATGGAAATCCATTGACCACTCTTCATGATTACCAACATTTGTGTCTCCACACGAATTGAGATCAACTTGATCATTCTGCAGAAGGTTAGCCATTAATGCGAGTTGGTCATATAGAGTAAAACAACCATCACATGTTGTTCGCCAACTTTGAATATTACCCATCGATCCTCTGTTGAGATGGCACATCAAGTGGCCGGTCTTGGTTTGACCACCTTCGGCTTCCAGCAGTGCTTCACTAAAGTGTCTATGACCTATCTAGTGTTCATCCATCTTGAATGATAACCTCCTCATCAGTGGGTCCCATGTATCTTGCAAATTGGAGTGTTCGAGCCATGTGTCACCATCTTGCTAACCCCGCGGCTTCTAACTAGCCTCCATCTTCCCCCAACGAGCCAACAGGGAACAATGGAGATTTGCGTTTTCTTTTTATCATGGTCGTTAGTCTAGAACCATGGGCCATGAGCTTAGTAGTAGGGAATGGGTCCCCTGGTTGTATAGGGACATGTGTCTGCTTTTCACCAGCCTTGCTACATTTATCCTGCTGGCACTTAATTCCCGTGGGCTAGTGGGGTATGGCTCAAATCTCCTCCTGGATCCTCCAATCTTTGAAACTTGCACTTCACATAATGTTAGCATTTAATGGACGGGACTTGGTCTAACTGACGACAATATGACCATTGGGGGGTTAATGACTTAAGCTTAAGTCCTCGGGCTAAAGTAAAACCCGACTTAGGGGACAGGCTAAAGTCGATGGAATAACTGATAACTAGTGAATCAAGCTCAAGGTTCCGGTCAACCAACGTGAAACTGTGACTTAAAAGGTGACTTAAGGGACCGGTGCCCGGCAGAGCAGGTCAACTTGAAATTAGAACATTTGCATGCCTTTGTAAATAAAAACCCTACTCACTCATGAGGACAAGGGTTTAAAATGGAGACTAAGCCCATGGGAAAATGAGGGAATTCTATAGAATTTCAGAAGCTCCATCATATCTTTCGAAAGGATTTCTTGATGATGAATCAATTCAAGAAAGAAACATCTCTTCTCCACTTTCAAACAACGCGTCCCTTGAGTGGACCCCTTTCTTCATGTTGTGTTCCTGAGGGACCCATTTAAAAGCTTTCTAAGCTATCGATGGCTTGCATGATTGTTTGCTTACTTTCCTACATGGATGCTTTTGGACATTTTTTATCATGTCACTTTGTAGGTGCACTTGTGAAGCTGATTTTTGACTCTACGAAGTCTCCCTTCCTTGGGTTTCCTCCATGTCAGAGATCTTGGGGGATATCTCCCTGTAGGTCTGTAGGCATGTAGTGTGCTTCTTCTGAGCTTCCTCCATGTGAGAGATCTTGGGGGTCGCTCCCTTGCAAGTCTATAGGTTTGTAGGGTGCTTTATCTAGGTTTCCTTCATGTGAGAGATCTTGGAGGACACCTTACCTATAGGTCTACAAGTCTGTAGGGTGCTTTTTCTAGGTTTCCTTCATGTGAAACATCTTGGAGGACACCTTCCTTGTAGGTTTGTGGGCCTATAGGGTGCTTTTCTATGGTTTCCTTCATGTGAAAGATCTTGGAGGACACCTTCCTTACAAGTCTACGAGCCTGTAAGGAACTTTTTTCTAGGGTTTCCTTCATGTGAGAGAATTTGGAGGACACCTTCCTTCTAGGTTTGTGGGCCTGTAAGGTGCTTTTTTCTAGGTTTCCTTCATGTGAGAGATCTTGGAGGACACCTTCCTTGCAGGTCTACGAGCTTGTGAGGCACTTACCTCTCGGGGCTTCCTTCATGTGAGAGATCTTAGGGGTTTCCTCCTTCCAGGTCTAAGGGCCTATAAGATGCTTTCATTTTATAGCTTCATAGTTCTATGAGGCTATGGAGTCCTTTGCCTACCCTATGCTTTCGAGCTCACCAGATTGTAGTCTACTTCCTCGACAGTTCAGGTATAAATTTCTAACCCTATCCACTCTTCGATCTACTTTACTAAAGCACTCATCAGTATTTGTGCTCGCTAAATTGGGGGCAAAATGTATAGGAGGGAATTTTCACCCCTTACATAAATTCCCCTTTTACACATCCTCACCTTAGAAAACCAAATTCAAAGGTGAAATTCCACATCATCTGGTTAATTTCCTTCCAATTGGCATCTGTCTGTTATGTTAGTAGAAGAATATTTGTCGTGGATGCTCGCACAGTGTGCAGATGTCCATGCGGTGTGCTTACGTCCCTAATGAATTCCTATGTTTGAAGCTGGTAGAGGCATTACACTTCCTATTGAGAATGGTTTGTAACGTCCCTCTTTAACCAACTAACCCTAAAAATGACAGATTCTCTCCCTTCTCCAAATTCTTCAATTCTTCATTCAACTCATCTTTTTTCCATCACTTCTTGCATTCTCAAGCATTATCAGCCTTCATTTAACTCTCAACAACATTTCAGCAGTCCATTGTAGCAACAACACTCTATCAACTCCATCAAGCAAGTGTGAAGCAAGCCATTGCAACAATGGCTTGAGGTTTTGCAACACCTCCCTTCATCACAATTGAGGTTGTGGTGATTGTTCAAGCTCTCTTTCTCCATCATTGGCTAGTGAGCTCTTGGTGGAGGTAGTAACGTTTCACTCCTCTCCTTTATTATTTGGTTGAGTAGCCATAAATTGTCTTGTAGTGTTATTCGTGAACTTCCTTTCTTTACTTCTTTATCATACATTTCTCTATCGTTGCTACTTGGTTGTCCGTGGAGGTGGAAACACCAAAATGGGGGTCTGACTGAGGTAGAACCCTATAAAACACCAAAAAATTTCCTCTCTTTCTTGTGTGTAGGTGGAAATGCATTTGGAGCTAGTTGGCGAACATGAACTTTTGTGAGATTATCTTCGTCACCTTAGTTCTAGTCTATTTACTTTATCATTTCAGTATCTATTTTGCATACTTTCTCATTTATTTTCTACCATCTAGATTGTAATAGTTAGGTTAGGTCTTTTTGGCAGTTTCTTTGTGTTCACTATTTTCTAGTTGTATGGACGCTAGCACACCTGAGAGATGGCAGCATTCCGCGCTAACATCCTAGAACTGCGCTATCGTCCTCAGACTAAGAGTTTTCTGAGGCACAAAACCAACTCCAAAAAGCTAGCTCGCCTAGCCCAAACTAAATTTTGGGTCTATAAAGTGATCAAAGGACTTTATAGTTCTCATCATTCTCATCCTTCATTTCAAACACCCCTTTCGAGTGAGGTAAGTTAGGGAAGCCTTCTTCTCTTGGCTCTTCATGACCTGGGGCCTTTACATGTTTGGTCCCCCTCTCTTACACCTAAAAGGGGTTTGACCAAGGAAAACCCCCATTTCCTAACAATCAACAAGTTTTCCTCTCTTTAATGTGTGATTGTAGGTTTACAGATTGAAGAAAAGTGGATTTGAAGCCTTCAAAAGTATCAAAATGACAAAGTTGCAAATGTTGTCAAAGTTGTCAGGAAAAGTTGTCAAGACTCATGGAAACTAAGATCTAGGGAAAAATATCCATCCAATTTGCATGAAATCAGTGGTAAAGTGCTTATTTGATCCATCTTTAGAGGGTTGCATAGTTTCAATTCAAGATTCTACTCCTAGGACACTTTGTGACAAAATGGGACACTTCATGACAGTTTGGGCATATGAGTCCCAATTAGGGTTTCAGAGAACAATTTCTCGGTTTTGTTCATCTCAGTCTATAGCTACAAATTCCAAACTTTTAGCTCTTCAAGACCCACCTAGGACCCATACACAACAACTAGAATATGAGTCCCAATGGGCATAAAAAAAAAAGTTCAGGGTTTTGGAGCTTGTTTTGACCTCATCACTCTCCCTCTGTGCACCTCTATACTTTCTTAGTCTTTTATTTTGCAGTTTGGTTTCATTTCCTAGGTCATTTAATTAGGTTTTGCATGTTACTTTGCATGTCATTTACATTTATTTTTTCCAAGCCCTAGCTTGGTGGTGAACCCCTCTTTAATTATTTGCCATACCTTAAGACACCCCTATTGCAGATCTCTCTCCCTCATTTCATCCCTAGCTTGAGATATCTAGGGGTCTCTTTGAATGTTATGTTAGCGAAATAGGAGGGTCTCATCTCTCTTGTTTCATCTTCCAAAAACATGGAACCCTATTTCCAACATTACAATGTCCAAGGTTAAGGATTGGGTTTTCAAATTTCTTCCAAGCTTAAAATAAAATTAAAACTATGAGTTCCAAATATTCCTTGCATGTGCTACAAAACTGATAGAAGTTTTGAAAAAATACATGTCTACAATTCAAGGAATCATTGAGGGGGTCTAAACCATCATTCTTTATCATAAAACCATCAATAAAAGTTGCTAAACTATCACTGATGACAAAAAAAAATGAAAATGAAGGTGAAACTATTTTCATGATCTTAGAATTACCTTTCAAAAGGTTTCTTGGAGGGTGTTGGGACACTTTTTTTTCGAGATGCTAGAATTGTACCACTATGATTGTGTAAACAACCTACCAATATTCACCCTTCACTAATGTGACTATATCCAATAAAACCCCAAAAAAATGCCTCATAAAAGTGATGTTAGTCTTGTGAAAAATACTAAGAAAAAACTAGTCTACTTAAAAAAATGAAAAATGGCTTTACAAAACAATAGAAGTAGCTAGAAAAGTGTAAAATTTCCACTACATATGAAATAGGCCACCATCAACTTGGAAAACCATGCAAACAATGACATACTAATGTGATTAATGATGGATTATGGCATGATGTCATATTATTATTAATATTCATATAGATGTGTATGGTCGTATAGATATCATAGGCATAAATTCTAAAAATCTTAAAAATATATAATTCTTCATTATTAGATTTCAACATTTGGATAGGTGATCCTAGACTGGTTTTTCTACCATTCTACATTCAATGGTTAAGATTGTTTTGATCCAAGATGCATAATTTTTTTCTCAAGGTTAAATCTCTCAAATAATAAATAGGGAATCACATATTTGAAGATTTGATACCATGTTAAAGTTTATATCTCAACTCTATAGATGCTAAGCATCATCTATGATCAAATTCCTATCATAAAAATATTACACATGTGGTTGTTGCACCAAAAGATCAACCTGTTAAAGCCCAATACAACCGCTAGAGTTATTGAATCCATGGGAGGTAGTTAAGCCATGTCACAAACCCGAGCATTGCACTGCACACAACACAAGGAGACCAAGGGCACACACCTTGCAACAACCCCCCCAACACAAGTGAGGGGTTTGAACTTGTGACCTAGGCAATGATACCAATTGTTGCATAGTCAGTTGTCGTTGCAACAAAAGATCAACTTGTTAATGCACGATACAACCACAAGAGTTATTGAATCCACGAGAGGAAGTTAAGGCATGTCATAAACCTGAGCACTGCACTACACAACACAAGGAGACCAAGGGCACACACCTTGCAAAAAAAAAGAGATAACAAATATTATAATTGTTATGGATTCCAAAGAAACTATTAATCCAACAAGTATGAATCATTATTAATGCGAAATGGCAATGAATTGAATAATATTTAATGAATCCTAATAAAAGAGAAAAGAAAAATAAAAAGACAACATTTCATGAAATACTAGGCAAGGAGAAAAACAAATCATGACCTATGTCCTAATCCTATGGTCCTTGAGAAAAAAATGCACATGACCCAAGAGTAAGTAATAATTAATGAGGAAAAATATAATTGTACTCTAACAAGATTAGGTTAGGAAACTACACTAATCTACCTAAACTAAATTTTGAGTTTGAATTTTGAAAATTAGGAGAATTCCACAACTATGGGGTTAACCTTGCAATTACTAATACAACATCTGAATAACATACACAGGCCAGTGATCGTTAGGTACCGATGAAACCTGCCCCTAGAATGAGCGAAATCCGTCGAGAGGTCGAAAAATGCAGGATATTGGAGTAGTGAAAAACCTAAAAAAGGATCGTAACTTGAAAACTGCAACAAAAGCCATCCTAACACATACACATTAATACGCTGAAAATACCAAACGAAACAAAATGTAAAATGCAAACTTAACACAAATCATATTTATATAACAAAAATATTAATGACTAGAATTGTATATAAAATAAAGCATATATTTTTATAAGATCAAAATATTCATATCATTTCTAAAATATTAAAAATAAAAAACTATATTTAATTTAATAAATATTAAAATATTAAATTATTAATTTTGAGAGGCATTATACCATGGAAGGGGTGAAGTGTAATAGCATGAGTGTGTAACAAAATTCCTATCTTTTACCTCAAATTTAATTGTCATTTACATCTCAAAATATTAATATTTAATATAAAACAAAATATTTTCAAAATAAGCAACAAATAAAATAAAGATATGTCCTCATCAACACTATCCACTTCTCTTTCATATTTGATAAAAATTTACAATATTTTTTTATAATTTTGAACATTAAATATGAAGGAAACAACATTAAAGTGTGCATAAATTTGATTATAATTGTCATTCCTCTCCTTTTGAAAGTGTGGCAAGAAATTCTAAGGATAAAACTTTAAAAGAAATAATTTACATTTATCAATTATGTTGGTCAATACAGGAGGCCAAAATTTTATAAAAATTTCAAGTGTAGCAGTGTAATTTTCTTTTTATTTGAGATTTTTAAAAATGACTTGTTTTTTATTCATTAAGCAAGGAAAGGGCCCTAATCCCTTATAAAAATAGCAAAATAGTCTAGGGAAACAACACCCAGAAAAACCAACAAACAAGATAGCAAGATTAGAAGCAACAAAACATCTCCTCACCAAAACCAATAAAAAACAAATCAACCAAAACCAACAACATCAAAACATATACATCTATCCAATAGCCAGTAAAGCTTTAACCAAACCATATTATCCCCAATTTGTAAAACTAAATAAGATAGGTATAACCTGTCATGAGTTCCCAACAATTCCATAATCCTCAAATAAAAAATATAGAGTAAATTAACACATTTTAGGATTATCAAACCATTATCCAAAACTAACCTAAGAAGGATAACAAAAAACCAGTTAACAAAAGACATGAAAAAGCAAAACTAGGCACATAACAGAGGACTAAGCTTCCTCAATAAGGCTCCAAGCCATCTTCAGATCTCCCACCATTTCCTCAAGGTTGTCCTTGGTCTCCATCTTCCCAGACCAATCAACTTCATCCCCATTTCCTATTTTTCTTTGTTGCTTTTCAATATTGCCCTATCCAAATATAGGAGAAATCATCACCCTTTTCATTACACCATCCATAACCCTATAGAAATTTCTTACTGCACATCAATAACTTGAAACCTATTTGAGCTATCTTCTTTCTACAACATCCTTTCAAGAAGCTCCATCCTCTCTTCCATCCTTTCCATTCGTGTCTTAACAACATCTACTTCCATTTCTTTTAGATTATCAACATTACAAGGGATCTCGTATTAATTTTAGTATCCTCTAAGTTAATAGGGGATTCATTCATATTTTTCTTTCCTTCTACCATGCTTTTCTCCTCCTCCACACCATGCTCCTCCTATTCATTATTACCAACTTCCTCATCTTGGCTTGAATCCTCAATATCCTTAGAATTTGACACCTCTTCCTCCGATTTTCCACCTTCACCCAAACTATCAGGCACATACTCCTCTAAGGAAGTATCTTTCTCATTCTTTGCAACCCTCTTCCCTTTTTCCTTCTCGAAATACCCATTTTCTAGTCATCAAAAAAATTGCTTTTCTTACTAGCATCCAAACCTCTTGATGCAGCCAGACCTAGACAAGTTGACCTACGACAAACATGGGTAATGGAACCAATTTTTGGGCTTATATCATGATCATCCAAAATTATTATTGTGGTATTTCCAGAGCCAAGTTCTTTTATCAAAAAAATTATTTTCTTATTGGCGGCTGAGGCAAGAGTAGTATTGCATTTTTCACGGTAACTTTAAGGAGCGGTGTCCATGATGGGTCCACAAATTTAGGAGAAGGGTTCAATATGGTTTTTGTTTTTTTCTCAGGGGAGTGGGATCAACTTTCTAGCAATTCAATTTTAACTAAGATTTTATGGGTCAGGTTATTTGCAATCAGATTATGGAAGACGTTCATTTATAGGGTGCTAGCAAGGACATAACTCTAATCAAGCCTTGTTGCAGGGGTGGGTTAGCACCATGAGTAAAGCCCTATTTCAACGATGAGATGAGAAAAAAAGGTACGTTCAATTTTTCCAGATGCCTAATATGGTTTAGAAATGGTACCCATGCATAGACTGGAAACAACCCTCTAAAGTAAAGTATTTCATTACAAAATAACAAACATTATGGTAAGGAGGTGGGAGAAACAACATGGAGTAGCCATTCTGAAATATCTATGATTTCTCTTTGGCCTCAAAAAAATTATCAATATAGGTCTAGTAATTACCCATACCTTGGAAATCTTCTTCCCTTCATAATTAAGACACATTGCTTTGGCTATCAACATAGCATCCACCATGAAATGGAGCCCAACCAACTCAACTTCACCATCCTTCCATACATTAGCAAACTTATAGCTAAGCTACTCATTATAGGCCTCCATGGCTTCAAAGTATGGGGTAAAACCAACACATTCAAAGAGGCTCCATAGTTGTGCATTCTACCTCAAGGAGTTATGTTTTGTTGGCTCTATTCTCTTTCTAAGACCTCCCATCACTTCTTCACTAGTAAGATAATCCTTGTGTAGAAGTAGGTAATTTTCACTTAGACCCCTCTTTTCCTCAACAAAAACCACTGGGAATTCAAAATTTTCGAGTTTGATAATAACTTGGGAGTTTTTCATTTCGAGAAGTGACGGTTCAAAACTTTTGGTGATAATTTTAAAAAGATCATGTTCACTCAGAAATAATTTACACCTCCCAAACCAACCTTTGTTAGAAAATACAACACCTCTGCCATTAAGACACACACTTAATATTTCTTGATTATCCTCCAATCTGTCATCACTAGCACATGTGAAAATTTATTTTTGATAATTCTTTGCCAAATTTTTAGGGGTTTGGGTAGTTAGCATCATTAAGGTCTGTCATACATAACAATCTCCTTTCCTTTTTTACTATAACATGAGGCTTCTAAAAAATCATTTATTTCCATCTTATTTGTTTTATATTACTGAAGATTTAATGTACTCCTATCATCATTAGAGTACTCCAAATCCCTATTCCCCCAATTACCCATCTTCATTATGAATAGGGTAATAATTACCATGACAACTTGGTAACTATGTAAGTACTCCATCATCATTAAATTCTTTATCTCCACGTAGGATTACTTAAAATCCCAATATTGCCACTATGATTGTCTAAGGAAAATATTTTCCATTGCGTGGGCTAACATATTCCCCTCCCTAAAAACATGGCCAATCTTACACTTTTGAAAAGTTTTAATAATCTTTCTACAATCATCAAGTATGTCCTTTAATTCCCATGGAGCATCACCCAAAATATTTAAATAGTCTATTATTAGCTTGGAGTCACATTCAACCCAAACTTTAGAGTAACCTTTTTCTTTCAAATAATTAATTCCCACCCACACTGTGTTAGCCTCTGCCATGTTGTTTGAAGTTGTACCCAATCCTCTGCTAAAACCAACAATAAATTACCCATATGATCTTTAATAATTCTTCCCACTCTCATTAGACTAGGATTCCCCTTTGAACACCAATCAAAATTACACTTTATCCATCTTGGGTCCAAAGGAATACAAATAGTGCTCCTTCTAATAAGCTATTTCACCTAGTTATTCTTGGTTAAGTCTTGTGATATACCCCATAGTTATTTAATTTGTAGCTCCTTGTAGGAACACATCTTCTTAGAAGGAGCATACTTGCAATTATCAATGTGTTCTTGTATCTTCTTCCTTATTTACATACACAAATCTTTACTATTCTTAGTTGCATCCTTGAAAGCTCCATTCCTTCTAGAACCCCCAAGTGAGAAACATGGAGACTTTCCTCTAGAAATCCATAATATTATTATGGGAATGGGGACAAAGATTCCAACCATTAATAAAAGAATTAACTATAGGGGAGAAGACCCATTCAATTAGCAAATTCCTGATGAAAAAAGACCAAACCTCTTGTGAATAAGTAAAATCCTTTTTTTCTTAAGATTATCAATTGTGAGAATCTTGACATGGGCTACTATCCACCAAAAGAAATTAATATTTGGTATTAAATTCTTATTCCATACCATATTCTAGTTAAAGTACCTCTTTTGGATCAGCTGGTTTTCCAAAACTTCATACACGGATTTGATAGAGACTTTTTTAGAAGAGCATTTAGTCCATATCCACATATCATCCCTTTCCTTAGAGAAAATATTAGATTCACCAATCTGTTGTAGAAGGAAATCCAAACTAGTATCCCAATTGCACTGTCTTCCCCCTTGAGAACAACACTAATGATATGGTTTTTAAAATGAATCCATTTTGGCCTCAGACCATCCCGATTAATATAATTAGTGACCTTTTTTTAAATAATTCTTTTCATTCTAATTTTAACTTGCTGATGATTGTTTTTTGATGACAAAGGAGCACAAGTTTCCCAAGCATCATCCCATAAATCTATTCTTTGTCCATTCCCAATTCTCTATTTCATACCTTGTTTTAGAGTACCTCTACCATTGATCAAGTTGTTCCAAAAGACCGAACCATAGGGGAGATCTTCTTTCCTCAAAAAATAGCTTTGGTCTTTGTTTCCTAGATATTTGGCTCTAAGAATTTGAACCTAGTCTTTAGTTCCTTCTAGTAAATACTATCGCATTTTTTCCACAAGAGATTTATTAAATAGTTTAATTCTTTAAATTCCTAGACCACCATCTATTTTCGAGGAACAAACTTTATCCCAACCAACAAGAGCTAACCTTTTCCTTTTCTCCACACCCGACCATAAAAATATCCTTTGAATCATTTCAATTTTCTTAGCTACAAAGGTAGGAATTTTAAAGAAGGAAAGATAATAAATAGGGATGTTTTGTAAAGAAGCTTTCAGAAGTTCCAATTTCCCAACATAGCTTAACAACTTTCCTTTCCACCTAGCCAATTTATTTTCCGATATTTTCAATAATATGATTCCAATAATTACTATGAGGTTTTCTTGAAATTAGAGGAAGACCAAGGTAGGTGGTTGGAAAATCAACTTTGTGACAACTAATAATGTTTATAACTCTTTCTTATTTCCTAGGCAATATTGAAGAAATGGATCTTGCTAAATTTTGATAGTTGATATATTGTCTCAACACTCTCAATTTTTTTTCCAAGACATATTTCCATTGTCTAGCTTCTAGAATTGAATCCTCCCCTAAAAGGATAGTGTGGTCCACAAATTATTGGTGAGAGGCTGGAGGGATAGAGGAAGCAACTTTGAACCCTTTCAATTTATTGTTTATAAGCTGTTTCTAAATATTTCATCCCAAAGCTTCTACCACAATAAAAAAAAGGTAAGGGGAAAAAGGATCACCCTATCTCAAGCCTCTCCAACAAGAGAAGAAGCCTTTAGACACCCCATTAATTAGGACTAAGTACTTAGGAGTAGTAACAAAAGATATGATTAAGTTAAGAAATTTTCCTTTCAAACCAAATTTTTTTAACACAGCAAATTAGGAAAGGCAACAATACAAAATCATAAGCCTTGGAGATATCAAGTTTAAAAACCATACCTTTCTTCCTGCTTAAGTCCATAGAATGTAGCACCTCGTGAGTGTAAATAGCAGCAACCAAGATATGTCTTCCTTGAAAAAAACCTTTCTAATTAACTGCTATCATTTTATTCAAAACCAGCTTTAATCTATTGACCATTATCTTAGAGAATATCTTATAAGTAGTGTTGCACAAACTGATTGGTCTAAAATAATTCATGGATGAGGCTTCTTTTGATTTATGGATAAGCACTATAAAAGTGGCATTTAGCTGATTTTAAAGTTTGCGAAACCTAAAGAAATCTATAGCACCATTAAAAGGGTTAGTTGAAACAATATCCTAGAAATCTTCGAAGAAGCTAGGAGGAAAGCCATCAGGTCCTAGGGCCTTATAAGCACCAAAGGAGAAAATCACTTCTTTTACTTCTTCGAGAGAAACAACTTTAGACATCTCTTTCAAATCTCGCTCTGAAATTACTTATGGAATCACTTGTAGGACATCTTCCAACTCCTCTATATCAATGATTTCAATCAAATGTTGGAAATTTGAAAAGAAAGACACAACCTCAATAGCAATTTTATCCTCCCCATATAGAATTTTCTCATTGCTAGATTTTAGAGATCTAATCATGTTTGTACACCTATGTTTTAAGGTAGATTGATGAAAAAATTTCATATTTCTATCACCTTCAGTCAACCATTGTATCCTTGATTTTTGTTTCCAAAAAGCCTCTTCCTTTTTATTTATTTTGAACCATTGAGACCTTAAGTCCCTTTCTTGATTACATATATTTTCATCGAAATTACCTAGCTCCATTAGATCCTGAATCTCCTTGATTTTTTAACTTAGCTCTTTTTTTATTGTGAATATATTCCCAAATGAGTATTTGTTCCATCCCTTAACACTATCTTTGACTTTCTTTAGTTTCTGAGGTAAATGGAACATGGGAGTACCAATATAAGGAGCATTCCACTAACCTTCAACAAGGGTTGTGAATTTCAGATGGTGAGACCATATTATTTCATACCTGAATCATGGAAAAGGTCATTTCACCACTTTATCATCCCACTCAAGAAGGAGAGCACTATGATCCAAGCTAGTTATTGGATGAGAAGTGAGGGATAGGTCATGTAAAATGTTCCAATTTGAAGAGATAAGGAAACATTCAAGTTTCATTTGGATTAAATGACTACCCTGACATCTATTAGACCAAGTAAAAGTGAGCCATTCAAAGGGATATCCAATAGACCCATAGAATTGATGAAGCCTTCCAAATCCAACATACTATCTAAGAAGTCCATAAGTCCTCCACACTTTTCTAAAGGAAATAGGGGAGAGTTAAAATCCCCTCCCAAAAACTAGAACTCCTCCTTTCTATTGTTTATAGTTCCTTCAAGAATATTCCAAATATTTAGTCTATCCAGGCGAGAATTAGGGCCATAAATATTAACCATATTCCATTTAGCAGAAGTCATGGCATCTTCCAAAGAAACAATCAAACAATTTCTGCTGCTAAAACCCAACACACCAGACAATCTAGTCAAATTCCAACAGGTTGCCATTCCCCCCCAAAGCTCCTTTAGCATCCCTAACCTCAAAGTTAGTACTAGGACAAATCCATTATATCACTTTTTCAAAATTCTCTTTTTTCATTTTTGTTTTTTGGATTAGAAGAACATCTGGTTTCATATCTTCCAAGTAGGATTTTAGAAAATGATATTTATAGGGGCCATTTAGTCCCCTTATATTCTAACATATTAAACGCATTAGAAAAGGAAAGTAGTAGTATCACCTAGATACTACAAAAATAGGGGAGTAGCCCCCCCTACATTTTTTTGGATTCGTTTTCTACAAGGGAGTCAAGAGTTCTCTACTTTCTTGAAGCCACATCCCTCATAGTATATTTGTTTCTTGTTTCTTTTAACAATGGTTTGTCCACTTTATTACATCCTCCCACATCTAACTTCTTCTTCTTTCTTTATTTTGTATTTATTTGGTTCCAATCACAATCCTCCACACCATATTTTTGGGAGGGAGGGGTTATCTTCAAACTCTTTTTATCTTCAATAGTTTTAACCTCTTCTTGTTTAGCATCCGAAGTTTGAGCCATCTCCTGACCAATAATAACCAACGACTGCTTAGGGGAGGACACCAAATTTTGACCCTTCTAAGTATCTATCTCTCCTTCCTCCAAGTTTTCCATATTTTCTTTCTCGAGTACCAAATCCACTCCTTCCACTTCTTGTGTCAAATTCTACATACTATTTGACACAAGTTTGTTGTCAAGAATTTCAATAACACATTGAGGAATCAAATCAATCACCACAGAAAGAGGGGATTCCTTTCTCCCACAACATTCATGACAACTGATTCAAATTTTTCATGAAGGGAATTTTCCACCAAGGACAACACCTTGTCCTTGACAAAGACCTAGAAAGACACTGAAACAAAAATGCAGAAGAGGAGCAAGGAGTGGTAGGTTCCTTCAATAAAACCTTAGGAGCAACATTTTTAGAAGGAGAGTTAAGCTCAACAATTCTTGCTGGTTATTCTTTAGTTCCAAAGGAAGCTTTTTACAGGCATCTTGCAAGTGTCCAAACTTAATGCAACCTTGACAATAAACCTTGGCATTTTCATATTTCTAAGGTTGAACCCATCTTCCAAACTTTGATTTAAGGATCACCGTGGTAGGGAGGACTGTGTTGACTGCAACATTCACACAAATTCTGGCATAGACCGGTTGTGTCTTAAGTTGGGTTACTTTGTGCATAGTCAAATGGGTACCAAAGGAATCAACAATTCCTTTTAAAAAAATTTGGTTCCAAAATTCCAAAGGAAAACCTGGGAGCTTAATCTAGGTTGGAGCTACCTTACCAAGGTTCCCCAAGGCATCAAACCCTGTTTTCCACTTACTTAGAGACATGATATTCTTAAATCCTCTATCAAAGGCCCACATGCCTCCCATTAGAACTTTTATCATATCTTCAGGGAAAAAATAGGTAAACAAAAATAAACCTTTTGGCATGGAAAAAATAGAGACACTACCCTTGAGATTCCAAGTTTTGGAGGTCCACTTTCATACATAATCGATATTTGGGTGGGAAGCAAAGAATTTTCCAACCGGGGATAGCTTCAAGCCCTCAGTAGCCTCATCTAGGAGCACATTAGGGACGTCTACTTTGTTGCCTTCCATAGTATAGAAAGAAGACAAAGAAGTTGGTGAAGCCTTTTTCGAGATCATATGATCTCCAACCAGCTTATCCATGTAGGAAATTGGGTCCTCCCCAGTCAGAAAAGCATCTTTATTTAAGGAGTTTGGAATGGGAGATTTAGAGGTGTACTTTTAAAACCCCCTGTAGGTGAGGAAGAGGAGGCATATCCGTTAGAAGGAGTATAATGCATAGGTGGGGGAGCCCCATTAGGGTCGTTGCCATGTTGGATCATTAGGAATCACAAAAACATAGAAATTTAAAAATTGCAAGACACACGCAAGAAGCTAGAGAAGAAAATGTTATAAACAAACTAATAGATTAAAAATAAAAAATTAATAGATTAAACAAAATTTTTAATCTTAAATTATTAATCAAACTAAAAATATAAAAAACAAACACATAAAAATTTGAAACTAAATTATAATTTTTAAATAAATATATAAAAATAAAATAATTAATTAAGATATAGGAAAAAATTATTTAAAAAAATTAATCTATTATTTCATTATTAAAATATGTGAATAAAAAAAACTCTTAAATTTATATCTCTTCAATATGTTTTTAATAGATCTATCTATAATTGACATTTCTATGAAAGTGAGCTACTCTTTCAAATCAACAATTAAATAACTAACATGAAGAATGCCTGACGAATTGACGATTAAATTCATCGTAATCACACACACGTGATTTGTCTAGCGTCAGTAACTTTCAAAACCGCTCAAACGCTGCTTTCAAGCCTGAAACAGGGTGCTCACTTTCTTAAGAGCCTCACTAGTCAACCACGTAGAGGAGGTGACAAGACCGGGGGTAGTTATCGCAGGCTAGCAGGTAGTAAAAGACACAAAAGGTTAAGCCGCTGTGATCAGGAGCAGAGACCCAAGGACTGGCACTCAAACAAAGCCAGTGAAGGAAGCAAAGGCCACCGCCTCAACAATTAACTGCTCAACAAATTTAGTCGCTGTCCAGCGATAGGAGATTGACCAAAGTGGAAACCTAAAAAACCCATGCGAACTGAAGGCAGGGACAGATTAGACAAGTCAGCCTTAAAATAAAGCATAGAGCAGATGGAGTTACATATGGAAAGGTAGCTTTTAAATTTAAGCACTTAGGAATGTTTTAAATAATAAAGGTTCGGAAGGTAAGGCGAAGACATAGGCTGACGTTAGAACTTTCAGCGTGGAGACTAGACATAGAGTCCACGTAAACGATCTAAGCCAACTTTGCTTTCTCTTATATAAGAGAAGGGAGGAAAAAAATAAAGAGAAATGTTATGTAGAGAGATAGGGAGCCGTAAACATGAGGGAGAAAGAGGATGAGGATGTAGAGACATAGGGAGAGGTAAATAGGAGGGAGAAAGAAATATAGAGGAGGAGAAAGGGAAAGAGAGACAGATTGAGATAGAGAGAAATATGGAAGAGGAGAAATAGAGAAAGAATTATATAGAGGGAGTTAGGGAGAGTTGTAGTGGAGGAATGAGAGAGGGGGGTGCGAATATGTTTGGTTGGGGAGGAAGAAAGAGAGGGGTGAAGAGAGAGGAATAGAATAGGGGAGAGGGAGGGAGAGGGAGATAATGTGAGAGAATAAAAAGAGGTAGAGAGATAAAGAGGAATAGAGAGATGGACAAAAGGATATACATAAAGAGGGGAAGAGAGAGGCGGGGAGATAGATGTATATATAGAGAGGAGATAGATAAATAGAGGAATAAAGAAAGAAGAGAGAGGCGGGGAGATAGATGTATATATAGAGAGGAGATAGATAAATAGAGGAATAAAGAAAGATAAAGCAAGAGAGAGACAAAGATAATAAATATAAACGGAAAAGAGAGAGATAGAGAGAAGAGAGAGATAAGGGGAAGAGAGAAGGGGATAGAAATAGAGACAAATGGATAGAAAGAG
The DNA here is from genome assembly GCA_007258455.2 of Sequoia sempervirens. Classification (NCBI taxonomy): domain Eukaryota; kingdom Viridiplantae; phylum Streptophyta; class Pinopsida; order Cupressales; family Cupressaceae; genus Sequoia; species Sequoia sempervirens. The sequence continues at coordinate 87,243,998 of VDFB02270651.1, forward strand.
GGAGAAATAAATAAAGAGAGATAGATAAAGAGGGGAAGAGAAAGAGATGAGGAGAAATGGACATATTGATAGACAAAGATACAAAGAGATATAAAGGGATAGCAAGATAGTGAGATAAACAGGGGGAGGGAGAGATAAAGATATATGCTTAGGGTATCTATGTTTAGGTTACCATATCATCTTGGACGTAGGGACATAATCTACATAAGAATGAGGACGTCACTTTTTAGCTCAAACTTAATGAGTGAAAAATGTTGGCAACACACAACATAAAGTTTAATCTAACAATAAGTCCTACAAGGCCATAGATCAATGGTATCTTGGCATCCAAAATCAAAGTGAAAATCATGTTTTTAGAAATTGTGCATTAGCTATCATAAGGTAACACTTGCCATTTGCAACCTACAAATGTTAACAATGAAGACTCCTCTCATCAACTTTATGCTCAAAATTAACAAGTGATTAAATTTCTTTAAAACCCACCCACTATAAAGGATTTTACTATGGTTTTGGACTATTCTGAAGGCTATAATTGACCAATACTATAGAATTAGATCATGTGAGGGATTAGGGATTAAAATAGTGTAGCATTATAAATTGTCACCCTTAACATTTTCACACTAAATTTAGTACCCCATGTGCTAATGCCTACTTATGCTCTTAATTTACCCATTTTGTGGTCATTTTCAAGAAATCAAAATAAAATTGGGAATTAACATTTAATATTTATTTAACGATAGCAAAAGCCCCAAAATAGGTTTGGATTAATGCACCACTACCAGGCTGTCAAGCCTATTTTGGCCCAATTTAAAATATATCATTGTCGATGTTTTATATTTACAAATTTAAATTTATTTGTTGGATTTTGATAATTAATTTTATGGGACAATGAATTAATGCATATAAATACAATTTTTTTTCACCATTTTAAATTCTAATGAAATCCTAGGAAATTTGAATATCAATTGAACATCCTAAATAAGTAGTCAAGAGTAGACTAAGCATTATTTACAACACCTATTATCAGTGAAAATTCATGATTGCAATGCATTAAGTTCATGTGTGAGTTTGTTCATGTTTTATATTCATTTGTTTTGTGAGTACTAAAACTTGTCAGACCTTCAATCAAGCAACCAATTCTCCTTGCAAGAGAAGAGCACAATTAATTCAATCTATAAAGAAAATAAAACCTAAGTGGTAAATTGTAACACTTGTCAATTTATCACTTGTTTTATCCATTTTTCCTTTGCTTGACTGAGGGTAAGAACTCTTTACATCATCATAGTCATTGTGGGGGTGGAAACACCAAAATAGGGCTTGACTTAGGCAAGCCCCTATAAAAAACAACCCTTTCTCCCTTGTCTTGTGTGTAGGTAGTAGATTTGAAGTGGATTCAAGAGAAGATTGAAGGCCTAATTGCAAGATCAGGCATTCAAGCCTTATACTTTAAAAAATTAGGGCAAGAGGAATTAATCATCAACAGATGAAGTTTCAAAGCTAACTCTAGGAAGGAAGAACCTATAGAGTGTAACCATCTGAAATTTGTTCAGTAATCCTTGAGATTTGTATTCTCAAGACTAGGGTGCCGTTGCCACTATCTAGGAAATTTGAACCCTAATTCACATGCAAGGTTCCATTGTCTCTACACTTTGCTATTGTATATTTCATTTTTGTCTTTTAGTTTTGCAATAGTCTGTATTTACATTAGTTTGTTGTAGCTTCATAGTTGACCTATACATACATTTTCATAAACAAATTAAAGTCAACTATTAATCAGTCAAATCAATATCATCCTACCAAAAAGAACTAAAACCCCAATCCACCATTTTGGATCTTTCGTTGAGGTTAGTAGCCATGTGGGTGTATGCGATCAGTTTTGGTTCTCACTAAATCTAATGTAAGAGAAAGCATGATTTAGACCCTAGATCCCATTTTCCCACATCACAAGTAGTACCTTCCTAATATTAATGCTATATTAAAATAAAATCAAAGGTAGTTGGAGTAATTATGAAAAACCACCAAATAATTAATTAATTGTTAGGCCACTTTTTCTTTATTACAATTAAGATAAACTTAGTCCAATGTTTTTATTATTAGGTTGTGTTATTTATAGGTCAAGTTGTCTCATTACATAAGATAAGGAAACTTGTCACAATCTAATCAAATCTCCATCTAGGGTTTTCTTTTTCAGTTTATAAGAACTCATTATTGTACATTGTAATTCCTTCACATTCATTATTTAATATTAGATGTATAGTTGTGGATCAATCTCTCTCAAGGTTTCATAGGACATATCAATGGATTTTTCTCTTTAGATGTGATAAGTGTTTTGGTTACAGGTGATTTCTAGGAGCTATGGGGTTCACTATCAACTCCATCATGGTATCAAAGCACTAGATTTGTAGCTTCATAGCTAAATTTTGAGAGATCTAACCTTGAGGGAAAAACCAGCTCATCTTGGAGCAAAACTTGAAATTTCATTTAGACCAAATGACCAAAAACTTATGGATCACCCATTCATTCGTCAAAATTTGAATAGTTGAAAAAATAAATTTATTTTAAGGGATAACGAATCCTTCATAACAATCTATATGACTATATGGTCATATGACACTATACGACCTAATTTCCATTAATTTTTCTTTATGTGAGGTATAGGTCAAAAAAATAATTTCTATGTCTTTTAGGTTTTTCTTGGAAAAAAGGAAAAAAAAGGCTTTACAATCTATGTAGACCTATAGTTTCTTATAGAAACAAAAATAATAATATCACCATTGGTCCCTAAACAAATAAGTGTCTCCTTTCCTTAATGGTCGACATTCCTTCCACATCAGATGATGCCAATATCTCGGTGAATGAACTCTATAAAATTTATTTTCATTGTGACCAATCAAATATTCCCTCTGAATATTCTAGTTGGGACTATATTCCAAGGTGATAGAATATTTTTGCATCATTATAAGATAATATTATAGGAATCTTCAATTTTTAGAAGACATGTTCTTTTTTTACGAATAACAAAATATTCTAGCAAATGCTCATGTAGACATCAATCTAACATTAGTAGTACCCTATCCCCTTGGCCCCCTCCCATCCCTTGTATTCCCTAATGGAGCTATTTTTTTCTTTTTCACATGTAACTTGGGCATATGATGCCAAAATTGGACAAACTAGATATCATCAAAAAGTTAATTTTATGTCTTTCTAGTGGTGTAGCTCTCATCATCAAATTTGTTTATTGGTATATTTTATTCTTAGTAAAAGTTATATCAGATCATTTTCTTCTTTCGAGCTCATAAATTTTCACATGTATCTTCAATTTTTATGATTCTTGAAATGTGGGAAAAAAATTTCAGAGCTCTTTAAATCCATTCATGAATTATTTCTAGAACCTTCACCAAATATATTTTATTAATATTTATGATTTTGAAAATTATGCTTAATTAATTGGACATCTTGGCACCTCAAAAGGATCTGATTGCATGAAATGACTTCATTTGATCTACTTTATATGCATTGAGGTTATCAATTTATGATGTTTTTATTTGAGGGAGTATCATGGGTTTTACAATTCATCCTTTTGTAGTCATCTTGGAAAAGGATAATTATAAGTCTTGACCAAATGGCATCCTGACTCATCTCAAGTGGCTTGATATTTTGTCTTATCTTGATGGACTCATTCTAATGCAAAAAACACTAGGGATTAGATTAGCATGGGGTATTATCTATGATCATGTTGTAGGAGTGATTTGTTCTAATGTTGTTCCTAACACTATGTGTTTTGTATTGGATATTGATTTCCCCACAAAATTTAGAATTGACTTTGGGAGATCCATGTAGACCCTCACATATCTTCATTCCCAAGGGTATGTGCAGGATCATCATGGAATAAATAGGCCCTTAAGCGACAATGAAAATTCAGAAAAATCAGAGTTAGGAAACTTGACGTAAAAATTTGAATAAGTTATCTATATTATTTCAAAAATATGTAAGAATAGAATTTGTGGAAAATTGAATGTAGTTTCTAAATTACTAGGCTTATTTTAAAAAAAACAAAAATCTATTTGGTGAAAATTGAAATTTCAGGGAAAAAATAAGAAGTAGGTGTCTGTCTAACCAACCTAACCACAATAAAATGATAATATTTTTTTATAATATTTTATATATAAGTAGAGGACTCATTTATGGATGTGATTCATATTTCTTTGTAATTTTTTTCCAAGTGAATAATTAATTATGAATTTTTTATTACAACTTTTAAAAAATATAAAAAATTTATGTTTCACCACCTTAACTTGGTCAAACCATCATGAAATTCTTTTTTTTTTAATCCTATAGTATGTGAAGCATAGAATGTGACGCATGTTTTGGATATAAAAAATGTGATACCGTTTGAAAGCTATAGATGTTTTTCAATCAACCTATCAATCAGGACTTTAGTCGTAATTCTAATAGAAAATGAATAATAATAATTTATTAGATTCAAAGTAAAGTATAATTTATATTGGTGGAAAGTTGAGAAGCTCCTTTAAAAACCCTTTTCATTTCATCAATTTTGGGTAAAAAAAAGTTGACAACCACATGGGTGAAGTCTCGAAAAGCAAGGTAATTTGTTAAACACATTTTTTGTGTTGACTTCTTAGGATTGGCAGGTCCGAACCAAATTCCAAAGAAAGCCCGAGGCTAAATCCATAGGTATTCAATTTTGTGTCAGAGATATCGGATATCAGATTCAAATCAGATATCCAATTTGAATCCGATATTCAATATGTTTTAGATATGAGTTTAAAAAATGTTATACAATTTATAATATATGATTTAAAAAATGCAATAAAGTTTATAATTTAATATATAATATACAATATAGTTTATAATGTAATATATAATATACAATTTATGATAATCTCTTACCAAATTATGTATTTAATATATAATATATTATATTATTATGTAATAAATATTTAAATATTATATCAATATTTTAGTTAATAATCAATATTTAAATATTATTTCTCTCCCTCTCTCTCTCTCAAGTATCTTTCTCCTAACCCCCTCTCCCTCTCAGAAGTGTCTCCTAACCCCTCTCCTCTCTAGGGTCTCTCTCTCTTTTTACTCACTGCACTCAGTATCTCTCCCTCTACCTTAACCTAAGCCTAAACCCTTGAAGCCCTCTACCCTCTGCAATTATGCATATAAATCTATCTCTCTCCCTCCCTCTCTCTCAGTGCTCCACCTCCCTACCCCTCTCCCTCTCTCAAGTCTCTCTCTAGAGTCACTCCCTCTATCTCTTTCCCCTCTGCCATAACCATGCAACCCTCTACCCTTAACCCTCTCTCTCTCTCTCTCTCTCTCTCTCTCTCTCTCTCTCTCTCTCTCTCTCTCTCTCTCTCTCTCTCTCTCTCTCAGGTCTTTCTCTCTCTCTCTCTCTACCCTCTCTCCTCTGAGTCTCTCTCTCTCTACCCTCTCTCCCTCTCTGGGTCTCTCTCACTCACTCCTCTACTCCTCTGCCTTAACCTAAACTAAACCCATGTGCCAGGCAGCACTAAAACCCCTCTACCTCCATTGCCCTATATACCCCTCTATCTATATACCCTTTATCTCTATCCTCCCTCCCTCTCTCAAGTATCTCCCTCCTACCCCATCTCCATCTCCAAGTCTCTCTCTCAAGTCACTCCTCTATCTCCCTCTGCCCTTAGCCCTTAAACCCTCTACCCTCTACTCTCTCTCTCTCCCTCCTACCCCCTCTCCATCTCTCAAGTCTCTCTCTCTCTCACTCACTCCCTCTATATCTCTCCCTCTACCCGTAACCCTTAAACCCTCTACCCTCTATCTCTCTCCCACTCCCTCTCTCTCTCAAGTCTCTCCCTCCTACCCCCTCTCCCTCTCACAAGTCTCTCTCTCA
>VDFB02270651.1:87249919-87288993 GCA_007258455.2 Sequoia sempervirens
CCTCCCTCTCTTTCAAACTCCCTCTATCTCTCTCCCTCTACCCCTTAACCCTAAAACCTAAACCTTGCCCTTAAACCATCTATGTTCTACTCTCTCTCTCTCAAGTCTCTCCATCCTAGCCCCTCTCCCTCTCTTAGGTCTCTCTCCCCTCTACCCTTAACCCTCTACCCTCTATCTCTCTCCCACTCCCTCCCTCCCTCTCTTTCACTGAATCCCTCTATCTCTATCCCTCTACCCTTAACCCTTAAACTCTCTACCCTCTACTATCTCTCTCTCTCACTCACTCCCTCTATCTCTCTCCCTTATACTCTTAACCCTTAACCCTTAAACCCTAAACCCTTATAACCCTCTACCCTCTACCATCAACCCTATACCCTAAACCCTTAACCCTGAAACCCTCTACCCTCTACCACTAACCCTCCCTTCCTTTATTTCTCTCCCACTCCCTCCCTCTCTCTATCTCTCAAGTCTCCCTCTATCTCTCTCCCAAGTTCCCCCTCTCTCTCTCACTCACTCCATCTATCTCTCACACTCACTCCCTCTATACTCTCTCTCTCTCTTGCCCACCCTCCACCTCCTAACTACTCTTAGGTCTATGTGTGCACAAATCAAATATCTGATTCAAATTGGATATCCAATTTGAATTAGATATCTGATTTGTAGCACTAAAATCCTCCCGTTACAAAAAATTTTAAAATGTTTTTCAAATCATTTATCATATTTTATCCGATATTGGATTTATGGGCCATAGAAAAACCCCATGTGGGTCATTTTGTGCATCCCAATAGACCCTACATTTTTTTTGTAGGCTTTGCAGGTGAAAAACGCACAATTTCAAACAGGAAGAGACAAAGATCAACTTTTTGGAGCATCTTCTACTCAAATTTTTCATAAGCAATGATTTTTTAGCATATTTTATGAGGTATAATGGGGAGCAGTAGTCATTAGAAGAAAAAACATAAGAGAAAGCTTACAAAAGAACAAATTGAAGCATATAGACAAAGAGATAGAGAAGGTCATAGGAAGAGAAGACAAGGTATGTTCAATATTGGTGAACCTGAGCCCTATGGTCTTTCAAGTAAAGAGGAAATTGAAAATGTTCAAGGTGAAAATGTTGGAATTGAAGATGTTGAACGTGATATTCAAATTAGGAATGAAATTATTGAAATTGATAATGAAAATGTTCAAGGTGAAAATTTTGGAATTGAAGATGTTGAACAGGATAATGAATTTGGGAATGAAATTATTGAAATTGATATTGAAAATGTTCAAGGTGAAAATTTGGAATTAAAGATGTTGAACATAATATTGAACCAAGTGTAAATTATGTTTCACCAGATTACATGAGAAATAAAGAACCTTGTGTGGAAGAAAGACATATTCCAAATTCAAGACCTTCAAGAACCCCTAAATGGTTACTTGAAATTGATGAGAACATTATAAACAATTTTGAACGCAAGAGGTCAACACGAACCATTCGGTTGTGGGCTACAAGACTTTTCAACCAATATTTTAGCGATAAGACATTGACCGAGCAATGCCAACTTTTTGCACAATTGCTAAAGATGCAAAAGATGAGACCTTTGCTAGCCAAATTGAAGATTTGTGTGAACAAGAAGACTGAAAAAATTCTATTATTTTCAAAAATATTTTTAATGCTCTCAAGTCTATTGGAAAAAACAAGGAAAAAGATAAGAGAGCTACTTGGAGAGTTGTTACAACCACCCTAGTAAGCCATCAATTGAAAAAGGCTTGCTTTATGAGACAAACTTGTATTGATTTTGACATAAATTATAAAACTTTGGATAGAGCACTTGCAAGAAGAGAAAGAATAAATGATCCTCATCAAATGATACATAGGATTTTTCCAGGAGGCTTCCACATGTTGATAAGAAGCTAACCGATAGTGTAAAGCAAGTAATTCAACAATTTTGGCATGATAACTCTAGAGTATCACCCAATGCAAAGGATGTTTTAAAGTTAAGAATTGGCGATCGAGACCGTACACCACATCCTAAAAATTTCTTGGAATCAAGCCAAACAATGTTGTTCACAAAAAATATTGAAACACATCCAAATATGGAAATCTCACAAAGGACTTTTGAAGGTTTGAAGCCATTTTATTGTGCTCCTCTTAAAATTTGTAATACTTGTTGCAAATAGCATGTGGAGTTTTCAATGTACCATGAACTATTATGCTATATCCATTCTACTTTGCATACTAATGAAATGTTGCAGGAGTGTGGTGCAATGCATCTTCTAAAATCATCAAGGAACTTTCTAGATCTATTTTTATGTTCTAGATATGATGGTTGCTTTTTTCTATAGAAATGATTGTCTAAATACGAAGTGCTCACAATGTGGTGGCTTGTCAAAGTTTTTTCAATATTTTCATGAGGGTTCCGAACATGAATTTGGAAAGAAGCTTGTTGAGAAAAAGAGATATGAGATAGTCAAATATACTTTACAAAGTGGAGGTGAAGGTTCTAGATGTGAGTTGGTTACAAAAGAATGTAGTGTTGCTGATTTTATTTCATATTTTAAGAACAATATTTTCTACAAGTATGCAAGGCATAGCCATAGGTCTCAGTGGTTGGATCAACAATTCAGGATGTGTAAGGACTCTTTTCCGATTGGCACTATTATATCAATGGTTGATTTTGCATAAAACTACACATTGCAACCACAAAACGAGGTACAATCTTGGTATTACAATTCCATTCAAATTGCTATTTTTGTCCACATAACATTTATACATGCACCTAATAGTATAGAGGAGGATCAAAAGATAATCAGAGGGTATTATTTTTATATGAGTGATGTTAGATCTCATTCGTTCGAGTATGTCCAACATTGTTTCAATAATTTTTTTGAATTCTTGTAGGAGCATGATATAGCACTGGGTCAACATCTCATTTGGTCATATAACTACAAAGTTCAATTAAAGAATACTTGTATGTTTTATTGGTTGAGTAGAATGCATGTAGAGAGGGGTGCACCTCATATTTAGAGTTTTTTTGAAGCTGGGCATGGGAATGGGGAGCATGATGGAGCAGGTGCATGTGTAAAGAGATCTCTAGTTAAGGAGAAATTGAAGATTTTAGGAGAAAAATTCAGTGATGCACATTCTATTGTTGATTGGTGTAGTTTAGCATTGTCACAGGGAGGGACACTTGATTCAACAATGCATTAGAATAATATAGATTAGTTATTCTAAGTGTCTTTTATAGTTTGCATTACCATCTCATCATCAATTAGGTCATTTAGAATAATATAGATGGGTTATTATAAGCATCTTTTATAGTTTGCATTACCAATTTATCATCATTCAGGTTGTTTAGATTAATATAGATTTGTTATTCTAAGCATCGTTTCTATTGTGACAATATATATTTCTCATTTGATAGCTTTTGCAATATTCCTAGCATGATTGATCATGGACTTACTGCAACAATAGCAATCTCTGATCCTTTCAAAGAGGCATGTGACAGATTACAATAATATAGATTTGTTATTCTAAGCGTCTTTTATTCTAAGCATATTTTCTATTGTATGTAGGTTAACTGCTACCTTGATGGTTTGTATAGGTGCTTGTCACTCTAGAACATCAACATGCTACTCTTGTGGAAGACTATGCCCTGAATGCCTCCAATAGGAAAATTTTGTAAAATTTAAATTTTCAAATGTGAAACAATGTAAAAAGGTCATAACTGTGTATGGGCATAATCTATATCTAGTGATTTTTTTTTAAATATGGGGGTATGTGCAGGATCATCATGGAAAAAATAGGCCCTTAAGTGGCAAAAAATTCAAAAAAATCAGAGTTAGGCAACTTGATGTAAAAATTTGAATAAGTTATCTAAATTATTTCAAAAATATTTAAGAATAGAATCTGTAGCAATTTGAATGTAGTTTCTAAACTGCTCTGGTTTATTTAAAAAAAACATATCTATTTTGGTGAAAATTTGAAATTTCAATGCAATAGTACTTAAATTTTAGGGAAAAAATAAGAAGTAGGTGTCTGTCTGACCACCCTAATCAGATTTTATATATAAGTAGAGGACTCATGTTTGGATGTGATGCATATTTTTTTGTAATTTTTTTCCAAGTAAATAATTAATTATGAATTTTTTATTACAAATTTTAAAAAATATAAAACTATGTCGACCACCTTAACTTGGTCAAAAATCATGAAATTCATTTTTTTTTTTTAATCCTATTGTATCGAAGCATAGAATGTGACACATGTTTTGGATTCAAAAATGTGATACCGCTTTTGAAAGCTATAGATGTTTTTCAATCAACCTATCAATCAAGACTTTAGTCATAATTCAAATAGAAAATTATAAATAATAATTATTTATTAAATTCAACTTGTAAAGCATAATTTATATTGATGGAAAGCTGAGAATCTCCTTTTAAAAACCCTTTTTGTTTTGTCAATTTTGGGTAAAAAAAAAGTTGTCAGCCACATACCCTACACATACCCATCATATCGCCACTTTTTGGCCCATCATGATCCTGCACATACCCATGGGTCAAATGTCTAACATTGTATAAAGGGTATGTTTAAAATGTAAAGGGGTCTATATTTTGGAAAATCATAGGTTGAAATAGTCATACAGGTGTATGATTTGTTACTGTTATTGGGACAATTCTATAAGAGCTTTTTGTACTTAATCGAGCTACAAGCGGAGGTTTTCTTCCTAGTTCTTTCTTGTCGGTATGCTCGTGTGAACCAGGTTTTGTAATATCTCCTATTTATATATAATAAATTACAGTGGCTTGCCACTTTTGCTAAAAAAAATGTAAAAAGGTCATGTGAAGGTCATTTCCAATGTAATTGAGTATTTTGATGCAAGATCTAGGAGGCTTTAAATATCATAATTACAATTAAAGATGATTCAAACTCCAATTTGATCCTCAAACCCAAACCTGGGTGCAACTTCACTAAAACATGGGTGGAGCACTCTTTTGTTGTCTAAGACCCCAAAATAGGCCCATTTTACAAAGAGACTCATATTTAAACACTTCCCAAACCTGAAATTTAAATGGGGCAGCATTAAATAGCCTACCAAACTATCAAAACCACAATTTTTTTGGTGAGATACGCTTTCTAAAGCTCCATTTCAACAAACCCTCATTTTTAGCAACTTTCATGAGGTTTTTAAGGAAATCAATGTTTCCAACCTTGCCACACCCTATAAAATCATCAAACACATCTATTAGGACCTGCACAAGCTTGATCCAACCTTAAATCTTGTTGCCCCCACATTTCATTGACATTAGCATGTTGTAACCACCATTTTTCACCTAATTTCACTCATTTTTGCTATGCATGGCAACTCACCAACTCAAATACAGACCTTTTCAGCTCTTTAAACCCACATAGTCACCTTATACAATCCTAATAACATCTACCATGGCCATACCATCAAGCTACATACCGTACACAATAGATGGTATCGCCTTTTAGCACTTTGGACTCTTAAGGGAAATCGTTGGTCCAATGTAGCTCAGAGTGATTTGACATATTTGGGTGCAAAAGAGGACCATCCCTAGTATAAATGTACCCATTTGGATGTGTTGAAACAGTCTGTTTGGTCGTACGAGTTGCAAAATGAAAGTTGCACCACTTTGCAACTTTACACTGCTTGCATCTGACAACTTTTCCCTCAATTGAAAACACATCACCATGGGAAAACGACTTCAAGATAGCAATGTACCATAGAAAAATGGCCCCTTTTCATTTTCATGGCCTTTTAGGTCTTCTTTCACGGTGTTGGAACTATGTTGCTCTGATTTTATGTTGTAACATGGCTTGAACATGCTTATTTAGGTACTAAAACTCAAAGAATGACGTCTTGTGAAGGTGTTGTGAAGCGTTGTAAGACATTTCTACATTCTTCTAGACTCTATTTAATACAATTTACCTAATCACCTTTTCATTCCTTATCAAGTCCTATTGTGAAGTGTTGTAAAGTCTTGTAACAAGCTTTGATGCTCTTCTAGGCATATTTTCACTATTTACACCCTCTCATGCTTTATTTGGTTTCTTTCTGCCCTCATAAGTTGTAATTAAGTGTATTTTTGAATGTTATCCTAAAAAATAACATAAATACAACATTTTTCCTAACACTTTTTTTTAGTTCCTAGGTGGGACCCATTTGCCATGGGTGGCGAATGAGTCCCCCTTGGCCCCAAATTCAAAATATTTCAAATTTCCTTTCAGAACTTTATTCAAAATCACTTGATGTCGACCTATGATGAGGTATGAACGGATAGTAAGGCACTAGAATTGTATAAATAAGTGATTTCACCTCATTTTACATCTCCTCACTCATTTAAGCATTCAATCCTACATGTCAAGCATTCAAGCACTTTACATCAACAATTCAAGCACTATTCAAGAACTTTGAAGAAGCCATTGACATTACTTCAGACTTGTATCATCAAGGGTTAGGTAATTTGATAGCATTTCCATGTTATTAGTTTATCTTTCTCTTTCATTTCATTGTCTTTTGAAGGGTTTAATTACCAAAAGTGGGGTTTGACCAAGGAAAACCCCTATTCACTAACCCCTAATCATTTTTCCCCTATTGCATGTTTGTTTGCAGTCCTTTTTTTGCATTTTGACAGGTTATTAGGTGTTGAAGATTTATTTTCAAGTCAACTAGGTGCTTCAAGTCAACTTGAGTCAAATTCAAGCTTGGAGAGAGTTATTTCATTTTTTGCATATATGATTTCGGCAACTCGACAAGCAGACATTTCTAGATCTAGTATTGCAGAGTTGTCTCCTGATTTTTTAGAAATTTTGGAGAGGAATGATTCACCACCTATGGAAAATGAGTCCCACCTTAGGACTGGAAACTTGATTTTTTTCAGATTCTAGATCCTGACAAACAGAAACTAGCTCCTGACAGTTTTTCACCAGTAGGTGGACTGATTTGCCACCCTGGGTGAATGAGTCCCATTGTGAAAAATTAGTGATTTCCATCAGCATTCAGAACACTACAAAATCATTACAATTCATCCAGGTGCACTTAGATTCATCCCTGCACTTTCTATTTTGCATTATTTCTTCATTTACATAGTTGTTTGCATATCACAATGTGTTTTCAAATATAGTTGTAATTGCACTTTTACATTCATTCTCAATCATCTAGATTAGTCCATTGCATTTAGTTAAGTTCATTTACATTAAACAACATTTCATACATCCTAATTTGAGTGATACATTAGCATTTTTGGCCCTATCTCTCTCCTTTTAGGTACAAAACCCTAGAAATGCAAGAGTAGTCCATAGGGTCCCAAAAATCTATGTTTCATTTTGGTGAACCCAAATTTTGAACACTTTAGATTTCTAATTGCATTCACATATTGCATCCTAAGTTTCCATTTGCATTAGCATTCAATTAAGACATTGATTTTTTATTGCATTCTAGGAATTTTCATTTTGCATTTGTGAAACCTTCATGTAGCTTTCATTTTTGCATTACATCTCATTGAAAAAACTAAAAATATGCTTTTTCATCTGAAAATTGCATACTATAGAGCATTTAAATCATCTTAAAATTTCTGAAAAACACTAAAAAACTTCATACTGGGACTCATTCGCCACCTAGGGCGAATCAAACCCTCTGCACTTCTAAACCAACATTTCTGCAATCTTTTTGGCATTTTTTCTACATTACACTTTTATGTTCTTCCATTTTGTTTTCATTCACAGACTCTTTGTTTTTCCTCATTTATCACATCTTAGTTTATTTGCATCATGACATTTTCTTTTAATAAGTTTTGGAATTCCTTAAAGTCATTGGTAGACATGTCCAACTGTGCCTTTGGCTATGACCCTAATGCCCTTGAACTCCAACATGCTCCTACAACTCCTAATGATTGTCCTCCTCATGAAGTAGACATCATTAGAGAAGATGATGATAGCATGTGCAAAAGTTCTACAATGACTACCTTGACAACCTAGAAGCCAATGCAGCCTTTTTCCCATCCATGAAATCACAAGACCTTCCCACTGTTGCACCTCCTGATTACTTTACATATTTACATCTTGAAATCACTATAGGACCTATGGTCCCTCCCTCAAGTGGACCTAGTTCCTCTCACCAATCACACTCCCAACCATTCTATGATCACACAATCACAAACATTCCTATCAACCTTGAAGAGACTTATGGTAAAGGATTTACTATATTAAGTAAACAAGGCTGTGACACAAAACATGAACATGACATCCATCAAATTTTTGAACAACAATCAGTTGAAGAAAACACAACTAGACTTGGATATCAAGATCCTTCTCATCCTGAGAGACATCCTCTTCAACCTAGGAGACTTTTGGATGTTGGAATGGTGATCTTGAACACTCCTCCTAACTTAAATATTCTTCTTCCTCGAGAGAAACCACTATCTCCTTCTAATGCTAAGGATGTTAGGATCTCCATGGGTCCTTCTCCTCCTTCTATTCATGAACAAGGAGAATCTAGCAAGCAAAAATGACCTTACAAACTCAAAAAGATCAAGTTTCCCACACATCCTCCACCTGAATGTGAACGGAGACTTCAACTCCTTTTAAACAAAGGTCTTATACTTTTACCACCTATGAATAGGTTGGCTATTCATTCCAAAGACTCTAACATCCCATTTTGCAAATATCATCGTATTCTTAGACATCGCACTGAAGAATGTCGGACATTGAAGGACATACTGGATAAGTATCACTTCACCGATACCGATTGTTTCCCCTTCATACCTTAAAACAATCAAAGCCATTCATCCTACCATAGTTGTAGAATTCTTTATTCTCACTATCGCACGATCCTTTCCAATCACTTATATTTTCTCATTCTTTCCTTTACACTTTGTTGGGGGCTAGAAGTTGTTAGCCTTGTCCTTGTACTGCATTTTCCTTTGTCTCTTAACTATGTTATTCCTTTTCCGCTTAACCATTTAAGATTGAGAAACCAATAACTTAGTTAATGGCTGACTTGCACTTGCATTACTTGTCCCTTTTATTTTCATGTGTGTATCTTGTTCCCCTGTATTGTGTGTTTGATGTTCTCTCTCTTTGTGCACTTCTTCTATTTGTACCTCTATTCTTCTATTCGTCATGCATTGTCTTTTTCTCTTTTTGTTTTGTGTTCTTCTTTTGGGGATGACACAAAGTGTAGAGATACCCTACGTCTCTTCCATGTTGATCCAAAAGTTCCTTGTCTTTTTCTCTTTTCATTTTGTGTTCTCCTTTTGGGGATGACACAAAGCATAGAGATGCCCTATGTCTCTTCCATGTTGACCCAAAAGGTCCTTGTCTTTTTCTCTTTTCATTTTTTTTTCTCCTTTTGGGGATGACACAAAGCGTAGAGACACCCTATGTCTCTTCCATGTTGACCCAAAAGGTCCTTGTCTTTTTCTCTTTTTGTTTTGTGTTCTCTTTTTGGGGATGACACAAAGCGTAGAGATGCCCTATGTCTCTTCCATGTTGACCCACAAAGTATTTTTCTTTTTCTCTTTTTTTTTTCTTTTTTATTTTTATTTTGGGGATGACGCAAGGCATTGAGACTGAAATGTCTCCTTCATGTTGACCCAGAAGCTTTTTCATTTTCTTTCGCCTTTTCGTTTTCTTTCTTTTTTGCTTGTGTTTTCCTTTTGGGGACAATGCAAAGTGTTGAGACCACAATCTCTCTTCCATGTTGACTCAAAATGGACTTTCATTTTCCTTTGTTTTCAAACTCTTTGTTTCATTCTTATCGTTCTATGTTTTCGAGGAATGATGGCATTTTTGAGCTCTTTAATACAAAAAACATTGCAGCAACGAACATACTGACCCCAAATCCATAGATCCCTTGTGTGTTTGGTGTGCTTTCTTTTCTAGGGGAGACTCCATTTTCTTTGTTATACATTTTTCCTTGACATGACACAACCTAACTTTGAAATATATGACTTGGCATAGGGCTTTCTAGGTTGGCTCTCATGTCTTGTTTTCTTTTTTCATTTTCTTTCTTCTATTCTCTACTTTAAAGTAATTGCTCACAGAACAATGTGTAGCAATCATTTAAAGTGGGGGGCATACATTACCATTAATTCATTTGCACTCTTGGTTCCTAGTGTAGCCTTGCCGTTTACATGATGTGTTTGTCACTTTGTGGATGACATTGGGTGTGATGTCCTTCATAAGTGTGATCTATCTTAGCATATTACATTCCTCTTGGTGGCCTGATGTGACACACTGCATCCCCTAAGTTGTGAATATAATATTCTTTGATTGGTCCTCTCTTGGAAGACATTTGACACAATGTCCCCTAAGTGACTAACCTTGCATAAACTAAACAAGACTCCTTTGAACATCTTTTCACATTTTAAATTTTACATTTTACGTTACATTTTTTCATTTTTACATTTTGCATTCCTTTTTTCCACCATGCATAACACAACTTGCATGACTGTGGTACCTTTCATTTTTGTTTATGATAATTTTCTTGTAGTGCCTTGTTTAAGTTATCAACGGGTATAACTTTGACATGGTTAAGTGGGAAGCCCACCTAGCGGCATGACTTTTCCCCTTATCCACTTTTGTGTTTGTGAATGCATACCAACTAGCGTATGTATCTTACCTTTTTGGCCTTTCTCACTCTGTGAACAACTATTTTCGTGGCCCCAAAGTGAGTATATAGTTGGGCCTTCTCACCCTGTGGACAGCCTAAAGTTTCATGGCCCTAGAGTGAGTACACATTCTCTTTTTCAAACAATCAACCTAGATCTCTTTCCACAACTAGTTGGATTGACTATTGAAGCTCCATCCAATTCTTTTGAACACTTGTGTGTTCCTTTGTTCTTATGTCTAGTTCACCATGGGATCTTCATCCTAGGGGCTTAATCATCCCTCTTGATAGTTTTCATTCCATCTTTCTAACATAAGTACATCTCAACCCTCCTCTCGATGTTCATGGTTACTTTAGTGTGAGTTTGAAGCAGGTTCATCCTCTCACTAAAGTGGGGGCTAAATGTGCCATAGAAAAATGGCCCGTTGTCATTTTCATAGCCTTTGAGGTCTTTTTTCATGGTGTTGGAACTATGTTGCTCTGATTTTATGTTGTAACATGGCTTGAACATGCTTATTTAGGTACTAAAACTCAAAGAACGACGTCTTGTGAAGGTGTTGTGAAGTGTTGTAAGACATTTCTACATTCTTCTAGACTCTATTTAATACAATTTACCTAAAAATCACCTTTTCATCCCTTATCAAGTCCTATTGTGAAGTGTTGTTAAGTCTTGTAACAAGCTTTCATGCTCTTCTAGGCATATTTTCACTATTTACACCCTTCTCATGTTTTATTTAGTTTCTTTATTCCCTCATAAGTTGTAATTAAGTGTATTTTTTAATGTTATCCCAACAAATAACACTAAATACAACATTTTTCCCGACACTTGTTTTTAGGTCCTAAGTGGGACCCATTCGCCATGGGTGGTGAATGAGTCCTCCTTGGCCCCAAATTCAAAATATTTCAAATTTCCTTTCAAAATTTTATTCAAAATCACTTGATCTTGACCTGTGATGAGGTATGAACATATACTAAGGCACTAGAATTATATAAATAAGTGATTTTCACCTCATTTTACATCTCCTCACTCATTCAAGCATTCAAGCACTATTCAACCACTTTCAAGCATCCATTGACATTACTTCAGACTTGCATCATCAAGGGTTAGGTAAGTTGATAGCATTTCCATGTTATTAGTTTATCTTTCTCTTTCATTTCATTGTCTTTTTAAGGGTTTAATTACCAAAAGTGGGGTTTGACCAAGGCAAACCCCTATTCACTAACCCCTAATCATTTTTCCCCTATTGCATGTTTGTTTGCAGTCCTTTGTTTGTAGATTTGATAGGTTATTAGGTGTTGAAGATTGATTTTCAAGTCAACTTGAGTCAAATTCAAGCTTGGAGAGAGTTATTTGTCTATTTTCTACATATCTGACTTCGACAACCTGACAAGCAGACATTTCCAGATCTAGTGTTGTAGAGTTGTCTCTTGATTTTTTAGAAATTTGGGAGAGGATTAATTCACCACTTGTGGAAAATGAGTCCCACCTTAGGACTAGAAACTTGATTTTTGTCAGATTTTGGATCCCAATAGACAGAAACCAGCTCCCGATAGTTTTCACCAGTAGGTGGACTGATTCGCCACCCTGGCCGAATGAGTCCCACTATGAAAAATTAGTGATTTCCATCAACATTTAGAATATTCCAGAATCATTACAAGTCATCCAGGTGCACTCAGATTCATCCCTATGCTTTATGTTTTGCATTATTTCTTCATTTACATAGTTGTTTGCATATCATAATGTGTTTTCAAACATAGTTGTAATTGCACTTTAACATTCATTCTCAATCATCTAGATTATTCCATTGCAATTATTCAAGTTCATTTACATTAAAACATATTGCATACATCCTAATTTGAGTGATACGTTAGCATTTTTGGCCATATCTCTCTCCTTTTAGGTGAAAAAACCTAGAAGTGCAAGAGTAGTCCATAGGGTCCCAAAAATCTACGTTTCAAGCAAAAACCGAGAGAGGTTATTGTAGATGGTCCCAACACAATCCCATAGCCTTAGATGAAGAGTCTGTAAGCATCACAGTTTCTAAGAAATAGTCTTTCAAATATTACTACCTTTTAGCACTTTAGACTCTTAAGGGAAATTGCTGGTCCAATGTAGCTCAGAGTGATTTGGTGTATTTGGGTGCAAAAGAGGACCATCTCTAGCGTAAATGTACCCATCCAAATGTTTTGGAACAATTTTTTTGGTCGTATGAGTTGCAGAATGAAAGTTACACCACTTTGCAACTTTACATTGCTTGCATTTGACAACTTTTCCCTTAACTGAAAACTCATCACCACGGGAAAAATCCTCTAAGATAGCAAAAAATAAGAGAGGTTATTGTAGATGGTCTCAAAACTATCTCATAGCCTTAGACGGAGAGTATGTAAGCCTCACAATATGTGAGAAATAGCCCTTCAAAGATTGTTTCCTTTTAGCACTTTGGACTCTTAAGGGAAATCACCGATCCAATGTAGCTCAGAGTGATTCAGCATATTTGGGTGCAAAAGAGGACCATCCCTAGTGTAAATGTACCCTTCCAAACATTTTGGAACAGTCTGTTTGGTTGTACAAGATGCAAAATGAAAGTTGCACCACTTTGCAACTTTACACTACTTCCATTTGATATCTTTTCCCTCAACTGAAAACTCGTCACCACGGGAAAACGCTTCTAAGATAGAAAAAACTGAGAGATGTTCTTGTAGATGGTTCCAACACAATCCCATAGCCTCAGACGAAGAGTTTGTAAGCATCACGATTTTCAAGAAATAGCCCTTCAAAGATTGTTGTCTTTAATACTTTGGACCCTTAACGAAAATCATCGATCCAATGTATCTTAGAGTGTTTCGATGTATTTTTGTACAAAAGAGGACCATCCCTAGTGTAAATGTACCCATTCGAACATGTTGGAATAGTATGGTTGGTTGTATGAGTTGCAAAATGAAAGTTGCACCACTTTATGACTTTACACTGCTTGCATCTGACAACTTTTCCCTCAACTGAAAACTCGTCACCATGGGAAAATGCCTCTGAGATATCAAAAAATGAGAGAGGTTATTGTATATGGTCCTAACATGATCCCATAGCCTCAGATGAAGAGTCTGAAAGTGTCACAGTTTTTGAGAAATAGCCCTTCAAAGATTGCTACCTTTTAGCACTTTGGACTCTTAAGGGAAATCATCGGTCCAATGTAGCTCAGAGTGATTCGACATATTTGGGTGCAAAAGAGGACCATCCCTAGCATAAACATACCCATTTGGACATTTTGGAATAGTTCGTTTGGTCGTACAAGTTGCAGAATGAAAGTTGCACCACTTTGCATCTTTACACTGCTTGCATTTGACAACTTTTCCCTCAACTGAAAACTCGTCACCACAGGAAAACGTCTCTGAGATAGCAAAAACTGAGAGAGGTTATTGTAGAGGGACCTAACACAATCTCATAGACTTAGACAAAAAATTTGTAGGCATCACAATTCCCGAGTAATAGTCCGTCAAAGATTGCTGCCCTTTTGCACTTTGGACTCTTAAGGGATTTCGTCGGTTAAATGTAGCTCAAATTGCTTCGACCTATTTGCATGTGAAAGAGGACCATACCTAACCTAAACGTACCTATCTAGACATGTTGGAATATTTGTTTTGATCATACGAGTTGTAGAACAGGATTTATTTATGCCCTTACAAGTAGTTTTCGACCTCCAACCGAACTCAAACACTGATTTTCATGCAAAAAAAAGCCATGAGACCATAGCCTGTTGCTTACTATTATGCTTTGATTATTTTTTCCAAGCATCCATAGCTTGTTTGAAATCACGTGTTTTAGGCTTTTATCCATAGCAACAAGGCAGTGAACTATTTGATAAAACGCTTTGGCAAACATGTATGAAAAATGTGGTAGCATAGACAAACTTTTGAAAAAAATGCCTCAAAGAAATGAGGTCTCATGGTGATGGAATGCCATGAGAATCAAAATTCTCATGGCATTCCATCACCCTGAGACCTCATTTCTTTGAGGCATTTTTTCAAACAGTTCATTTCCTTGTCTATGCTATTGCTTATTATTATGCTTTGATATAATTTTTCCAATCATCCATAGATTGTTTAAAAGCACCTATTTTAGAATTTTAGCCATAGTAGCAAGGCAGTGAATTGTTTGATAAAAGGCTTTAGTAGAAATGTATGAAAAATGTGGTAGCATAGACAAGGCAATGAACTGATTGAAAAAATTCCTCAAAGAAATGTGGTCTCATGGTGATGGAATGCCATGACATGCACATTGAGACCACATTTCTTTGAGGCATTTTTTTGAATAGTTCACTGCCTTGTCTATGCTATTGCTTATTATTATGATTTGATAGATATCTTCTACTGTAAGGATAGGGGTGGAAAAGGTCACAACAACTAAAAATAACACAATTTAAAACTTTCATGTTTAAAAAGGCCTCTTATGTTCAATTTTGAGGTCGAAGAAACCAAGTTTGAAAGAGAATCGATAAAATCTTGTTATCTCCATGCAATTTTTTTTTGTTTTTCCAGAATTCTTGAAGTTTCTTGGTACTGTATGATTTCGTACAGTGTGGTTGTGTTTTATTTTTAATGAAAATTGGTGGTTAGCAGAGTTAACTTCTTCGAAAAATTGGTTCAAATGAAGTAATTTCATTCATTTTTGTACATTTAATAGGCATTTTACTAGAGGTTAGTCTGTGAGCCCTGTTCCAAGGGTTTGAGTGTATTTAAAATGGAGTTTTAAGCCTTAAGCCTTCCACCCATTGTATGATGTTGTAACTTGGTGGATAGGATTAGTTAGGATAGATAAACATGTTTTCATTATTTCTTGTGCAGGGGAGGTTAACATTATGATTTTTGTTGATGCCCTAGATGGCATTTGGGGTGTTTTTGCATGAAAAAGTGAGGTTAGAGAGGGTAAAAGTGGGAATTGTTTGAGGGAAATAAATTTTCTTGTTCTTTTAAGCTTATGTAGGGTTATTCAAGGGTGTTGGAATTTGTGGTAAAGTCTAGGAAATTCTGCAAGTAGGTTTTTCAATAAACCCTTACCAAATTTGAGCAATTTGAGGGTTTTGTGGAATAAGGTCTTAGAGGGAGAGTTCCAAAGGATAAATGGGAAAATTTGAGGTTTTGTCATCTTTTGAGTGTTGTCCCAACAATTTTTAGGGTCTATGAAGTGTTCCAAGGGTGGTTGCTTTGGAAATTTGGCCTATTTGGCTTGGTTGAGCAACATAGTTTGCATGATTTGTGAAAGTTGTTCCAAAGGAGTCCTATGTGAGTTGGAAGTATGTTGAAGGGAACTAAAATGGGTTTCTAGAATGATGATTAGTTTTAGGAGTCATTAAAGAGATCTGAGAGTTAAGTTGAGAAAATTGGAGTTGTTGACCTACAAGCTTGTCTAGTTGAAAGATTGGAAAATAAGTCCAGAATGAGTTTGTAAAAAGAAAGGTGTTTAGGAATCACTTGTATTGTGAAAGTGAGTGGTTTTCCATCCTTGGTTGCATCAACTAGCCATCAACTAGTCCTTGTTTCCAAGGTGCTCCTACACCATTTTCCAAGCATCCATATAGCTTGTTTGAAAGCACCTGTTTTAGGCTTTTAGCCATAGCAACAAGGTAGTGAATTGTTTGATAAAATGATTTGGTAGAAATATGGAAAATTTGGTAGCATATACAAGGTAGTGAACTGTTTGAAAAAATTCCTCAAAAAAATATGGTCTCATGGTGATGGAATGCCATGACAATCTACAACAATTTTCTTGTCATGGCATTCCATCACCATGAGACCACATTTCTTTGAGGCATTATTTTTAAACAATTCATTTCCTTCTCTATGTTATTGCTTACTATTATGATTTGTTAGATTCTTTCCAAGCATCCATAGCTTGTTTGAAAGCACTTGTTTTAGGCTTTTAGCCATAGCAATAAGGAAATTAAAGGTTTGATAGAATTCTTTGATAGACATGTATGAAAAATGTGGTAGCATAGAAAAGGAAGTGAACCATTTGAAAAAATGCCTCAATGAAATGAGGTCTCATGGTGATGGAATGCCATGACAATCAATAAGGCAGTCAACTGTTTGAAAAAATGCCTCAAAGAAATGAGGTCTCATGGTGATGGAATGCCATGACAATCAAAAGCAATTTTGATTGTCATGGAATTCCATCACCACGAGACCTCATTTCTTTGAGGCATTTTTTCAAATAGTTCATTTCCTTGTCTATGCTATTGCTTACTATTATGCTTTGATAGAAAATTTCCAAACATCCATAGCTTGTTTGAAAACACTTGTTTTAGGCTTTTAGCCATAGCAACAAGCAAATGAACTATTTGATAAAAAGCTTTGGTAGACATGTATGAAAAAAGTGGTAACATAGACAAGGCAGTGAACTATTTGGAAAAATGTCACACAGAAATGTGGTCTCATAGAATTCCACGACAAGCAAATACAATTGACAGCTACTCCTAGTTATTAGTTATGCAATGTGAAGTAATTGCATAACTGCTTAGGTTGACTTTGTAAAAACTATATTGTAATTGAAATTTTTTCATCTATCAACATCTAGTTGTTAGTTATGCAATGTGAAGTAATGCTTTGAGTTTGAAAGATGTGCAATGCAATGTAATCAACAATATGAATATAAACTACATACTATAACCATTATTTTGTATGCTATAGATTGTACATTGATATTTAACCATTTCTCAAGATTAAATTTTCAAAGAGTTTAATCATGCACATGAGGAAAATATTAAATTTTTATTATCAAATTCTATATATCAAATTATCCAATAATCAAGTGTATGCCCATATACAAAAATGGCATCAACGCCAACTCAAACAAAGTTTTACAAAATGTGGCATATGCCATCTCGATATCTATTCAAAATTTACATACCAAAATGTTTATCTCATTCTAAACTACTGGTGGATCATCAAAATGGAGCCTCTTTGAAGCACTCTTTGCCTCTAAAGGTAGCTACACAAGAAAAATTCAAACCACAATTGAGATTAATTATACTACATAATTTAAAATAAAATAATTAACATAAAAATCAATATACATTGAATTATAATTGAACTCTAAAATTGAAATCTTGATTACCTGAAATATACGTCTCTTCAAAGGGTCAAGAGTCCTATAATATGCCCCTCTCAAAGAACCAATCAAACCAACTTTTGAAATGTGAATCTATATATGTGAAAAAAAACATAAAATTGATACAAGTTAGCATACAATTATCGGTAATAGGAACATATTTACCAAACAAAAAATAAAATAAACACATACCTCTCTAGGCATCTCTTTTTCTTTATCTCCTTCGGGTGTTTCGACACCTCCTCCTTGAGGTGTTTCAACACCTACTCCTTGAGGTGTTCCAATACCTACTCCTTTAGGCATTGTGACACTTTTAAACAAGGATGTATAGCTCACAACTGCCTGTACATAAAAATGACAAGTACATATGAAACTACCAATCTATGTCGATATATGTATAATCAATATAAGATCTTAAAAATATTAATTCAATTGAATTTGAGTTCAATTGCCTTTCCCTTATCTAACATTGTGCCTCCATAGTCTAGACAGTGTTGCACCTCACTCGCACTAGGTGTTTCCTACAAGAGGAAAATAAGATAAACATATAAGTTAATTTATAATTTCATTAATGACAATTCAAATGATAATCAAGTATATAATTAAAAAATATAAATGGCTGAGTGCGAAAATATATACTATGTGCATGTCGAGGACAAATGAAATGGCCCCAAGGGTGCTATCAGTCACCTGTGTGACCTCCTCCTCAGACATCAACTATTAAATAGACCATGTAAATAAATATTAGTACTTGATATTCTCTCTTATTAATATTCATTTTTAAAAAATGCAAGTTATGAATTTACAACTTAAATCTTACCTATGTAACTATTCCAATGTCCCCCTCTCTAGTAGGAAAGGACTCTATAGGGTGCACTCCACTCCCCTATGTCTGATCTCCTATAATGTCCACATCATGGAGGTCATAATCAGAAGTGTCCAAGGGATGCTCAACGGGTTGTACAAGAGGACCCAAGCATATCTGGTGGCACATAGTGCAAGTATGTGGCACACAAATATGTGGACCTAAGGAGGATGATACAACAACACTTGATCCATCACCAACATCACCATAATGTGGATGAGCTACTGTAGAAGTATGGGAAACCAAAAGACCACTCAAAGAGTGAATAGCTTGAATAGTTTTTATGGCTACATCCTCGATAATATCTGGATGATGTACTAGAGGTGGTAGAGGAAGGGGAGGAAGGGGAACATATGGGTGCTGGACTACTCTAACTGCCTCTAGTCTATCCTGGGGCATACCTCTACCGACGCCCTAGAAGGATTTAATGTCAAAGTAATTGAAATGATGCCCTAACACAAACTCAGCGTATAATTTTTTAATAAAGTAAAATTGTATATTACTATTGTTGTTGTGTGGTTTATCAAAAATCATACACCAACGATCCCAAAAGTTATCTACAATGTCCTTATTCATGCACCATTTTATAGAAAGTTTTGGTTTATTAACATTAATTGGCAAACCGATGTGAGGGTTAACAAATAAAGAGGCTATTTGAGCTTTTGTTATTTGGAGATCTTTCACATCTTCATAAGACAATCCAGAGGAGTAATATTCCCTCATGGTTTCTCGCCATGAAAGAAAGGCATTATGTTGGGTGGAGAGGGTTTCTATATTTTTAATTATTACCTTCAATGTGTTTTTCATCTAGGATAATCGACAGATTGTCTTATAAACATCACAAATGCACTTCAATTGCTCCAATTTTTAACCAATTAAGTCTTCAATTGATGGGAACAGAGGTGGTGAAGCATTTGGAAATTGTGCATTTTCATTCTCAGCCATAATACCTGATTAAAGTTAAAAACTAATTAATCTAATTGAAATTACACAATATAAATGAAATTATTGTAAAAAAACCCTAGTTTTTAATAAAAATCCATAAAAAACCCTACTTTTTAACAAAGTTCCATAACAAACTCTAGTTTTTAATAAAAATCCATAAACAACACTAGTTTTTAATAAAAATCCATAAAAAAACACTAGTTTTTAATAAAAATCCATAAAAAAACTAGTTAAGATTATACAAAACTAATAGAAAAATTGATTAAAACAAAAAAAATCAAAATTTTACCTTGCAAATCAAATATCTCATAGCCCAAATGTTGCTCTCACTACACTCTAAGCTATTTAAAATTCTTGAAATGATTTTAAAAGGCCGCATATTACCTATTTATACCTGACCCAAATCAAATATTCGATTTATATCCGATTTGTAATTCTTGCCTTGGGCATTGCTTTGGAGCAATGTACTGACACCCAAGCCAAAAAAAAGTCAACTCAGGATTTTTTCATTTTTTGGTCAATGCAAAACACAACTTTTTTCACATCACCACTTTTTGGCCCATCATGATCCTACACATATCCTCAAATGTTCCTTGTCTAGAATGTCTTATTCCCTTTCTATATTTAGATTGTATACCTTTTGATGATGATATTTTAGAGTAGCTTAAGTATTCCACTAGTCTTGCATGTCTTGATAGTTTAGAGACTTGTCTTTATGTTTCCACTCTTCAAATCAAGACCCAATCTCCATCTTTTGTTTTTCTTGATTAGCTTGGAATTGCTACATCCTTGGCCCCTAATGATTTAGTACAATAAGACATTCATTATCTACTAGACATAAGTACTTGGAATTCATACCTTGTAGACATATAATCCTTGTTTGTATAGTCTCAAATTGTGAATTTGGAAGATTAGTTTGAGGAAATTCATCTCCTCTTTCATGACATCCACATCATCATTGTTATCCTATCATCTTCATCATCTTTGGACCTTTTTCTATATCAATCTACATAGGACTTTGGATTGACATCATCTCATTCTGACATGTGGACAATTGACCAATTTTTAGAGTCGCACATGTATCATTTGGATTTGGATTCTTGATTTATCCATATTTTGGGAATGGCTTCTCCAATCACTTATGGATCTACTTCTTCCTAGGGGGAGAAACTTGTTTGCAAGAATTGGATCATTTTTTGTCTTCAAGTGTTCATCATTGGCTCATGAGCTCTTTCTTATGGGGGGATTCATATTTCCATCTTCTCTCTCCTATTGTGGGGACATCTTTATGCTTGTGTAATAAAATTAGTCCTTAAGGGGTCACCTTGTGTCCTTCTTTTGTCCTTCTTTCACTAGTAGAGTTATTCCATTTTCTCTCTTTTGGAGATGAGTTTTTCCATGTGTTTTTTCCTTTTCTTTAGTCATGAGATATTTTTTTTATTTGTACATGTGTACCTCATTAGGTATTTTACCTAAGACCCATCCATTCATCCATCATTATATTCTTCATTAGGTTTATAGCTTCCCCCTAACTTGATCTTAAGGGGGGGTTTCAGAGTAATTCTAGGAAAATCACCTTATAATTAATTATTAGGGCCCCTTTTACTTTAATATTACACCTAAGATAAACTTTGGAGTGTATTTCTTATTATTATATTGAGCTATTCATAGGTTAAGTTCTCTTTTTGTATAGGATAAAGACACTTGTCACAATCTAATCAAATCCTCATCTAGGGTTTGTCTTTTACTTTTATAATAATTCATTGTTGTACATTATATTTTTTTATACTCATTATTCAATATCAGATACATTTATGGATCAATCTCTCTCAAGGTTTCATAGTATCTAGCAATGTGTTTTTCTCTTGAGATGTGATAGGCATTTTTGTTGTAGGTGATTTACAGGAGTTGTGGGGTTCACTATCAACTCCAACAAAGGCTTCCTTTAAGGTATGTTTAAGCCTAATGAAATGCATAAATGAGTTCACCAAGGGTCATAACACTAAAAATCCTATGCAAAAAGCATGGGATAAGTGAGTCATAAAAAAGAGGAACCCAACTCATAGGGATATGGATTGTGTTGTGGAGGCCACAATAGAAGGAACCTAAGTGTTTTTCTTGTTGATGCAATGATAGCTTTCTATGCATGTAGGTAGTGACACATGAAAGGGGGGCATATAGGTGATACATGGATGAATGGGACAAAGTACCATGAAAATACCATAGTATAGAGCACCCAAATGATAGGTTTGACTTAGATAATTAGTTGTATTATTTAAACTTTTTTCAAAGTCTCACATAATTGATGAATGGAGAAATTTTACCACAATATCTAACCATTGCATCATAACAATGTCTAAATAATGCATTGCCTTTACAATATAAGAACATTCTTCTTCCATACCATCTTATATTTATTGTTACATTATAAATATCATATATATGTTGTTTTAACTTGTATTTAAATTTTGGACAACAAATAGGAGAGCTTCCTTCCACTACTTAAGCTTTTGAGGGTACCTACCCTTAGATTGAAAAAATGCTCCACCTTTTCTATTTAAATGAAGGAATTCCACTATGTTGTAATTGAATCTACTAATTTGTATGAACAATTAAAATTATTTCAAAATGACTCATTCAATTATATCAAACTACTTTACACTAAAAGGAGATTACATCCAATAAATTAAGAATTTTAAAACATGAGATTATTAGAGAATAGTTTCATTCTCATTCCATATTTTAACTTTGTTATTGAAACTTTTCTTGATGTTTACAAGAAATGAGAAAAATCTGAAAGTGCATGTCCACATTAAGTATCCCTCTATTTTTTGTTGTCATCCCTCCAATGTCGACTATCTTTATAAGGATAAGTGAAAAAATGGAGAAGGATAGTGCATGCATGCCTCTCAAAAATCAAGAAGGGGACATGCATTTAAATCACAAATAATTCAATATTCCATAAATACTATTAGGTTTGATCTCATATTTATCAAATGCCAATTAACCTATGTGTCAAACTACATTAGTGTCCTTGTCAATGAATCAACTAAAGATAGATTCACAAATCTCAATGTGGATAAATTCATACACTTGCAAGATATAAAAATTAAACATAAAGGAAGAGTTTCTGGTTAATTTTCAAACAAGAAGTAATGAAGCTTTATAATGTGGAGCCTACACTATGTAAACTACAATCAAACAATGTGCATTGTGAAAGTGGATCAACTTTTGATTAGTCATTACATGGAAACAAGTCAAAGGTGCCACATGTTCATGGGCCCTACATCGAGTGCAACAAATCATCTAATTAAGGATCCAATTATTAACCTTTAAGACTTCTTGAACATCCCTATTGCACACTAAAGTGTTATTGTTAGTAACACTTCCTTTTATAATGTGACATATATTTCATTAAAAAATATTATTTTTTATGAGACTAATACGAATCTAAATTGAATTGCATAATGTTTTGAATAAGGGTGGAAAAAAGGTTTCGAATGGACCCAAAACCATTAACAAGCAAAGTTTAAAGGGAACCCAAAACCTGCACAAAGAGACCAAGTTGCTATAGAATAAAACAAAGACAAGCAGTAGCAAACCAAAAGCAGATTAAAACATATTAACTTGAAATCTCAAATCTACACTACGAAAGGTTTTAACAGGAACCTTAAGCCCAAAAAAACCATGAAAAGGAACTTGGACCCAAGAACGACCTAAGGCAGCCAGGCAACCATCAACCTAAATCATCCAGACTGCAACACAACACTTATCAACACCAACCAACAGCCAAAGATGACAGGTGACCATCAGCTTGAACCATCCAAACAACAAAATAACACTTGTCAACACCCACCAATGAAACCAAACTCCCCACCTCAATAGGAGAGTAAGGAATCAAAGAAAAACACTAAAGAGTCATAGCAAACACACAACACCAGTCAACCCAAAACACCAACTCGACCTCCACCTCAATAGGAAGGGGCTCCCCTCTATAGGAGAGAATGAAATGAAACCCAAAACTATAGAAAACAGAGCAACCCACACAATCCATAACACACCTCTACACCTCAATAAAAGAGGGTTCCACCTCTAAAGTAGTCTCCACCTCCAAAGAATACCATAGTTGAAAAGAACCAATGGGGAGTAGCTACACCCATAGTAATGACCACCATTTCACCCTTTGGTAAAAAAGTAAACTGGGGCAAAGAATAAAAAAATAGAGTAGTCCTTAGCCAGTAGCACACCCCAATCCTTGGAAATGAACTTTAGGAACCAAAAGGGGGGGAGTATAGATCTTAGCAACACTGACTGGCAGTCGGCCATATAAAAAACTTAGCACCAAGAGAAACACTCCCCACCGGGAGTAGAAAGAAAGCCAACACTACACTGATGCAGGAACCAAAAAGTAGCAACCTCCCTGCCCAAAAAAATAGCCATCCCCAACAAAGAGACAAAGGGCCTCGAAAGAAGGACAAGGTAAGCAAAGCCTCCAAACAAAGAGAGTAGAGAGCCGAAAAGACACTGAAGACCAACCTCCAACCCTACATGCCAGTTAGGGTCTGAAACATGCCAAAAACTTTCCACAACCAACTCCACCAGAGGTAGACCAACAACCTCAACCCCAAGCAATGAAAGCACCCACACAGAGGAAAAGAAGCCCCAAAAGAGATAGAGAGAGCCCAAAAAACCTATAGACAGGGCAAGAGGAGAGAAGGCACGACAAGATCAAACCACTTTAGACCCTACATGTCAGTCAAGGTCTGAAATCAGGCCACCATTGTCCTCAAACATCCCCACAACAAGAACTCCAAGCCCCACAACCAACACCAGCACCACAAAAGAGACAAAGGGACCTGAAAAAAAAGACAAGGCAGGGAAAGCCTCCAAGTAGAGGGAGAAGAGAGCTAACAAGACAATTAAGAACAACCTCCAACCCTACATGCCAGTCAGGGTTTGAAACATGCCATAAATTGTCCACAAACAACTCTGCTAGAGGTAGACAAGCCACCTCATCACCCAACAACGAGAGTCCCCATAGAGGAGAAAAAGCACCAAAAAGGCCAGGAAAAACCAAGAAAACTTGCAAATAGAGAAAGAGGAGGGGAGGAACAACAAGAAAAAACCGCTTCCAACCCTACATGCCATTCAGGGCCTAAGATCAGGCCACCAAACTCCTCAAGAAACCCATCAGCAAGAGCTCCTAGCACCACAACCACCGCCACACCCACAAAAACAGAGAGCCTTAGCCCAAAGAAAAAACCCAGCCCAACACTGAGCCATAACAACAAGGTAGGCCACGAGTAGAGTCAACACATAGCACACACGAGAGAGACACCACAAAGGAGGCCACTCCCCAAGCAACAGAATGCAATGCACCCAAAACAAAGAGTCCACACAATAGCATTAGAAACAGGCCAGCGGTGCCAAATGAACCACTCGCCACCATCTCCCTCATCATTCTCGTCATCTCCATCACCGTCCTCTCCTTTGTCATCCTCAAAATTCAAACCCAGGGCTCAACTCCCTCTCCCACCCAATGTCATTCTTGGCATAATGAGGACCATATTGAATTGCATAATGTTACATAGATAACTGGAGTATATAATGATTCTTAGAAAATAAATAAATAAGTCTACACCTTATACAATTTGATTATTTGATTTCTTATAATAAACGTCACTTAAATTAAAATTTATTAAGTTGAACAATTTCTTAAATAGATATATATAGAAAATTAAAGATTACACTTGCTAATCTTGTAAGGATAGAGTTTGTAGGCTTCATATTGAAGTTAAATTCTTAGCAATTATGGTATATGATGATAAAGAAAGCTATTCATAAATTGACAACTTACCTATTGATATTCATTGCCTATTAATAAAATGACAGCTTACTGGCTGGAATCTATTTTTCTTAATGCGAAGCTGTTGGTAAGAAGTGTCATTACCGTTTGCTTACCCTTGAAAGCTCTCTGGTAACAACAATTAAAATAAACTCGATAATGGAAACAGGCGACTTTCGGTGCAGCCGCTATCAAATTCTAGGGAGAAACATGTGGAATTTTATTAATCTCTATGTCGTTGACTTAACGGTAGTGGCCGAAGTGACACAGATGGGAAAGGAATATATTTACAATGCTGACTGTAATTTGGCGAACTGTTACCTCAAAACGCTTACCAACCCAACTAATGCACTGTGGCTGACGAGTTAATTTCACGTATAAATATTTCACCTCAGTTCGCCTTCAATGCAACAAGAGTTTGAGAGCTTGAAAATAATTGAGAGGGATCAATTTCTATCTCCAATATGGATGGTGTACGGTTCAATCAGTATTTCTTTGAATTGATGGCTGTTTTACAAAAGCTTCTTTGGGTAGTTATGTGCATTTTCTTTGTGGGTACTACCACCATGGCGGACACAATACAGAATCACACTTTTGTTGTAAGTATCTTAGTAGCTATTATAGTGTTTGAATTATTCAAGTTTTTAAGAAGAATGTGTGTCAATGGCTGTGACTTAAAATCAAACTAAGCTTTTCTGCGCCATTACAGATTGCATCCCAGTCAGTGACGAGGCTGTGTCAAAAGCATGATATAATCACAGTGAATGGGCAGTTTCCAGGTCCAACGCTCTCTGTTACCAATGGAGACACTCTCATTGTCAAAGTCATTAACAAGGCTCAGTACAACGCTACAATTCACTGGTCTGTCTAACTCTACGCCAACATTTTGTTTTAAGTAGTACGTACTAGCTATAGTTTTTGACACTAGAGTGGACAATTGTTTCAGGCATGGGATTCGCCAGATGCGTACAGCGTGGGCTGATGGGCCTGAGTACATAACTCAGTGCCCCATTCGGCCTGGAGGAAGTTATACTTACAAGTTCACCGTTAATGGCCAAGAAGGCACTCTGTGGTGGCATGCTCACAGCTCCTGGCTCAGAGCTACTGTTTATGGAGCCCTAATCATCCGTCCCAAGGAAGGAACACCTTATCCCTTCCCAAAGCCCGCTCAAGAGATTACCTTCCTGCTAGGTATATATCTGCTACAGAAATTCTACTCTCCCCATATTTTTCTTGCTCGATACTTCTCCATATAACTAGATGTCTGTACTGGTATTTATGAACAGGGGAATGGTGGAACAAAAATCCCATTGATGTAGTGAATGCAGCAACACGAACAGGAGCCGCCCCTAACGTCTCAGACGCTTTCACTATCAACGGGCAGCCAGGAGATCTCTATCAGTGCTCAAATGCAGGTGCTGTAGTATTATTAAACCTAGTTTTACTATCGATTAGTTAACTGTTTCCAATGCACTGATGAAATGATAGTGATGAATGCAGATACATTTAAAGTTCCTGTCAAGACCGGGGAGACTAATCTTGTCAGGGTTATCAACGCTGCGCTCAATACTGATCTGTTTGTCGTCATTGCAAACCACGACATGACTGTTGTAGGCGTGGATGCTTCGTATACAAAAACCTACAAAACGAGCCTTCTGATGTTAGGTCCTGGCCAAACAACAGATGTACTGGTGACTTTCAATAAAGCATCGGGCAGTTGCTACATTGCCGCTCGAGCATATGCTAGCGCTCCGGGAGCCCCCTTTGATAACACCACCACCACTGCCATCTTTGAATATAGTAATGGAAGCTCCCCCGTGATGCCCCAACTTCCCTTATATAACGATACACAATCCGCCACCAAGTTTTCTGCAGGTCTGAGGAGCCTGGCCTCAACCGACCACCCTGTTTTTGTTCCTCAGAAAGTGGATGAGAGTCTCTTTTACACGGTGGGATTGGGACTCATAAACTGCCCAGGACAGTCTTGCGGAGGTCCCAATGGAACAAGATTTGCAGCCAGCATGAACAACCACTCATTCGTACTGCCATCATCCACCTCAATACTGCAAGCACACCATTTCGGCACCAAAGGAGTCTTCAGCAATGGCTTCCCTGACACTCCTCCCGTGCAGTTCAATTACACTGGACAAAACATTAGCAGAAGCCTCTGGTCTCCCCTGAAAACCACTACTGTGAAAGTGCTGAAATACAACACGGCGGTGCAGGTAATTCTTCAGGGGACGAACATCTTCATGGGCGAAAGTCACCCAATCCATCTCCATGGGTACGACTTTTACATAGTGGGATCAGGATTCGGCAATTATAATGCTGCAACGGATCCATCGAAATTCAACCTGGCAGATCCGCCCATGCGTAATACTGTCAATGTTCCAGTCAATGGGTGGGCTGCTATTCGATTTGTCGCTGACAACCCTGGTAATCATCGTTTTCGCTTTCTAATTCTTACATTCATAAAGCTGCAGCGTTTTAATTCGTTATTTAATTGTATGTGCAGGAACATGGTTATTGCACTGCCACTTGGATGTACACATAGGGTGGGGTTTGGCCATGGCTTTCGTTGTGGAAAATGGAGCGGATTACTTATCAACACTGGAGGAGCCTCCTACAGATCTTCCCGCATGCTAACTTGACAGTGGCAGGAAGTTCTTTGCTCGTTTAATTCATTCCCTGAAAACGAACCGATCAATTGTTAGCTTTAGTCATCGTTTTTTATTTGATCAGGTCATTGAAATTCAATTCCTCTCCCGTTAAGTCGATTACTTTTTCATGTTCGACGGTTTCCTATTTGTAATTTTATCTCCATCGTAAAATATCTGTAGAATGGGATTTACATTCCAAAACCAATGTTACATTTTGTTATTCAATAGGAGGATGAATTTTATGATTTTATTATGTCAAAATTACTGCCTGAAATGAGGGAAGAGCAGATTTGACTGTTGCATGAAATATAAAAATTCTTGATTTAAAACGTGTGCAAAAATGTAGTCTATAACTTTAAAATAAAAAGTCTACTAATGAGTGGGTCCCTATTTCACCGTTTGTTTGGCTCTTCATTCCAACTGACAGATAATTTTTCGTTGGAAAACTTATCGGAATAAATGATATCAACTTATTTACAAGTTTAAAACTACAAGAAAAGCTAAACAGTTCTTGAAGTTCGCTGTAAACTCATGATGGCCCATTAAACTATCTTTACAATTACGGACACCAATCTCTACGAAATAGAGTGCACTTCTATCGCGCCTTCATAATATGTTAAACGGAATCAAGGTTTGAGGGTTCCACCTTCAGTACTATCGTTCAAAATTCCTGCTACCTATTATGATCAAATGGGAAAAGTGATTAACTAGATTGAAAGTTAACATTGTGGATGATTTGATTGATGCAACATTTGTATGATTTGATTGATGTATGACTAGCATATATATATTTAATAATATATATAAATATGTCGAGAGATGTTTCTTTTGAGGCATCTATTTTTTATCAATTTCTCACATAACAATGCAATAGACGTTTCGAGAAGGATATCTCTCGTCGCATTTTATATATGATTAAATATATATGTTAGTGGCATTCACAGTGCAATATGGGAGACATTAAATGAATTATGATTAGGGTTAGAGTTAGAGTTGGGGTTAGGGTTAGGTTTAGGAATAGGGTTAAAATTAGAGTTAGGATTGGGCGTAAGGTTAGGTTTAAGGTTAGGGTTGTAGATAGAATTAGGGTTAGGGTTAGTGTTAGAATGAGGGTTAGGATTAAGGCAAGGGTTACAATTATGAATAAGGTTAGGGTTAGGGTTAGGGTTAAAATTAGAGATTGAATTATGGTTAGGATTATTGTTTGAATTATGATTAAGGCTAAGATTAGGGTTTCAGTTAGGATTAGGGTTTGATTATGGGTTAGAGATAAAATTAGGTTAGGGTTATGATTAGTGTTAGGTTTAGAGTTGAAGTTAATGTTAGGGTTAAGGTATGGGTTACAATTAGATATAGATTTAGGGTTAGGATTATAGTTAGGGATAGGGTTTGGATTGGGTTTAGACTTAGGTTTAGGGTTAAGATTATGGTTACGGTTAGGATTATGGTTAGAGATACAATTAGGGTTAAGGTTAGGGTTATGGTTGTATAGCGAGAGTTAGGTTTAGGGTTAAGGTTACGATTAGGGATAAGGTTAGGGTTGCAATTAGATACAAAATTAATATGATTTAGGGTTAACATTATAGTTAGGGTTAAGGTTAGGGTTCGGGTTAGGGTTAAGTTGAACAGCTCCTGAAGTTCGCTATAAACTCAAGATGGTCCATTAAACTGTCTTTACAATCATAGACACCAATTTCTAAGAAATAGACTACACTTCTATCGTGCCTTCATAATATGTTAAATGGAATCAAGGTTTGAGGGCTCCACCTTCAATACTATAGTTCAAAATTCCTACTACGTATTATGATCAAATGGGAAAAGTGATTAACAAGATTGAAAGTTAACATGGTGGATGCTTTACTAATTTTTATGTAACATAATTTGTATGCTTTTATTGATGTATGATTGTTGTGATAATGAAAATTGTATTCTTAGATTTTTTTTAATGTCTTGGATCTATTTTAATTAGAACGTTTGAATTGTAGTAACAAGGGTATATGTAGTATATTTTTGTATGAATTTGATTTATAATAATCTTTTATCTCAATTCTATTATCGCTCATTTTTTGAAATTTGGTTTGGATCCTTGGATTCTTTATTCATTGCTCTAGATTAGATTCTTAGACACAAAGTTGACCCAAGTAATATTTCTGATCAAATTATGAACCCTAAAAATTTTAAATTCTAATTTCAAATAAATCTTTTTTATTAAGTGTTGTGAGTTGACATAAATTGTGTTTCTATTGATTTGAGTAGTATTTGATGCATTTTAAAGTATTCATGCATTCATTTGAATCATGTAAGAGATTGTTAATGTATATATTGCATACACATAGACTTTAAGCCTACTTAGGTGTCCCTTTGACCCTTTCTCACGTGAGGTGTCAAAGTAGATAGATATCTTCAGAGGTGTCAACTCAGTTTAGACACCTCTTCCTACGTTTTTGGTAGACTCCATGAGTGAAGAGTCTTATCCCCATTTCATGGAGGTTGGTTGCCTCCTTCATTCATGATCTAATACATTGGGTTCAACTATAGCATTTTATTGCATTTTTTGATCAATTTATCTTGCACAAGAAAGACATTCGACCCGTGCAGATTTTTTCTCTTTTCTGCCATTTTAAACGTCTCTGTGCTCAGAGAATCGGATTCTCTGTGCACCACCCTCAGAATTGTGACCCTTATCATTCTTTGGCGGCTCCGAGCAAGAAGGTTCGATTTAGGGGCAGGCTGGGCATTTTAATCTGCAGGCCGATTCATTAATTCGAGGTTGCTGTGTTTACAATTCCGCGTCACACTTGCTCAGACCCACGCCTTGTTTATGTTCTCAGAATTGTGATTCGGTCGATTCGCATGCCGATTCGCCTCATGTGAGGGGTGATTTTCTTTTAATGTGTGGAATGATTTTGGGAGGAATGATTTTTGCAGCAACAACCACAGTTTTTAATTCTTTCCCATGATTTGAGGCGGTGATCTTTTGCTCACGTTTTGGGGCGGTTGAATCATCTGCAAAGGCTGACTTTCCTGCGGGAAATTACTGCCAAACCCGCGTAACATCCGCGGGATATTCTTGCCAAACTTGAGTTCGCTGTAAATTCATGGTGGCCCACTGTACTGTCTTTACAATTATGGACACAAATTTCTAAGAAATAGAGAAAAAATTGTATCACGTCTTCATAATTTGTTAATGGGAATAAAGGCTTGAGGGATCCACCGTGAGTGATATCTTCGAAAATTCCCACCACTTATTATGATAAAATAGCAAAAGTGATTCGCAAGATTGAAAATTAACATCGTGCATTCTTTCCTGATTTGTATTATGATTAAGTGAGAAATATGATTTGATTTGTATGGTTGATGTATGATATTATTGTAATGATGAATATTGTATATTTATGTACTTATTTTTTAAATATGTTTTTGATCTATTTTAATTAGAATGTTTTAACTGCAATAATAAGTGTATATGTGGTATATTTTTGCATAAATTTGGTTTATAATATTGATTTATTTCAATTCTTTTATCATTAATTTCTACAAATTTAGTTTTGCTCTCTAGATTAGATTTCTAGGCACTGACTTGACCCAATTCATTTTTGTTATCGTAATTGTGAAGCTTAAACTTATAAAGTTCTAATTTAAATTTAATCCCTCCTACTAGCTATTGTGAGTTGACCTAAAGTACATTTGTGTTAATTTGAGTATTATGTTGATGTATTTAAAGACATTCATTCATTTATTTGAAATCGTCTAAGAGATCAAGTATGGGCTGTTGACAATAAAAACATCATCCACAACCCTAAAGAAGGTACTCTATACTTATACTCAAGTACATATGCTTATCTAGATAGAAATATAAGACACATCATTAGATAGTGTGAAATTAAGCACCAATTGATATAGTGGGTTATTCATTTACAATTTTGGCTCGACAAGACCAATGTGCATGATCTTCGAAGTCTAAAATAGAAAAAATAGAAAGAATTGATTAGAAAAATAGGTCTTCTACAAACCAAATTTTATGTATATGAAAATCCAAATACTTTTTATTAGAAATTCAATATATCGGATCATCGTCATAGAAGAAGAAAATACCTCTTACAAAGTAGAGAAAAAACAAGATTATGCATGTACTTAATGACATAAAAAAGTTTGCACTCTCTTAGATGATCACCTTAACCTTTCATCTTGCATTTACAACTTGGAATCCATATATCCATGAATCTCTAAAATTATATTAGACATAAGCACTCAAATAATTTAGTATAAATTATAATGCTAAATAGTGCAAGCTAGTAGGACCTAAACTAGAGTACATATAGATATAAATTATGTAATATTTTGATCATTTATTCATTAATACAAGTGTTTACTCATTGGGAAATAGAGTGAAATATTGGTGTGAGTGGGGTACATTACCTACCTAGTTTTCTTTTTAGATCATTTTTACATGTAGCTAGTTAAATTTACTTAGGATATTTACTTTATGTGTCTCAAGTTATAAGATCACGAAAATTTGAATAGTCTCATGTTGTCTTATGTCTCAACCTTTCCTATATATACAAATTTCATCTATCTATAATTGCATAGTTCTTGAACACCAACTAGATGATAGACAAGTACAAAAAGCCTTATGTCACTTCAATCTTTTTGCATGTTGAACATATCTTCTGGAAACATTGGAATATGATAGAATATGTGTATACATACTCTCCTCTCAAACTCTAGAGCCAAAAAAACCTTCAAAAATGAATACAAAACATAATTGTATTGCTAGAGAAATCTCTCTACCATAAGAAATTGAACTAAAACATTTCAGTACAAACTTTCCGATTACTTCTATCATAGTGAATAGATGCATGCATGATATCACAAGAATACAATAGTCACACACATCTCATGTTACATACTTCCAAAACATAGACACTCCTAAACTTCTTTTATCAATATAACTAGAATCATATATTTCTACAACTCAAAATGATATGATAGTACAATTACCAACATAGATAGGTATGAGAGCACAACTCTTGAAAAGATAAAACCACCTCTAATCATATCACCTTTGACATCAATGAAAACCTTTTTTCAACAATCTCCCCCTTAATCATTGATGGAAAACAACAAAATATTTGCCACACATGAAGACAAAGACAAATCTGATTTTGATATCCATTTCATCCCCTTAGACACATTATAATTTTGAGTTCCACTTCTCCCCCTTTGACATTAATGGTAAAGGTCAACAATCCCCTTTTTCATTTTTGGTACTCTACACAATTCAAAAACTTTGTTTCTTGGATAGACTCCCTTTGAGTCCATACCATTTCTGAAAAACAAATGTCCAAAAGGCTGCCAAGCCTTCTTACAATAGGGAGACCATGCTCCCCCTCAACTTGTACTTCCTCTTGATTCAAGAGGAGGTAGCAATAACTCCCAACCTATTTTGGAGAAACTCAAAAGTCTCTTTAAGAAGCGATTTGATGAAAATATTTTCTACCTTCTCCTTAGTTTCAACATACTCCAACATCACCTCCTTTTTAACAACCTTCTCCCTTAGAAAGTGATATTTGATTGCAATATGCTTTATCCTTGAATACATTACCGGATTCTTTGAGATGTTTATGGCACTGGTGTTAGCACACATAATAGAAATATGTTCATCAAATTCAATCTTCATGTCCTTCAAGTTTTGTTTCACCCATAATACCTTTGTGCAACATGAAGCTGACACAATATATTTTTCTTCTTTTGTGGAAAATGAAACTGAATATTGTTTC
The DNA here is from genome assembly GCA_007258455.2 of Sequoia sempervirens. Classification (NCBI taxonomy): domain Eukaryota; kingdom Viridiplantae; phylum Streptophyta; class Pinopsida; order Cupressales; family Cupressaceae; genus Sequoia; species Sequoia sempervirens. The sequence continues at coordinate 87,283,730 of VDFB02270651.1, forward strand.
TTTCTCAACCATGACACAAGGCTACCACCAAGAAAGAAATATCCACCACTTGTACTCTTCTAATCATCTATTCTTCCTTCCCAATTTGCATTTGTATATGCACTCAAAGTGAATTTTTCACTCTTAGGGTACCACAAACCAAAATTCATTATAGCCTTCAGATATCTAAATATTTTCTTCATTGCTTTGACATGAGTTTCTTTCAGTGTTGATTGAAATATTGCTACCATTCCAACTTCTTGCATTATGTCTGGTCTAGATGCAGTCACATATAATAAATTTCCAATCATGGATCTATATAGCATCTAGTCTATTGGAGAAAATCCATCATCTTTACTTAGCTTACATTCAATAACCATAGGTGTGCATATTGGTTTACATTATTCCATCTTGAATTTACTCAACATCTTCTTTACATATTTGTTCTAAGACATAAATATACCTTTATATAACTGGGCAATCTATAGACCAAGAAAGAAAGACAATTCTCCAAGCATTGACATTTATAATCAGTAACCTATCACCTTCTATTTTTAAATATAGGTTGTTATTTACACTGTCTCTCTAGAACCCCTTCTACTACAAATACTTGTCCATATCCTGGAATGCGAAGCTCTAGGAGACTACTTAAGTCCATACATATCTCTTTTCAATTTGCATACAAAATCCAGATTGTTTGACCATTGAAAGCCTTCTAGTTTCTCAATATAAACTTCCTCTTCTAACTGACCGCTCAGGAATGTAGAATTCACATCCATCTAATACACTTTGAAGTTTTTGAATGCAGAAAAATCTAGAAACATTCTAATTTCCTCCAATCTTTCTATAGGAGCAAATGTTTTGGGTATGTGCAGGATCATCATGGAAAAAATAGACCCTTAAGTGGCGAAAATTTTAGAAAGATCAGAGTTAGACAACTTAACGTAAAAATTTGAATAAGTTATCTATATTATTTCAAAAATATGTAAGAATAGAATCTATAGAAAATTGAATTTAGTTTCTAAACTACTAGGTTTCTTTTAAAAAAATAAAAATCTATTTGGAAAAAAATTGAAATTTCAATGCAGTAGTACTTAAATTTCAGGGAAAAAATAAGAAATAGGTGTTTGTCTAACCACCCTAACAACAATAAAATGATAATATTTTTTATAATATTTTAGATATAAGTAGAGGGCTCATGTCTGGATGTGATGCATATTTTTTGGTAATTTTTTTCCAAGTAAATAATTAATTATGAATTTTTATTAAACAAATTTTAAAAAATAAAAACTCGTATGTCTGACCACCTTAACTTGGTCAAAACTTCATGAAATTCATTTTTTTTTAATCCTATAGTATGTGAAGCATAGAATGTGAAGCATGTTTTAGATTCAAAAAATATGATACAATTTGAAAGCTATAGATGTTTTTCAATCAGCCTATCAATAAGGACTTTAGTCGTAATTCAAATAGAAAATGAATAATAATTATTTATTAAATTCAAAGTAAAGAATAATTTATATTTGTGGAAAGCTAAGAATCTCCTTTAAAAACCCTTTTCATTTCGTCAATTTTGGGTAAGAAAAAGTCATCAACCACATACCCTACACATACCGATCATATCGCCACTTTTTGGCCCATCATGATCCTACACATACCCTTTCTTCAAAGTCAATTCCTTCAACCTGAGCATATCCCTTATAAACAAGTCTGGCCTTGTTCCAAATCACTTCTCCATCTTCATTCAATTTGTTTCTAAAAACCCACTTAGTACCTATAACATTCTTGCCTTTTAAAGGTCTTGAGACTAGTTCCCAAGTTTCATTTTTCTCAATCTAGGCCAATTCTTCCTGCATGGCTTCTATCCAACTCTTTTATTTTCTTGCTTTTGTGTATGATTTTGGTTTAATTTTTTACAATAATACAAAATCTACATGTTCATTTGTTTGTCCAAATTTTCTCTGAGTCTGAACCCCACTATTTCTATCTCCTATAATTTGATCTTCAAAATGATTCTTTTGTACATACCTTGCCAGAGTCTTTGTAGCAGTGTTCTCAAAATTAGCTTTTGAGTCTTCATCATTGTTGCAGACTATATTTTCATCATCTTCCACTTCTATAGCATTGGTAGACTGAATTTTCTCATCAATCCTCACATTTTCACTTTCCACAATCCTCTTCATCCCCTTATTATAACATTTGTATGCTTTTCTTGTCATAGAGTACCCAAGGAAAATACCTTCATCAGATCTAGAGTCAAACTTAACCAAATTCTAATCTCTTTTTGATGTAGCACCTACTTTCGAATATCCTACGATGTCTAACTAAAGTTACTCTTCCTCTCCATAACTCATATGGTATTTTATCAAACTTAGGTATGATCTATGCTCTATTCAAAATATACATTGTAGTCTGAACTACTTCTCTCTAATACATATCTAGTGGATTTGCTTGGCTCAACATTCTTCTTGACATCTCATGTATTGTTTGATTCTTCATTTTTGTAACTCTATTTTGTTGTGGAGTCCTAGGGGTAGAGAATTGCCTCCAAATCCCATGTTCTTCATAAAATGCATCATATTGTTTAGAAGTGAATTATCCACCTCTACTCAAAACCTTGATTGTTCTTTTGACTTCATTTTCTACTAATGCCTTGAATTATTTGAATTTCTTGAATGTTTATGATTTTTCTTTTAGAAAGGTAATCCAAGTAATCCTAGTGACAATAATCAATTAGAATCATAAAGTACTTGTCACCTTGTAGACTATTTGTCCTCATTGGTCCACACAAATGGACATATAGATCAAATCTAATAGTTTTGATGTAGAATATTCCTTTGTGGGAAATTTGGACTTTGTCTATTTTCCCTCATGGCATGGTTTACAACTTGTAGACTAAGGTTTATTAATCTTTGGTATATCTTGAACCATTCCCTTTGAGATAATCTTTGTAATGTCATCAAAACTAATTTGTTCCAATCTTTTGTGCTAGATCCAACATTCTTCTTTTTTATATTGTAAGGTAGCTTTGTCCATTCGGCTCACTAAGATGATATATATCATTGTTTGTCTTGCTTCCTTCTGCAATTAGTTCTCTAATACCAAATTTTAGGTCTCACAACCTTTAGAACTAAATGAAAGATGGAAATCCTTGCACACATTTTACCAACATTCAAAAGATTACTCTATAGTCATTTAGCATACAAAAAATCATGAGGTTTTTTCCTACCACCATCAAGACTTGAAGTATCCTTACTGATAATCTTGGCAACAGAGTTGTTTCAAAGAGTAACAAAACCTCCATCAAATTTTCTAAAATTCATCAACTTACTTTTGTCTCCATTCATGTGGCTTGAACATCCACTATCAATGATCCATAAACTTTTCTCCTTTTGAGTATGTAGAGCAATTTGAGTAATCATGGACTTTTTTGAATTATTCACTTTTGGTTGCTTTTTCTAGACTTTATTTGACTTGTAACTCTAGTATTTTGACTTAATTCTTCTTGTTTATGGTAGAGATGGACTCACAAAATTGCTTTTGAAATTTCTAGCAATATGTCCAAAGTTGTTGCATTTGTAGCAAACAATATTAAAATTGTACAAAGGTGCAAATGCATTACTTCTAACAAAGTTATTTATTCTTGCAAGAGCCTTTTTACAATCCATGGCCTTATGACCAAAATTATTGCAATTAAAAAAATAATTGGAAAAGGAATAATTGAACTCGGTATTCTATCATTGTCTTCTAGATCTTTTGTTCTTCTTTTGTACTTGAATGAAACCATCATTTTGTGCCTTGATTTCATTACTTGTACTAACCTTTTTATTTTTTGAACTTTTGGACCTAGACTCTTTTAGAATCCCTTTAGTAGGAATTATTGGTTGTTATGTCACTTTGTCCTTATGATCATCAAAGCCAATATCAGTTTTGACATGCAAAGATCTTTGAAATCCCAAAATTTGATCCAGAGTCTCAGTACTCTTCTGAAACTTCAATTGCAAATGATGATTTAATTTTTTGAGATCTTTTCTCAGCAACAAAATTTCTACTTCAAGTTTCTCATCGTCCTTGTCTTTTGATAATAGAATTTCAATAAAAAATTCTTTAATCCTCTTTGCTTCTTTTGTTTGAGTCTTCAAACCAGTGATAATCTTTTCTACACTCTCAAGATTTTGAGATAATCTATCTTTAGCCTTCACTTCTTCAACAATCATTTTTTCTAGTCCCTTGATTTCCTTTCTAGCATAGAGTAACTCTTCCACAAGATTTGCTTCTTCCTAATCATTTTTGGAATTCGTTTCCATAGGATCTTTAGTAGTTTCCATGACCATAAAATATAACTTCCTCTTTTTCATCTCTAGAGATGTCCTCATATTCTTCATCAATGGAGTATCCTTTCTCATTAATGAAGAATCTATTTTGTTTCCCTTGACCTTTATTCCATTTCTAAAATGATTTTTTTCCATAAATTTTTTCAACATTGTTAGAATTCCTATATGGTCACTTAGCCATAAAATTTCCCACTTCACCACAACTAATTTTTTTGAAAGGTAACTTACCTTTATACTTTCTAGAACATCTCTATAAATTTCTAGGGTAAAAGTAAAAAGCTATGCCACAGTTTATAAAGAAAATGACCAACACTGAGCTAACTTTTAAACTTGAATCACTAAAAAGTGGCATGTATGTTTTGAGTTTTGAAATGATGTAAACTAATAAAATATGTATTTTTTAGTGTTTTTTATGTTTGTATTTTCTTGAAAAAGTTAAAAAAATGTTTGAATATAGTTTTTTATAAATTGAAACTCTAATTTAGTTGTTGATAAAATGTAAATGATGTTACATGAGATGTCAACCTTTATATAGTAAATTTTATTATTTATCCTTCAATTTTTTTGTGTGTATTTATAATTTGAAACTTTATTGCATGGATATTTCTTTTCCAATTTTGGTACATATATAATTTTAAATAAATATTAAAATGTGGATGTACTGAAACATAACTATTTCCATTCAATGCCAACTTTTATATTAAAATTGTTTATCTAAAATAGAAAAAAATTATACAATCTTTATATAGATTCTTTTATCTAGTGCATCCTATTTCTAATTTTTTAATATTTTTTAGTATTTTTCTTGGCATGGAAATCAACCTAATAATTTTATGTTGATAATGTACTTTAGTAACAATAAAAAATAAAATATAAATATTAATTAAACTATATATATATATTTGAAAACTACTATAGTAACGGAAAAATTATTGCTTTTCCTTATTGGGT
>VDFB02270651.1:87289093-87313507 GCA_007258455.2 Sequoia sempervirens
TGACCCTTAAATCAAAGTTTGGAAGATGGTTTCAACCTTAGGAATATGAAAATGCCAAGGTTTATTGCCAGGGCTGCAATAAGTCTGGACACTTGCAAGATGCCTGTAAAAAGCTTCCTTTGGAACTAAAGAATAACCAACAAGAATTGTTGAGCTTAACTCTCCTTCTAAAAATGTTGCTCCTAAGGTTTTATTGAAGGAACCTACCACTCCTTTCTCCTCTTCTGGTTTGTTGTTTTAGTGTCTTTCCAGGTCTTTGTTGAGGACAAGGTGTTGTCCTTGGTGGAAAATTCCCTTCATGAAAAATTTGAATCAGTTGTCCTGAATGTTGTGGGAGAAAGGAATCACCCCTTTCTGTGGCGATTGATTTGATTCCTCAATGTGTTATTGAAATTCTTGACAACAAACTTGTGTCAAATAGTATGTAGAATTTGACACAAGAAGTGGAAGGAGTGGATTTGGTACTCGAGAAAGAAAATATGGAAAACCTGGAGGAAGGAGAGATAGATACTCAGAAGGGTCAGAATTTGGTGTCCTCCCCTGAGCAATCGTTGGTTATTATTGGTTAGGAGATGGCTCAAATTTTGGATGCTAAACAATAAGAGGTTAAAACTATTGAAGATAAAAAGAGTCTGAAGATAACCCCTCCCTCCCAAAAATATGGTGTGGAGGATTGTGATTGGAACCAAATAAATACAAAATAAAGAAACAAGAAGAAGTTGGATGTGGGAGGATGTAATAAAGTGGACAAACCATTGTTAAAAGAAACAAGAAACAAATATACTACAAGGGATGTGGCTTCAAGAAAGTAGAGAACTCTTGACTCCCTTGTAGGAAACAAATCCAAAAGAAAGTAGGGGGGGCGGGGGGGGCGTTGCTCCCCTATTTTAGTAGTATCTAGGTGATACTACTACTTTCCTTTTCTAATGTGTTTAATATCTTGGAATATAAGGGGACTAAATGGCCCCTATAAATATCATTTTCTAAAAGACTACTTGGAAGATATGAAACCAGTTGTTCTTCTAATCCAGGAAACAAAAATGAAAAAAAGATAATTTTGAAAAAGTGATTTAATGGATTTGGCCTAGTACTAACTTTGAGGTTAGGGATGTTGAAGGAGCTTTGGGGGGGAATGGCAACCTGTTGGAATCTGACTAGATTGTCTGGTGTGTTGGGTTTTAGCTACATAAATTGTTTGATTGTTTCTTTGGAAGATGTCATTACTTTTGCTAAATGGAATATGGTTAATATTTATGGCCCTAATTCTCGCTTGAATAGACTAAATGTTTAGAATATTCTTGAAGGAACTATAAACAATAGAAAGGAGAAGTTCTAGTTTTTGGGAGGGGATTTTAACTCTCCCTTATTTCCTTCAGAAAAGTGTGGAGGACTTATGGAATTCTTAGATAGTATGTTGGATTTGGAAGGCTTCATCAATTGGGTCTATTGGATATCCCTTTGAATGGCTCACTTTTACCTGGTCTAATAGATGGCAGGGTAGTCATTTAATCCAAATGAAACTTGATTGTTTCCTTATCTCTTCAAATTGGAACATTTTACAAGACCTCTCCCTCATTGCTCATCCAATAACTAGCTTGGATCATAGTGCTCTCCTTCTTGAGTGGGATGATAAAGTGGTGAAATGACCTTTTCCATTCAGGTATGAAATAATATGGTCTCACCATCCGAAATTTACAAACCTTGTTGAAGGTTGGTGGAATGCTCTTTATAGTGGTACTCCCATGTTCCATTTACCTTCGAAAATAAAGAAAGTCAAAGATAGTGTTAAGGGATGGAACAGATACTCATTTGGGAATATATTCACAATAAAAAAAAGAGCTAAGTTAAAAAATCAAGGAGATTTAGGATCTAATGGAGCTAGGTAATTTTGATGAAAATATATGTAATCAAGAAAGGGAAGTAAGGTTTCAATGGTTCAAAATAAATAAAAAGGAAGAGGTTTTTTTGAAACAAAAATCAAGGATACAATGGTTGACTGAAGGTGATAGAAATATGATTTTTTTTCATCAGTCTACCTTAAAAAATAGGTGTAGAAACATGATTAGATCTCTAAAATCTAGCAATGGGAAAATTATATATGGGGAGGATGAAATTACTAATGCTCGGTTGTGTCTTTCATTTCAAATTTCCAACATTTGATTGAAATCATTGATATAGAGGAGTTGGAAGATGTCCTACAAGTGATTCCACAAGTAATTTCAGAGCGAGATTTGAAAGAGATGTCTAAAGTTGTTTCTCTCCAAGAAGTAAAAGAAGTGATTTTCTCCTTTGGTGCGTATAAGGCCCTGGGACCTGATAGCTTTCCTCCTAGCTTCTTCCAAGATTTCTAGGATATTGTTTCAACTAACCTTTTTTAATGGTGCTAGAGATTTCTTTAGGTTTGCTAGACTTTAAAATCAGCTAAATGCCACTTTTATAGTGCTCATCCATAAATCAAAAAAAGCCTCATCCATGAATGATTTTAGACCAATTAGTTTGTGCAACACTACTTATAAGATATTCTCTAAGATAATGGTCAATAGATTAAAGTTGGTTTTGAATAAAATGATAGTAGTTAATCAGAAAAAAAAATTTCAAGGAAGACATATCTTGGTTGCTACTATTTACACTCACGAGATGCTACATTCTATGGACTTAAGCAAGAAGCAAGGTATGGTTTTAAAAATTGATATCTCCAAGGCTTATGATTTTGTCTTGTAGCCTTTCCTAATTTGTTGTGTTAAAAAAAATTGGTTTCAAAGGAAAATTTCTTAACTTAAGCATATCTTGTGTTACTACTCCTAAGTACTCAGTCTTGGTTAATGGGGTGTCTAAAGGCTTCTTCTCTTGTTGGAGAGGCTTGAGATAGGGTGATCCTTTGTCCCCTTACCTTTTTGTTATTGTGGCAGAAGCTTTGGGATGAAATATTTAGAAAAAACTTATAAACAATAAATTGAAAGGGTTCAAAGTTGCTTCCTCTATCCCTCCAACCTCTCACCAATAATTTGTGGACCACACTATCCTTTTAGGGGAGGATTCAATTCTAGAAGCTAGACAATGGAAATATATCTTGGAAAAAAATGCTAGAGTGTCGAGACAATATATCAACTATCAAAATTTAGAAAGATCTATTTCTTCAATATTGCCTAGGAAATAAGAGAGAGTTATAAACATTATTAGTTGTCACAAAGCTAATCTGCCAACCACCTACCTTGGTCTTCCTCTAATTTCAAGAAAACCTCATAGTAATTATTGGAATCATATTATTGAAAAGATTGGAAAATAAATTGGCTAGGTGGAAAGGAAAGTTAAGCTATGTTGGGAAATTAGAACTTCTAAAAGCTTCTTTACAAAAAATCCCTATTTATTATCTTTCCTTCTTTAACATCCCTACCTTTGTAGCTAAGAAAATTGAAATGATTCAAAGGAGATTTTTATGGTCGGGTGTGGAGAAAAAGAAAAGGTTAGCTCTTGTTGGTTGGGATAAAGTTTGTACTCCAAAAAGAGATGGTGATCTAGGCATTTGAAGAATTAAACTATTTAATAAATATCTTGTGGAAAAAATGCAATGGTATTTATTGGAAGGAACTAAAGACTAGGTTCAAATTCTTAGAGCCAAATATCTAGGAAAAAAAGACCAAAGCTATTTTTTGAGGGAAGAAGATCTCCCCTATGGTTCGGTCTTTTGGAACAACTTGATCAATGTTAGAGGTACTCTAAAACAAGGTATGAAATAGAGAATTGGGAATGGACAAAGAATAGATTTCTAGGATGATGCTTGGGAAACTTGTGCTCCTTTGTCATCAAAAACCAATCATCAACAAGTTAAAATTAGAATGAAAAGAATTATTGAAAAAAAGGTCACTAATTATATTAATTGGGATGGTCTGAGGTCAAAATGGATTAATTTTAAAAACCATATCAGTAGTGTTGTTCTCAAGGGGGAAGATAGTACAATTGGGATACTAGTTTGGATTTCCTTCTACAACAGATTGGTGAATCTAATATTTTCTCTAAGGAAAGGGATGATACGTGGATATGGACTAAATGCTCTTCTGAAAAAGTCTCTATCAAATCTGTGTATGAAGTTTTGGAAAACCAGCTAATCCAAAAGAGGTAGTTTAACTAGAATATGGTATGGAGTAAGAATTTAATACCAAATATTAAATCATTTTGGTGGATAGTAGCCCATGTCAAGATTCTCACAATTTATAATCTTAAGAAAAAAAGGATTCTACTTATTCAATAGATGTTAACTTTGTAATGAAGCTGAAGAAACCATCATGCATCTGTTGTTTCAATTTCCTTATTCATAGGAGGTTTGGTCTTTTTTCATCAGGAATTTTCTAATTGAATGGGTCTTCTCCCCTATAGTTAAATTTTTTATTAATGGTTGGAATCTTTGTCCCCATTCCCATAATATTATTATGGATTTCTAGAGGCAAGTCTCTCGTTTCTCACTTGGGAGTTCTGGAAAGAATGGAAAAATAGAGCTTTCAAGGATGCAAAGTTAAGAATAGTAAAGAGTTGTGTATGTAAATAAGGAATAAGATACAAGAAAAAATTGATAATTGCAAGTATTCTCCTTCTAAGAAGATTCCTTCCTACAAGGAGCTACAAATTAAATAACTATATGGGGTATATCACAAGACTTAACCAAGACTAATTGGGTGAAATAGCTTATTAGAAGTCCTGAGCACTATCTGTATTCCTTTGGACCCAGGATGGATAAAGTGTAATTTTGATAGGTGTTCAAAGCGGAATCTTGGTCTGACAAGAGTGGGCAGAATTATTAGAGATCATATGGGTAATTTATTGCTGGTTTTAGCAGAGGCTTGGGTACAACTTCAAACAACATGGCAGAGGATAACACAGTGTGGGCAGGAATTAATTATTTGAAAGAAAAAGGTTACTCTAAATTTTGGGTTGAAGGTGACTCCAAGCTAATAATAGACTATTTAAATAGTTTGGGTGATGCTCCATGTGAATTAAAGGACATACTTGATGATTATAGAAAGATTATTAAAAAAATTCAAAAGTGTAAGATTGGCCATGTTTTTAGGGAGGGGAATATGTTAGCCCATGCAATGGAAAATATTTTCCTTAAACAATCATAGTGGAAATATTGGGCTTTTAAGTAATACTACATGGAGAGAAATAATTTAATGATGATGGAGTACTTACATAGTTACCAAGTTGTCATGGTAATTATTACCCTATTCATAATGAAGATGGGTAATTGGGGGAATAGGGATTTGGAGTACTCTAATGATGATAGGAGTACATTAAATCTTCAGTAATATAAAGAAAATAAGATGGAAATAAATGAGTTTTTAGAAGCCTCATGTTATAGTAAAAAAGGAAAGGAGATTGTTATGTACGACAAGTAATGATGCTAACTGCCCAAACCCCTAAAAATTTGGCAAAGAATTACCAAAAATACATTTCCGCATGTGCTAGCGATGACAAATTGGAGGATAATCAAGAAATATTAAATGTGTGTCTTAATGGCAGAGGTGTTGTCTTTTCTAACAAAGGTTGGTTTGGGAGGTGTGAATTATTTCTGAGTGAACAACATGATCTTTTAAAAATTATTGCCAAAAGTTTCAAACCGTCACTTCTCCAAATGAAAAATTCCCAAGTTACTATCAAACTCGAAAATTTTCAATTCCCAGTGGTTTTTGTTGAGGACAAGAGGGGTCTAAGTGCAAATTACCTACTTCTACACAAGGATTATCTTACTAGCGAAGAAGTGATGGGAGGTCTTAGAAAGAGAACATAGCCAACAAAACATAACTCCCTGAGGTAGAATGCAGAGCTATGGATCCTCTTTGAATGTGTTGGTTTTACCCCATACTTTGAAGCCATGGAGGCCTATAATGAGGAGCTTAGCTATAAGTTTGCAAATGTATGGAAGGATGGTGAAGTTGAGTTGGTTGGGCTCCATTTCATGGTGGATGCTATGTTGATAGCCAAAGCAATGTGTCTTAATTATGAAGGGAAGAAAATTTCCAAGGTGAGTATGGGTAATTACCAAACCTATATTGATAATTTTTCTGAGGCCAAAGAGAAATCATAGAGATTTCAGAATGGCTACTCCATGTTGTTGCTCCCACCTCCTTACCACAATGTTTGTTATTTTGTAATGAAATACTTTACTTTAGAGGGTCGTTTCCAGTCTATGCATGGGGACCATTTCCTCATCCTAAACCATATTAGGCATCTGGAAAAATTGAACCTACCTTTTTTCCTCATCTCATCATTGAAACAGGGCTTTACTCATGGTGCTAACCCACCCCTGCAACAAAGCTTGATTAGAGCTATCTACAAGTATGTCCTTGCTAGCACCCTATAAATGAACGTCTTCCATAATCTAATTGCAAATAACCTAACCCATAAAAGCTTAGTTAAAACTGAACTGCTAGAAAGTTGATCCCACTCCCCTGAGAAAAAAACAAAAACCATATTGAACCCTTCTCCTAAATTTGTGGACCCATCATGGACACCGCTCCTTAAAGTTACCGTTGAAAAATGCAATACTACTCTTGCCTCAGCCACCAATAAGAAAATAATTTTTTTGATAAAAGAACTTGGCTCTGGAAATACCACAATAATAATTTTGGATGATCATGATATAAGCCCAAAAAGTGGTTCCATTACACATGTTTGTCGTAGGTCAACCTGTCTAGGTCTGGCTACATCAAGAGGTTTGGATGCTAGTAAGAAAAGCAATTTTTTCGATGACTAGAAAATGGGTATTCTTGGGGATTCTGAGAAGGAAAAAGGGAAGAGGGTTGCAAAGAATGAGAAAGATACTTCCTTAGAGGAGTATGTGCCTGATAGCTTGGGTGAAGGTAGAAAATCAGAGGAAGAGGTGTCAAATTCTAAGGATATTGAGGATTCAAGCCAAGATGAGGAAGTTGGTAATAATGAATAGGAGGAGCATGGTGTGGAGGAGGAGAAAAGAATGGTAAAAGGAAAGAAAAATATGAATGAATCCCCTATTAACCTAGAGGATACTAAAATTAATACGAGATCCCTTGCAATGTTCATAATCTAAAAGAAATGGAAGTAGATGCTGTTAAGACACCAATGGAAAGGATGGAAGAGAGGATGGAGCTTCTCGAAAGGATGTTGCAGAAAGAAGACAACTCAAATAGGTTTCAAGTTATTGATCTGCAGTAAGAAATGTCTATAGGGTTATGGATGGTGTAATGAAAAGGGTGATGATTTCTCCTATATCTGGACAGAGAAATATTGAAAAGCAACAAAGAAAAATAGGAAATAGGGATGAAGTTGATTGGTATGGGAAGATGGAGACCAAGGACAACCTTAAGGAAATGGTGGGAGATCTGAAGATGGCTTGGAGCCTTATTGAGGAAGCTTAGTCCTCTGTTACGTGCCTAGTTTTGCTTTTTCATGTCTTTTGTTAACTGGTTTTTTGGTATCCTTCTTAGGTTAGTTTTGGATAATGGCTTGATAATCCTAAAATGTGTTAATTTACTCTACACTTTTGATTCGAGGATTATGGAATTGTTGGGAACTCATGACAGGTTATACCTATCTTATTTAGTTTTACAAATTGAGGATAATATGGTTTGGTTAAAGCTTTAATGGCTATTGGATAAATGTATATGTTTTGATGTTGTTGGTGTTGGTTGATTTGTTTTTGATTGGTTTTGGTGAGGAGATGTGTTGTTGCTTCTAATCTTGCTATACTTGTTTTGTTGGTTATTCTGGGTGTTGTTTCCCTAGACTATTTTGCTATTTTTATAAGGGATCAGGGCCCTTTCCCTGCTTAATCAATAAAAAACAAGTCATTTTTAAAAATCTCAAATAAAAAAGAAAATTACACTGCTACACTTAAAATTTTTATAAAATTTTGGCCTCCTCTATTGACCAACATAATTGATAAATGTAAATTATTTCTTTTAAAGTTTTATCCTTAGAATTTCTTGCCACACTTTCAAAAGGAGAGGAATGACAATTATAATCAAATTTATGCACACTTTAATGTTGTTTCCTTCATATTTAATGTTCAAAATTATAAAAAAATATTGTAAATTTTTATCAAATATGAAAGAGAAGTGGATAGTGTTGATGAGGACATATCTTTATTTTATTTGTTGCTTATTTTGAAAATATTTTGTTTTATAATATTAAATATTAATATTTTGAGATGTAAATGACAATTAAATTTGAGGTAAAAGATAAGAATTTTGTTACACACTCATGCTATTACACTTCACCCCTTCCATGGTATAATGCCTCTCAAAATTAATAATTTAATATTTTAATATTTATTAAATTAAATATAATTTTTTATTTTTAATATTTTAGAAATGATATGAATATTTTGATCTTATAAAAATAAATACTTTATTTTATATACAATTCTAGTCATAAATATTAGTGTTATATATATAAAATATGGTATTTCAATTATGTATTTGTAACATTAAAATTTGTATACATTTATATCATTTATATTTAATTTTGTGTTTATTTTAAAAAAATATTATAATATATGCATATGTTAGCAAATAGTACATATTTGTGTGAAGTTGGTTCAAGTTAAGATTACTTTTTTAGGTTTTATTCATCCTTATCTACACATATTTCCATGCATTTAGCCTCCAACTCATCCAACAATGTCAATACTCCAATAAATTTATCTATTATAAGAACTTAAATTTATCCATACAAATATCCTAATACAACCATCATCCACCTAGATCTACTTATTAATTTTCCAAATGTTATATTAGTAATTGCAAGGTTAACCCCATAGTTGCGGAATTCTCCTAATTTTCAAAATCCAAACTCAAAATTTAGTTTAACTAGATTAGTGTAGTTTCCTAACCTAATCTTGTTAGAGTACAATTATATTTTTCCTCATTAATTATTACTTACTCTTGGGTCATGTGCATTTTTGTCTCAAGGACCATAGGATTAGGACATAGGTCATGATTTATTTTTCTCCTTGCCTAGTATTTCATGAAAGGTTGTCTTTTTATTTTTCTTTTCTCTTTTATTAGGATTCATTAAATATTATTCCAATTCATTGCCATTGCACATTAATAATGATTCATACTTGTTGGATTAATAGTTTCTTTGGAATCCATAACAATTATAATATTTGTTATCTCTTTTTTTTTGCAAGGTGTGTGCCCTTAGTCTCCTTGTGTTGTGCAGTGCAGTGCTCAGGTTTATGACATGCCTTAACTTCCTCTCGTGGATTCAATAACTCTTGTGGTTGTATCATGCATTAACAAGTTGATCTTTTGTTGCAACAACAACTGACTATGCAACAATTGGTATCATTGCCTAGGTCACAAGTTCAAACCCCTCACTTGTGTTGGGGGGGTTGTTGCAAGGTGTGTACCCTTGGTCTCATTGTGTTGTGTGCAGTGCAATGCTCGGGTTTGTGACATGGCTTAACCACCTCCCATGGATTCAATAACTCTAGCGGTTGTATTGGGCTTTAACAGGGTGATCTTTTGGTGCAACAACCACATGTGTAATATTTTTATGATAGGAATTTGATCATAGATGATGCTTAGCATCTATAGAGTTGAGATATAAACTTTAACATGGTATCAAAGCTTCAAATATGTGATTCCCTATCTATTATTTGAGAGAATTAACCTTGAGAAAAAAATTATGCATCTTGGAGCAAAACAATCTTAACCATTGAATGTAGAATGGTAGAAAAACCAGGCTAGGATCACCTATCCAAATGTTGAAATCTAATAATGAAGAATTATATATTTTTAAGATTTTTAGAATTTATGCCTATGATATCTATACAACCATACACATCTATATGAATATTAATAATAATATGACATCATGCCATAATCCATCATTAATCACATTAGTATGTCATTGTTTGCATGGTTTTCCAAGTTGATGGTGGACTATTTCATATGTAGTGGAAATTTTACACTTTTCTAGCTACTTCTATTGTTTTGTAAAGCCATTTTTCATTTTTTTAAGTAGACTAGTTTTTTCTTAGTATTTGTCACAAGACTAACATCACTTTTATGAGGCATTTTTTTGGGGTTTTATTGGGATATAGTCACATTAGTGAAGGGTGAATATTGGTAGGTTGTTTACACAATCATAGTGGTACAATTCTAGCATCTCGAAAACAAAAGTGTCCCAACACCCTCCAAGAAACCTTTTGAAAGGTAATTCTAAGATCATGAAAATAGTTTCACCTTCATTTTCATTTTTTTTTGTCATCAGTGATAGTTTAGAAACTTTTATTGATGGTTTTATGATAAAGAATGATGGTTTAGACCCCCTCAACGATTCCTTGAATTGTAGACATGTATTTTTTCAAAACTTCTATCAGTTTTGTAGCACATGCAAGGAATATTTGGAACTCATAGTTTTAATTTTATTTTAAGCTTGGAAGAAATTTGAAAACCCAATCCTTAAACTTGGACAAATGTGTAATGTTGGAAATAAGGTTCCATGTTTTTGGAAGATGAAACAAGAGAGATGAGACCCTCCTATTTCACTAACATAACATTCAAAGAGACCCCTAGATATCTCAAGCTAGGGATGAAATGAAGGAGAGAGATCTGCAATAGGGGTGTCTTAAGGTATGGAAAATAATAAAAGAGGGGTTCACCACCAAGCTAGGGCTTGGAAAAAAAACAATGTAAATGACATGCAAAGTAACATGCAAAACCTAACTAAATGACCTAGGAAATGAAACCAAAATGCAAAATAAAAGACTAAGAAAGTATAGAGGTGCACAGAGGGAGAGTGATGAGGTCAAAACAAGCTCCAAAACCCTGAACTTTTTTTTTTATGCCCACTAGGACTCATATTCTAGTTGTTGTGTATGGGTCCTAGGTGGGTCCTGAAGAGCTAAAAATTTGGAATCTGTAACTACAGACTGAGATGAACAAAACCGAGAAATTGTTCTCTGAAACCCTAATTGGGACTCATATGCCCAAACTATCACGAAGTGTCCCATTTTGTCACAAAGTGTCCCAGGAGTAGAATCTTGAATTGAAACTATGCAACCCTCTAAAGATGGATCAAATAAGCACTTTACCACTGATTTCATGCAAATTGGATGGATATTTTTCCCTAGATCTGAGTTTCCATGAGTCTTGACAACTTTTCCTGACAACTTTGACAACATTTGCAACTTTGTCATTTTGATACTTTTGAAGGCTTCAAATCAACTTTTCTTCAATCTATAAACCTACAATCACACATTAAAGAGAGGAAAACTTGTTGATTGTTAGGAAATGGGGGTTTTCCTTGGTCAAACCCCTTTTAGGTGTAAGAGAGGGGGACCAAACATGTAAAGGCCCCAGGTCATGAAGAGCCAAGAGAAGAAGGCTTCCCTAACTTACCTCACTCGAAAGGGGTGTTTGAAATGAAGGATGAGAATGATGAGAACTATAAAGTCCTTTGATCACTTTATAGACCCAAAATTTAGTTTGGGCTAGGCGAGCTAGCTTTTTGGAGTTGGTTTTGTGCCTCAGAAAACTCTTAGTCTGAGGACGATAGCGCAGTTCTAGGATGTTAGCGCGGAATGCTGCCATCTCTCAGGTGTGCTAGCGTCCATACAACTAGAAAATAGTGAACACAAAGAAACTGCCAAAAAGACCTAACCTAACTATTACAATCTAGATGGTAGAAAATAAATGAGAAAGTATGCAAAATAGATACTGAAATGATAAAGTAAATAGACTAGAACTAAGGTGACGAAGATAATCTCACAAAAGTTCATGTTCGCCAACTAGCTCCAAATGCATTTCCACCTACACACAAGAAAGAGAGGAAATTTTTTGGTGTTTTATAGGGTTCTACCTCAGTCAGACCCCCATTTTGGTGTTTCCACCTCCACGGACAACCAAGTAGCAACGATAGAGAAATGTATGATAAAGAAGTAAAGAAAGGAAGTTCACGAATAACACTACAAGACAATTTATGGCTACTCAACCAAATAATAAAGGAGAGGAGTGAAACGTTACTACCTCCACCAAGAGCTCACTAGCCAATGATGGAGAAAGAGAGCTTGAACAATCACCACAACCTCAATTGTGATGAAGGGAGGTGTTGCAAAACCTCAAGCCATTGTTGCAATGGCTTGCTTCACACTTGCTTGATGGAGTTGATAGAGTGTTGTTGCTACAATGGACTGCTGAAATGTTGTTGAGAGTTAAATGAAGGCTGATAATGCTTGAGAATGCAAGAAGTGATGGAAAAAAGATGAGTTGAATGAAGAATTGAAGAATTTGGAGAAGGGAGAGAATCTGTCATTTTTAGGGTTAGTTGGTTAAAGAGGGACGTTACAAACCATTCTCAATAGGAAGTGTAATGCCTCTACCAGCTTCAAACATAGGAATTCATTAGGGACGTAAGCACACCGCATGGACATCTGCACACTGTGCGAGCATCCACGACAAATATTCTTCTACTAACATAACAGACAGATGCCAATTGGAAGGAAATTAACCAGATGATGTGGAATTTCACCTTTGAATTTGGTTTTCTAAGGTGAGGATGTGTAAAAGGGGAATTTATGTAAGGGGTGAAAATTCCCTCCTATACATTTTGCCCCCAATTTAGCGAGCACAAATACTGATGAGTGCTTTAGTAAAGTAGATCGAAGAGTGGATAGGGTTAGAAATTTATACCTGAACTGTCGAGGAAGTAGACTACAATCTGGTGAGCTCGAAAGCATAGGGTAGGCAAAGGACTCCATAGCCTCATAGAACTATGAAGCTATAAAATGAAAGCATCTTATAGGCCCTTAGACCTGGAAGGAGGAAACCCCTAAGATCTCTCACATGAAGGAAGCCCCGAGAGGTAAGTGCCTCACAAGCTCGTAGACCTGCAAGGAAGGTGTCCTCCAAGATCTCTCACATGAAGGAAACCTAGAAAAAAGCACCTTACAGGCCCACAAACCTAGAAGGAAGGTGTCCTCCAAATTCTCTCACATGAAGGAAACCCTAGAAAAAAGTTCCTTACAGGCTCGTAGACTTGTAAGGAAGGTGTCCTCCAAGATCTTTCACATGAAGGAAACCATAGAAAAGCACCCTATAGGCCCACAAACCTACAAGGAAGGTGTCCTCCAAGATGTTTCACATGAAGGAAACCTAGAAAAAGCACCCTACAGACTTGTAGACCTATAGGTAAGGTGTCCTCCAAGATCTCTCACATGAAGGAAACCTAGATAAAGCACCCTACAAACCTATAGACTTGCAAGGGAGCGACCCCCAAGATCTCTCACATGGAGGAAGCTCAGAAGAAGCACACTACATGCCTACAGACCTACAGGGAGATATCCCCCAAGATCTCTGACATGGAGGAAACCCAAGGAAGGGAGACTTCGTAGAGTCAAAAATCAGCTTCACAAGTGCACCTACAAAGTGACATGATAAAAAATGTCCAAAAGCATCCATGTAGGAAAGTAAGCAAACAATCATGCAAGCCATCGATAGCTTAGAAAGCTTTTAAATGGGTCCCTCAGGAACACAACATGAAGAAAGGGGTCCACTCAAGGGACGCGTTGTTTGAAAGTGGAGAAGAGATGTTTCTTTCTTGAATTGATTCATCATCAAGAAATCCTTTCGAAAGATATGATGGAGCTTCTGAAATTCTATAGAATTCCCTCATTTTCCCATGGGCTTAGTCTCCATTTTAAACCCTTGTCCTCATGAGTGAGTAGGGTTTTTATTTACAAAGGCATGCAAATGTTCTAATTTCAAGTTGACCTGCTCTGCCGGGCACCGGTCCCTTAAGTCACCTTTTAAGTCACAGTTTCACGTTGGTTGACCGGAACCTTGAGCTTGATTCACTAGTTATCAGTTATTCCATCGACTTTAGCCTGTCCCCTAAGTCGGGTTTTACTTTAGCCCGAGGACTTAAGCTTAAGTCATTAACCCCCCAATGGTCATATTGTCGTCAGTTAGACCAAGTCCCGTCCATTAAATGCTAACATTATGTGAAGTGCAAGTTTCAAAGATTGGAGGATCCAGGAGGAGATTTGAGCCATACCCCACTAGCCCACGGGAATTAAGTGCCAGCAGGATAAATGTAGCAAGGCTGGTGAAAAGCAGACACATGTCCCTATACAACCAGGGGACCCATTCCCTACTACTAAGCTCATGGCCCATGGTTCTAGACTAACGACCATGATAAAAAGAAAACGCAAATCTCCATTGTTCCCTGTTGGCTCGTTGGGGGAAGATGGAGGCTAGTTAGAAGCCGCGGGGTTAGCAAGATGGTGACACATGGCTCGAACACTCCAATTTGCAAGATACATGGGACCCACTGATGAGGAGGTTATCATTCAAGATGGATGAACACTAGATAGGTCATAGACACTTTAGTGAAGCACTGCTGGAAGCCGAAGGTGGTCAAACCAAGACCGGCCACTTGATGTGCCATCTCAACAGAGGATCGATGGGTAATATTCAAAGTTGGCGAACAACATGTGATGGTTGTTTTACTCTATATGACCAACTCGCATTAATGGCTAACCTTCTGCAGAATGATCAAGTTGATCTCAATTCGTGTGGAGACACAAATGTTGGTAATCATGAAGAGTGGTCAATGGATTTCCATGCAAATGGGGAATTAAACAATGATAGTACATCTGCCAATGAGCTTCTTAGGTTACGCATGTGTGCTAAACATTGATTGTGGATGCCATCACTTCACACGATAAATATACAAGGAATAGCTACTATTCGTGTCATTCATACTTAACAGTTAGACGTTTTCTTGATTAAGGCAAGGTAGGTTTGAGAAATTGATAGATAAGATGAGTGAACTAGTGAGGAGGTCTCCTCACCTGAGCTCTAAAAAGCTTGGTTCTGGTGTACCAGAAGCTGCCTCGACCATGGAGGCCAACATTCTTGCTGGAAAGTCTAAACTTGCACCCACAAGGTGCAATCGGAGATTACAATTCTAGAGTGCGACTGTAGAGAAAGAAGAAAGGGTGCTGCCACAATAATGGGTTACACTTTTTGGGACATCGATTTTTGCCTAAAATCACATATTTTTAGAAAATACAATGATTTATGACTTTAAAGGTTCCATTTAAATTATTTTAATTAAAGAGAGATTGATCAAACCCCCTTAGATCAAACCCCCTTGATAGAACCTTGTTAGATTTAAACCATACCTATAATCAAGTCTCCTCTACACCTATCAAAATGCTGATAAAAAACCACTTTTGATTTACCTTTTGGGTGATCAAATGAATTCATTTAAAATTTATGTTTTGTAAGAGTCCTTATTATAAGCTTCCCAAAAGTATAATTTTAAAATATGTTTAATTTGATTATTATATTTATTTTTATTTCTTGTGAATGTAGGATTTTCAATGAACATCGTTCTTTATTTCACACATGAAAAATAGAAAAATAGAGAAAAAATTCTAAAAAAATACATGTGCACTAGGTATTGATGTCCTTATTCCAACAAAAGAATAAGTTAATTCAAATGAATACAAAAATTTTATGTGAGCCAGTACACTCTGTCCAAATTATAATTACTGACTTGGAAAATTAATTAAAAATATATATGTAACAAAAATTATAAAAAATATCCATTCCCTATATATTGGTGTGAAAAAATATGTATTTTAAAACTTAGAACTGTATCTATCTATAAAAAAAAGTGGGTCGAAGTAAACATCACTTTTTAAAAATGTTGATTAGTAGAAAAATAAGTTATTAAAAATTACATAAAATGATTCACAATTTATTTTTATTTTTTTAAAAATATACTTAGAATCTACACAAAATATCTAACAATAACTAAGTTTGATTCATCTTCAAAACCTTAATGGTTTAGCTGCTGTAGGTGTAAGAAAGTGAATTTCTAGTGAAAATCTTGATTTTAATGTCAAGTTTGGCAAAAACTCAGAATCATTATTGTGGGATCACCACAAAGGAAAGTAGCCATGCAGTCTACTATTGGAGAGAGAGAAGATAAGGTATGGGTGTGGCTCCTTTGGACACTAAAACTTACCCATTGACCTCACAAGCAGCTCATCTGCTAGTGAAATAGAGACCGATTCCAACTATTGTCGGTACCTCATGCTCTTCAGTCATGGTCTACCTCTTGGTCAGGAGGTTATATCTCTCTCGCCATTGGCAACAAAAACTCCATGTGGGAAGACTATTATTGTACTTGGTAAAGAAAAGGATGAAGCGAAAGCTGAGGTTCCCTCTCCTCTTGCGACAACTCAGAGCGGGCATGTATATCACGATCTGGGCACTAGTAAAGGTGGGGTAGTTGGTAAATGAAGAGTTGTTGTGTATGGGATGTGAATTTTTGTGTTGATGATGCTCGCTATGGTGGTGGTTTTGTTTTTGCATACGTGGCACATTTTGGTGTTGGATGTTGACTGTGTTCCCTCATGGCATTACGGATGCCTGGTTCTTTACAGCATGGATGGTGATAAGGGGGATTTTGGTGGCATTTTGCATTTCCCTTTCTGATGTCGGTTACAATTTTGGATTTCCCCGTTTACACCATATTCTTGCGGATTCAACACATGGGGAATTTTGTAATGAAAAGTAAATGTAGATGAAATTTTGCATCAAATGAAATTTGTAATGAAACTGCATTTGAGCCTGAAGCTTGTTGCTCCCTTACTCTATAAAAGGGAATTCAAGGCTCACTTGCGAGGAGGAGGAAAATTTTTAGTTAGGTTTTGAGTTAGGTGTACACATGAATAGAATGATTGGAATATAATAGCTAGTCTATTTTGAGCTTTTCTAGAAGAAACATGTGCATGTTATCTTAAATTGTTATGCAAATTTGACTGATAAACATGAATGAAAGTATAATTCTGATATATCTTCTCTCCTTGTGTGGATTTGAGTGAGTTTTGAGTGGAATATTAATAATATTTTCATTCTTCTTTGAACATCTGTTCAAATGTATGTCTCTGTTTTATGCTTTGATTCAAGTAATCAACTAAATGCTTAAATAGAGTCATAGATTTACAATTATTTTCAGAGGATTTGACAAGCAGTTGTATGTCAGAAATAGTGAGCTCCATAATGCAAAGTTGTTATGAGGGTAGTCCACCCCGTTAAATTTTAAATTCATTTTCTACATTACTGATTCTTGTATATGTGATTCCATCGCCCAGTTTAGTAAGGCGCTAGTATGTTCCTTAAAGATTCACCTAAAGGGTTAATCAAATAGTTGTATAATGACCAACCTAAAGTTAGAATTTAAATTCACTTAAAATTTGATAAATCTTTGTACAAATTTTGTGTCAATTACCATGAGAGGTATCTTTTGATGAATGGGTGCAAGTTACTTAGAAATAAGCCAATTTCACAACAATTATTGCACAATCATCCTTCATTCAAATTAGTCTGTGAAAATGATGTGTTCTGTCATGTACAATTCAAATGAACACCAATAGGAACACCCTCCTTGGCCCCACAGAGCCTAAAGTGTAGAAGATCTCAGTCTTTGACTAGATTTTTTTTTTTGGCCAGTCATTTTCAGGAGTTTTGAACATAGGAATTGGCTATTCCTTAGAAATTATTTTAGGTGCACTAGAAAATACACCAATAGAATGATGACTCCACTGGGGAATGCACTTAGAAGACTGGTGATTGTCTTATCAAAGAGTAATTCCAATCTTGAAGAATTGAGCCTTAAGATTCGTTACATAGCGTCATATTATTTTCCATTTTGAATTTAGTATATCTGAGCACCTTTGTTCAAATAATTGAGAAGTTCTTGAAGCTGGAAAAGATTTTTCTGTAGCAAATATCAAAGGATTTGAGTATGACTCCGCTATTGGAGAAGACATAGAATGAGATTTACTCTTGAAGATTATTCCTCTATGAAAGGAGGTGGCGACTCTATCCGAAGAACTAGTCAAATTGTGAAGAAGGCTTCTAGATTTGCAGAATTTGTAGTTAGGAAGAAATGATAACGACTGCTACAAATTTCCACGTATTCTCATAAAATATAGAAAGCATATTATTCTGTTTCAAAGAAGTTTATAGGAAAATGATCAAGGCTTAAGATCATAAATGATTCCCTATTAGATGAATTTGCATTAAGGCAGGGAATATTAGTAGTTATTTTCATACTTCTTATGTGCAAAGTTTATAATTATCCAAGAAGTATGTCACTCCTTTGAGTACTACCTTTTAGAGAATTTCCCTATAAAGAATCAAGAAAAAGCATGCAGGGTGAGGAAGATGTATCACACCCTCAAAGGAATTTTATTATTGAAAGGTATATGCCATTTATTTTTAGTGGCATTAGAGGTTTCACAAACCTGATTCCTCAGAATGTTAGGATTCAATGTTTTCCTAGATTCACAGGGAAAAGTTTGGAATCAACCTCTAGACATTTGCAAACATTCATGGATGTTATGTGGGATTATGAAGTGAATCATGAGGACATTGTCATGAAACTCTTTGTTCAATCCTTGAAGGATGATGCTAGGGATTGGTTCTCATATTTTCCAGCAAGTTCCATAGCTTCATGGAATAAGTTCATGACAAGCTTTGTTGAACAATTCGGTGAAAGGGTGAATCCTAGTGTGGTAAGGAAGAATCTTATGGAAATCCATATAAATGAAGGAGAGTGAGTCCCTATTTTCAATCTCCAATTTGTAAAGTAAATAAGAGAAATTCTAGAAGATGTAAGGCTAAGTGATGCAGAGTGTTTGATTGTATATCTAAGAGCATTTGACAAGAAGATTAGTTTCTTATTTAGAGACAAGGAGCCTACAATCTTGCACCAGGCATACCAAATTGCTATTGATATTGAGAACAATTTGAGATATTCAATGATGAGAGGATCTGCAATTGCTAGAACTAATTCTAGCAATGTTCAAAGTTTTGAACCAAGCCGATCAGAAGGTAAAAAGGTTTGTCAAGGAGGATATCTCATAGATGTCATATCCACTTTACTCCCAAGAAATGGAGAATGTGAGCAAGCATCAGCTTCTCACCAGCCAGGGATGGGAAGGTTTGATATAACCTTTTCTATCAAGAAGCTACATGAGATAAGGAGACATGCAAATGAGTCTCCATATGATTTATTTTCAAGATTCTTGGATGTTTTGATGGAGATACCCAAGAGCTTCAGGCCTAATGACCTGGCATGCATCAATTTTTTTTGTGAAGCATACATATCAGGATCAAGCCAATGGCCTGAGGACCAGAAACCTCATAGCCTAGCTCAAGTAGTGGATTGGATATATGTTGTAGAAAACATGGAACAGGGTCACATGCCCTTGTCTTTTTTTTAAAGTTTGGGAAATAATTGCCATGTTGAAGGAGGTCAAAGGCTAAGGTTTCCAAATCAAAGAGAAGCATCAAAGTCAAATCAATTGACTATTGACTATTGCCACTTCACTAGAAAGCTAGAAGCAGATGCATGTAGTAATGATGAGGATGTAGAGATAGAATATGAAAACAAGGAGGTGGTGCCTAACTATCTTCCTTGGGATGTCATAAACTATGAGCAAACACATGAAGAACAAGGTGAAACTTCACAAATTGATTCAACTAGCAGCCATCATACATCATTCAATGAAGGGAATACACTTGTTCTCAGTGATATGGCACAAATGAGGAACCAAAATGAGGAGATTGAAGTTGGGTAGTCCACAATTGAATATGATTCCTCATATGAAGTGGAGATAGAATCCCTTGCTTTTAGTAAGGGATATGTTAATAGCCTTGAAGGTATATTTTTCCTAGGTAGTGAAAAATTCTCCTCATGTGAAGAATTATTTGAATGCAGATCAATTGTTGCAGACATGAATGACGAGGAGAATAGTGAGATTGTTTCTTTGTGTTCTTCCAATGACTTCATTGATTTTGAGTACATTGATAATCGAAATAGTTGGCATCCTGATTTTAAAGATGATGAGATACATCCAATTAATGTATGGAAAAATCTTTTGTTTAATGAAGATGACTTGGATAGTGAGGTTGCAAATGACAATCCCCATTGGTGTAGGAGTAATCATCTTTTTGAGGAGACATTTGATGATTATTTGACAAGCATTACCAGTGGATGTGTTGTGGATGGTCTATATAAAGATCAAAGTGATGTAGGTCATTTTATCAATGAAGATGGCAATTTTGACTTGTCGAATTTCCAACTACATGGAGGGTATGGAGATGTAGATATCAATAAAGGTATCCATCATCATGTGACTAAACAAATGTTACTTGGCATGTGTGCTTCATCTTCCTTGGAACCTAGGTATGACAACAATTTATATAGTGCAAAGGCTCATAAATGTGATGACAGCTTTGGAAACAATATGGATATCCAAAAGGGTGCAAATGATTGCATTGTCCTTCCCACGGTGGAGGATTGTGCATCTAAAAAGGGTAATGAAATGTCAGTTATTCAAGTCCCACTTGATTACATGGATATTCCAACAAATCTACCCAGTGATGAAAAGAAGAAATAACTTGATGATTTTATATAGTATACCAATACTGCAACATTTTTTCAATCATGTGAGGAACAATCCAAAGACATGGGTAACCATGAAAGTAGTACAGGGCAGTATGAAGCTGCAGTGGAGTTCTTTGCAGACACCCCTTATCTGATGGTTTGATTATGGAATTTCTTTCACCTCATGATACCAACACTTGTGGCAAGCAAGTTGATAATAAGCTTGATCATGCTCTCTTTCCTGAGTTTGCGAAGAAATGTCCAGATTTGATCCAGAGTGTATATGAGTTTATCAAAATTAATAAACAAATTGAAGATGATTATTCACCTCATGACAATGTGGAATATGAAGGATTCGCTTTCTTGATTCAGTTTGAGGAACCTATAATGGAAAGGGACAAAGTTGGAAATGTTGCTCTGAGTGACATAGGTGGTGTTGATCATAGTGATATTGATGATTTGAAGTTACATACTACTCATGTGCATTCACTACAGGGTAAACAGGCTAAAGTTTTTGATAGAGGAAAAAGCGGTCCCTAAATTTTGGGGCCTAGGGCCTCCGCCTTGTAAAATAACTCACAATGTGTATTCTGTAAGTATTGTATATATGTTGGTCTGGTTTTTTTGCTTCCTGTTGGATCTGCTTTCCTAGTTCGGGTGAGTTCCTTAGTTTTTGGCCTTGTGCCCTAGTCTGCTTCAACTAGAGATTCAATTATTTCCACCCACCAGGGGTATGCGTCCCTGAGCATGAGCCACTGATGGAGCTTCTAAAATTCTGTAGAATTCCCTCATTTTTCCATGGGCTTAGTCTCCATTTTAAACCCTTGTCCCCATGAGTGAGTAGGTTTTTATTTACAAAGGCATGCAAATGTTATAATTTCAAGTTGACCTGCTCCACTAGGAACCGGTCCTTTAAGTCACCTTTTAATTCACAGTTTCACATTGGTTGACTGGCCCCTCGAGCTTGAGGCACTAGTTATCAGTTATTCCATTGAATTTAGCCTATCCCTTAAGTCAAGTTTTAGTTTAACCCAGGGACTTAAGCTTAAGTCATTAACCCCCCAGTGGTCATATTGTTGTTAGCTAGACCATGTCTCATCCATTAAATGCTAACATTATGTGAAGTGCAGGTTTCAAAGATTTGAGGATCCGAGAGGAGATTTGAGCCGTACCCTGCCAACCCATGAGAATTAAGAGCTAGTAGGATAAATGTAGTGAGGCTGGCGAAAAGTGAACGTGTGTCCCTGTACAACCATGGGGCCCACTCCCCACTACTGAGCTCGTGGCTCGTGGTTCTAGACTGACGGCCAAGATCAAAAGCAAAGGTGAATCTTCAACATTCCCCGTTGGCTCGCTGGGGGAAGATGGAGGTTGGTTAGAAGCTGTGAGGTCAGGGAGATGGTGACACGTGGCTCGAACACTCCAGTTTGCAAGATACATGGGACCCGCTGATGAGGAGGATATCATCTAAGATGGATGAACACTATTAGTCATAGACACTTCAGCGAAGCACTGCTGGAAGTTGAAGGTGGTCAAACCAAGACCGGCCACTTGATGTGCCATCTCAGTAGAGGATCGATCTAGGTAATATTCAAAGTTGGCAAAAAACATGTGATGGTCGTTTTACTCTATGCAACCAGCTCCCATTAATGGCTAACCTTCTACAGAATGATCAAGTTGATCTCAATTCGTTTGGAGACGCTAATGCTGGTAATAATGAAGAGTGGTCTATGGATTTCCATGCAAATTGGGAATTAAACAGTGATAGTACATCTGCCAATGAGTTGCCTAGGTTACACATGTGTGCTAAACACTGATTGTGGATTCCATCACTTCACATGATAAATAAAAAAGGAATAGTTGTTATTCATGTCATTCACACTTAGCAGTTAGACATTTTCTTGATTAAGGAAGGTAGGTTTGAGCAATTGAAAGATAAGATGAGTGAACCAGTGAGGAGGTCTACTCGCTTGAGCTCTCAAAAGCCTGGTTTTGGTGTACCAAAATTTTCCTCGACCATGGAGGCCAACATTTCTACTGGAAAGTCTAAACTTGCACCCACAAGGTGCAGTCAGAGATTAAAATTCTAGAGTACGACTACGGAGAAATTAGATGACAAAGGAAACCAACCAATGTGGTCTACTACCGAAGTAAAGAGGAATATAAGGTATGGGCATGGCTCCTTTGGATGCCAAAACTCACCCATTGAGCTCACAAGCAACTCATCTTCTAGTGAAATAGAGACCAATTCTGACTATTGTCGGTACCTCGCACTCTTGAGTCATGGTCTACCTCCTGGTCAGGAGGTAATATTCGTCTTGCCATTGGCAGCCAAAACTCCAAGCGGGTAGACTGCTATTGTATTGGGTAAAGAAAAGGATGAAGCATAATCCAAGGTTTCCTCTCCTCCTCTTGCGATGATTCAGAGCGAGCATGTATATCACGGTATGGGCACTGGTAAAGGTGGGGTGGCTGGTAAATGAAGATTTGTTTTGTATGGGATGTCAAATTTTTGTGTTGATAATGCTCATTGTGGTGGTGGTTTTGTTTTTGCATACGTGGCACATTTTGGTGTTGGATGTCGACTGTGTGCCCTCATGGCATTATGGATGCCTGGTTCATTACAGTGTGGATGGCGACAAGGGGGATTTTTGTGGAATTTTGCATTTCCCTTTCTGATGGCGGTTACAATTTTGGCTTTCCCTTTTTACACCATATTCTTGCAGATTCAACACATGGGGAATTTTGAAATGCAAAGTAAATGCAGATGAAATTTTGCATGAAATGAAGTTTGTAATGAAACTACATTTGAGCCTAAAGCTTGTTGCTCCCTTACTCTATAAAAGGTAATTTAGGGATCACTTGCGAGGAGGAGGAAAATTTCTAGATAGGTTTTTAGTTAGGCGTACATGAATAGAATGATAAGAATATAATAGCTAGTTTGTTTTGAGCTTTTCTGGAAGAAACATGTGCATGCTATTTTAAATTGTTATGCCAATTTGATTGATGAACATGAATGAAAGTATAATTCTGATATATCTTCTCTCCTTGTGTGGATTTGAGTGAATTTTGAGTGGAATATTAATAATATTTTCATTCTTCTTTGAACATCTGTTCAAATGTATGTCTCTGTTTTACGCTTTGATTCAAGTAATCAACTAAATGCTTAAATAGAGTCATAGATTTACAATTATTTTCAGAGGATTTGGCAGGTTTTTGTATATCAGAAATAGTGAGCTCCATAATGCAAAGTTGTTATGAGCGTAGTCCACCCCATTATATTTTTAAAGTCATATTTTTCATTACTGATTCTTGTATATGTGACTCCATCGCCCAGTTTAGTAAGGCACTAGTCTATTCCTTAATGATTCACCTAAAGGGTTAATTAAATAGTTGTATAATGACCAGCCTGAAGTCAGAATTTAAATTCACTTAAAATTTGATAAATCTTTGTACAAATTTTGTGTCAATTACCATGAGAGGTATCTTTTGATGAATGGGTGGCAAGTTACTTAGAAATATGCCAATTTCACAGTAATTATTGCACAATCATCCTTCATTGAAATTAGTCTATGAAAATGACGTGTTTTGTCATGTCCAATTCAAATGAACACCAATAGGAACACCCTCATTGGCCCCACGGAGCCTAAAGTGTAGAAGATCTCAGTCTTTGACTAGATCTTGTTGGTTGGCCAGTCATTTTTAGGAGTTTTGAACATAGGAATCGGCTATTCCTTAGAAATTATTTTAGGTGCACTAGAAAATACACCAACAAGATGTTCACTTCATCAAGGAATTTGAAAGGAAGAAAATGCTGCCTCATGAGGGGAAGGTTGAAGTTGCTCCCACCTCAAAGGAAAGGTCTCAAGTTATTTATTTACAAACCCATGATGAAGGAAACACATTCCATTAGGCTTTCAAGTTGAGAATGTGATTCTTTAGCAAATATTCTCGAGAAAATAT
>VDFB02270651.1:87313607-87327588 GCA_007258455.2 Sequoia sempervirens
AACAACCTAAATTTGCACCTATCCCTAGCCTTGTACCTAGGCTAGCTACTGCCTGGAAGTATCCCTTATAGCTTTCAATGTCTGTATCTATCCCTGGGCCTGGGAGAGCTACACCTACACCTGTGTCAACAACTATGTATGTGTCTATAACTGCCCCTAAACATGTGCTAACTATCCCTGCACTGTTTGAACCTAATCATGAAGTGTTGTAATTTGGTACTACTAATGTTGTGAAGGAAAGCATATCTGTACACTTTATTGTGTTGTCACCACTAAAGATCACCTCTTGTGAGGCACTCTAACATCTAGTACGAGATGGCCACCTCCTCCTTTCCTATCATCTCATCCATCATCCCCCTCATCACCCCCTCCTCCACCATCCTCATCACCAGCTCCCCCCTCCCCATATCCACCACCTCTAGCCCTCCTCTATGTGGGTGGTCTTTCCTCATCATCATCTAATGCTAGAACTAGCTCATTAGGTCTCATGATCTTCAAGAATGGATAATTAAAAAAATACTGTGAGTACTCCTCAATCATGTAGCCCTCAACGATCTTTGGGTGGTAATCCTAAATCACTACCTATAACCCATGGTACTCCTCACATGCAACATCATATGATAATGTGGGCCCCCACTCAGTCGCATCCTACTATCTCTAGGCATACATAACCAATCCCTGTGGAATCCCCTAGACTCTACCATACTATTTGAGCACTCTCAACAACAAGAATCTCTCAATGATAAAGAGTTTCCTTCCAATAAGGTACTTGAATGTCATCATATAAGACATCTCCAAATGATCCTCGGGCCATTACTCATAGTCAACATATCCACCATGTCACATAATCTAAATCATCCAACATTCATTTCCAATACTCCAATTTTCCCAGCTTATGCTGGAAAATTGGACCTGCGTAACCATAAACGTAAGGTCACCCAAATGGCTGAAATCTATCTATCTCTAGACGCATCACCACTATATGCTCCCAAGCCCATGTATGTAACAAGGTCACACCAGTATATAGAATAGCTCCTCCAAGGTAAACAACATGGTGCAAATCATGATATAACTAAGCAAGCATACATGAACCCTAGGCGAAATAGGTCCCAAAATGAATCATCTCCTCTAGTGTCCTACTCCAACCAATGAAAAATACCTTTTCCCTCTTTTTGGTACATAAGAAGCCACTGAAAAATCCCACAAGCATAGAAGGAAAAGGGGCATACATATCAAACATCTCCTACCAAGGCATCTCATACTCACTAATCTGATCATCATGGAATATCTGACATAGAGCATTTGTACCTCCCTTCTTAGTGTGGTCATAAGTAACAATATCATCCATCACAGAAATTTGCAAAATCTTGTAGACATCCTCACAGATCACAGTCATCTCACCCATTACTAAGTGAAAAGTGTTGGTGTCACTATGCCACCTCTCTACCAGCGTGGTCAACAATCCCTGATTAGTCCTAATCTGGGGCATGTCAATTAGTGAAGATAATATGCATTGCTTAATAATATTCATGTTGGCTCATGATAAAGGTGGAATAAACTCCCAAGTCCATTAGAATCGCTCCCAAGACTAAAGATTATCTAAATTTGTCTCCTATCATTATAACATATTACAATCAACACATCAATCAATCTATGAAATCAGCAAAACAATCGAACATCAATCAATCAAACATCCTATCAGTTTTAGTGGGATTTTCATCAAATCTTGTGAACATCTGTTTTGATCCTCACCTATCATGAGGACAAAACAATATCATCATTATTGTATCTCACCTATCATGAGATCAATAAATCATCTAATCTATCATCAACAACAAATCATTGGTTGACATGATTAAACATCATCAAAATCAAGGAGAAAAAAAAAATCTTCAAATCTATTCTAGATGTGCCATAATAGTCCTTCACTACGCTAAAAGGAAAATGCACCACCAAATTTGGTCTATGTGCCATAATAGACTGCCAATGCACCATTTCATTCTATAAGTGTGGCTATGAAGGTATCCACCCAAGATCTAGAGGCCTAATAAAAAGCACAAGCATAAGAGAGATAGAAACTAGATGACAAGAATAAACTGTATTCTGCCAATAATGCAAATAGAATGGAATGGTACAATGCTATGCAAAAGTACATAGGAGACCCCTTGGTTATATAGCCAAGGTCAGAACATAGAAGGGCATAATATTATGACAAGTGGCGTAATCTTATGACATGAATAACTATGAAAAGTTATCACTCCACCTAAGGTGGAGAGATAATCTATGATAATGTCCCACAAAAGGTGGAAGTGATAAGTAATGACATGTCAAGTCACAAAAGTGAAAATCTCCAACAACCTCCTATGTGGTGCCTAAGTAAAGCTTAACTAGGTGTAATCTTGACCTGGGATGGGTACAACACATTTAATTACCAACACCCCTTAAGTGCAACTTGGGAGAATGTACTAAAAGCTTAAACAATGCAAGATGGGTCTGGCTGCTAGACCATGTTAGGTACCCATGTACACACAATGCAATCTCTCACAAGCGAGGAAAGGGAGAAAACCTCATGGGAAAAACTCCCCCTCAAAAGAGAGATGAAATACAATAATGATATCCATCAAAAATCCAATCAATATCTATCCATAAGAAAGATCATATGACCCCCCCATAAGAGATAACCTGCTACAAGAAGAAGCACTAGAAGTACACTGTGGAGTAACACCGGAATCCTGAATGTGGCAAGCAAGGAAAAATACTTTTGTTTGCTACTAAAACCATATTAGAGTCACTGATTGACTCAAATCTGAATCATGATAAAGCAACAGTAGACCCGATGCCAAGGAACACTGGAAAACTCACAAATTGACACAACTCTGGAATCTATGATGCAGCAGTCGATTGAGAGATGCTCTGGAACTGATGATGAAGAAGCCAACCAAAATAACCCCAAAGCTGAAGACCGTGAAGAAATCCCTCCAAGTGGATGTCGGTAGGAGCAACTGACCCCTGTTGACTGCTGGTTGAAGAAGCAAATGGTCCAAGACAAGGCTCGATCGGTAGGAAAAAATATTTCTCCAAGTTTGCTTATTAATGCATGATTTGTTTTTTAAAAAAACTTAATTAAAAAGTTCAATTTAAAAACATTATTTATGAAAAAACTTTATTATTAAAATAATAAAGATTTTTATTTTTTTATTTGATAATTTATTTTTATTAAAATCATAATAAAGAAAAAAAAAATTATTTTTTATTTTGAAAAAAACTTTATTAAAAAAAAAAAAATTAATAAAGAAAAAATGATGGATTTATTCTTTTTAATTAAAAAAAAAAATTAATAAAATTCTATTAAAGAAAACATTAGAAGTTTTATTTTTTAAAACTTAATAAAATACGTGATAAAAGTTTTATTTAAAAACTTTAAAAAAAAACATATTAAACAAAAAACATTAAAAAAATTATTTAAAAAACTTTAAAAAATGGCCTGGGCCAGGTGGGATGGCAGGATGTTGCCCCCTCGCAATAGCCAAGTATCGTAAGTAAGTGGCAGATCTAATCGCCTCCATTGTCGGCACCAGGCCCCGCAAATCCCAATTAGTGATCACAGACCGCAGTTCATTAAAAACAATTTTTTTTTTATAAATCCTTTGGAAAAATAAAAAATTGATTTTAATTTTTTTTTTTTCTAAGATTTAATAAACAAAGCTGCGAATATTTATTTGTAGAAAATAAATAATTTTTTTAAATAAAATTGTACCTACGCAGGTAGGGCCGTATGACCCGCCTACTAAATTTTTTTGCCTCCAAGAGCAACTTGTCCAAATTTGATGATTTGATAGTTGATTTAGGGGTTTTTGGCCCTTCTGAATGCAATGGCGATGTCCTCTTCGGCTGAAAATGCTCTGAAGTGGCAGCTAGCTCCTGGATCTGGCAACCACTTCCAATCTTCAACCCTTTGCATATTTGGCCTCCAATGTCCAACTGAGACGAAACAAAAGAAAAATCTGACTATCTCGGACACTCTGAATACAATGGCGAGCTCAAATCTGATGCAACAAGCTCTCAAAATGCACCTGCAATACAAGGCCAAAAATGGAACCCTCCAAGAATCTCTCCAAATGACTAACTAAAGGCACTCCATAAGCTCTGATACCATGTAAGAATTGGCTATGAAGGTAGCCACCCAAGATCTAGAGGCCTAATAGAAAGCACAAGTATAAGAGAGATAGAAACAATATGACAAGAATAAACTGTATTATGCCAATAATGCAAATAGAATGGAATGGTACAAAAGTACATAGGAGACCCCTTGGTTATATAGCCAAGGTGAGAAAATATAAGGGAATAAGATTATGAAAAGTGTTATAATCTTATGACATGAGACAACTATGAAAAGCTATCACTCCACCTAAGGTGGAGAGATAATCACATGATGTGTCCACAAAAGGTGGAAGTGATAAAGTAATGACATGTCAAGTCCACCAAAAATGGAAATTCTCCAACAACCTTCTATGTGGTCCCTAAGTAAACTTAACTAATATGTAATTATGACATAGGACAAGGTACAACATTTTTAATTACACCAACACATGGTCCTTGGGGTGATGCTTTTGGTACTTTGAGATTGGTGGCACCTTTACATGAACTTCCTTGGACCTCACGCACAAACATCCCCAAGTTCTATGGAGATGGAAAAGAATGCCCGAATGAGCATATTGTTACATTTTATATTGTATGTGGGGTTCTTGGTGTGGAACATGAGGATGTATCAATAAGGTTGTTCATTGAAACATTAAAAGGAGTAGCAACTGATTGGTTGTATAATCTTGTTCCCAAAACTATCACAAAGTGGGTTACTCTTTGAACCAAGTTCAAGGAAATATTCAAGCCCATTGAAGATGCTCACGACTTGCTGGCTCAACTTACAACAATGGGGAAAGAACCATATGAACCTAGCCATGAGTTTTTGTTGAAGTTCAACAAGTTGAGAACCAGGATTCTAGTTGATGCTCAACCAACAACTCATAATTTGAAATGTTTCTTTATCAATACATAGTTTCCAAAATTAAGTTTTCTTCTACAAAGAGCATTTCTAGCCACTCTTGAAGATGCTCAAATAATGTTGACTGAAATGGAGGATGATTTAATCATCACTGGAAAGATAAGGAAGGAAATAACTAGGAACACAGGATAGATATATTTGGCACAATATTTCACAAGCACCACAAAACTTATGGTGCAAAAGTTAGCAAATGAAACTTTCTACTTTTGAAGAAGAAAATTTATCAAATTTCATCCAATCCTCCATAGAAGGATCTTCCAAGGAGTACTTTTCAAATTGTTCAAATTATCCTAGCAATGTTGCAAGGAATCATAATAGACTTCCTACACCACAAGGAAGACTTGCTCTTGAGGCACCACCCACAAATGCATTAGTGGGATATTATGAAGCTAAGCAAGAAGATTTTTTGCAAACATAAAATCTCTTAGAAGATAATGCAAATCTCTTCTAGGAGGAGGAAGAAGATGTGGCTAGTGACTCTAACATTAGTTTCATGTAATTTGAAGGAGTTGAGCAAGAATACATGAAACTTTTGTTGAAGCATATTCAGTTTTCACTAGTTTGAAAAAAATCAACTTGATCATCAACAAGGTGATATAGTGAATGCAAAGGACAACTCACATCTGATGGTCACAATTTCCAAGAGAGGGACAACTTTTTTGCTTCAAATGAAAGATACAACAAGAAGAAAGCAATTAAGTACCTCCCATCTTCCTGCATCTTCTTTTATGCCTAAGACCAATACTCTAATTCCTAAGAATAGTATTCCAATTCCTAAACCTTCAAATGAAAATATCCCACCTCCTTTGATGAATTTCTATAAAGTATTTGACATATTAAACCATGCAAAGAATACCAAAATCTAGATGTTGGAAGTTGAATATCTCAAGGCCAATCTTGACCACTTTGACAGACTTGCTAGGTTTGCTAAAGACAAGGGAAATCACCCTAGCTAAGATTCTTCGACATACTGGTTGGTCCCAAGCCTAGGCCTCCATAAAGCAACTTGGTTTCAATTCCCTCATCCATACCTAAGAAGATAGATCCATTTTATGTGTCTTTGTTGGTAAATGGTTATAAGTGAAGTAATTGTATTGTTGATTCAAGCCCCTCCGACAATGTGATGCCCACCAAAGTGGCTACTACTTTGGGTTTGAACTTAACCAAAACTTTTGGCCATTGTTTTCAATGGAAAAAAAAAGTGCCGCTCATAGGGAAAATTAAAAATGCATAATTTTCATTTTATGCATTTCCAAACAAGAAGATAAAAATGACAGTGTTGGTAGCTGATGTCCCAGCCTCCTATGGGATATTTTTGGGACACAACTTCTATAAATATGTTGGGGGAAAAATCAATGTGGACTGGGCCAAGGCTAGAATACCTATAAAGGGTGTTATGCAGAAGTTGTTTCCAAAAAGGTCCAAGAAAACTTTTTAATAACACAATATGATGACCCAAAGGCTCAGATTCTATTTGAGTCTCTAGGAATGGGCACATATTACTTACAAACTAAGGAAGTTTCTAGTTCCATAGATAATGATTCAAGTAAAGAGTAGGAAACTAATGGTTCATCTTCTTTAGATAGAGAATCTTCTTCAAACAAAACATCCTTTTTAGATGGTGAAACTCCTTCAGATGAAGAGATCCTATATTTTGAAACCATCAACATTCAAAGTTCAAATGATGTTTGGAATTTAGAATTTGATGGTAATTTATCTTCCATAGGATCTGGAGTGGGGATTGTTTTTATATCTCCACAAGGAAAAATATTCCCTTTTTCTTTCAAACTACAATTTGATGATACTAATAACACTATGGAATATGAGGCATTGTTGTTAGGGATGAAGGTTGTACATAAGAAAGGAATTAAAAATATTCATGCTCAAGGTGATGTTGAGTTGGTTGTTTGTGTTAGAAAACCAAGATCACCTGCATGCAAGATGGATACCTGTCACATGCAAAAGATATGAAGAACCAAAAGATATGTTCTCTGAACCTCAAAGTGTAAAATGCATTAAGAGAATCGATTATTACAAAGTGATCAATCCTTATGAAGGAGATCAAGAAACCCTAAAAGGGAAACCCTAAATGAAACCCTAGTGTGCACACTTAATAATTAATAATTAATTATTAATGTGCCTAAGTTTAGCTATAACAAAGAGGGACATGACTTAATTAATTAATCAATGTGATGTAATTAATTAAGCATAATAACTTATTACTCTTAACACCCCTTAAGATGAAACTTAGAAGAAGCTAAAACACTAGAATAAGATGCATGAAAAGAAAGATGGGTCCCTACAACTAGGCCTCGACGTACCCATTTAAAGAGCAGAAGGAAAACCCAGGACAAACCCCCTTACTATGAGATGACATGCTGCAAAGAAGCAATCGAAGAACTCAGAGAGTAACATCGAACCGCAACTGACAAGCAAGGAAAGATATCTCTGCTTCACAATTGGAAAACCAATACCGTAATCAAAAATAATGTGATATCCCAGATACAACAACTGACATTGTTGAATATATTATAGGATGCACCCCTCCCAACTTCCAAGTAAAACATCCAAGTAATCGCCAAACAACCCATCGTGCCAAATCTGGACTAAGTGATAAACCTGGGATAGATACAAAAAATGTGCATGGATAGAAACATAGAGCTCCTTAATACCTTTCCAACGCCGCAAACGAGGCAAAAATTGGACATCGTGGCAAAAAGTTATGAGCTCGGAAGTCCAAAAACAACATCTGACTTCAAACAACAATAAATGTAGTAAAACAGAAAATTACTATAAAATAAACTACACCAAATGAAAGTGCTCGGAACCAGCCTTTTCCGACGATATGTCAAGCTGGGCTAATTTCGATACATCAAAAGATGCCTGAAGTTGGCGGCTAAAAAGAAAAAAAATTACTCTTTAGAAAAACTAGGGTTAGAGGCAAAGAGTGGGCCTACTGCGATTGATGACATCATCATGACGCCATGCTGACGCCGAAAGCCGAAAGATAAATTTGATGCCATCCGGGCCGGCCGCACAAAAAATCGGCCCCCGCAGTAATGGGAATTGGGCCCCCTCGGGTCCTGGCGGGCACCAGGGTCAAGGGCAGTAGGAAAATTGGGGTCGATCCCCGTCCTCCATGATCTGACCGGGCTTAGGAGTGGCCGGGCCGGGCATAGCCTTCCTCGGCCCCTGGCGTGACCGCCGCCTGCAGGTGGGCTCCTGCTGGCCGGGCCCGGGCGGGCGTGTGGGGCCGCTGAGGGTGGTGCCGCCGCGCAGCCACCCTCCCGCGGGCCACTTGGTGGTTGATGGGTGGCGCTGCCCATTTACACTGGCAGCATAGATTTTCTGCAAACAATCAAATTTTTTTTTTTTTTTTTGAAATCCACGCCTCGATCTGCATGCTGGGAGGTCGTACGGCCTCCCAGACAAACAATTTGCCTCCCAGATCAACTTGCACCAAATTGGACGATTTGACAGGCATTTCTAGGGTTTTGGGACGCTGCGAACGCGATGGCGACGTCCGTTTGAGCCCATTGTGTCCCAAAAAAATGGCCACCCCCAGATCTTGTAGAAAAGATGCCTGTGGAAACCCTTGCACTTGAAACTCACAGAGAGGCCATATCTTCAGATCATGAACAAGCCGCTGCAGGTCTGGAGCTCTGATACCATGTTAGAAAATCAAGATCACCTGCATGCAAGATGGATACCTGTCACATGCAAAAGATATGAAGAACCAAAAGATATGTTCTCTGAACCTCAAAGTGTAAAATGCATTAAGAGAATCGATTATTACAAAGTGATCAATCCTTATGAAGGAGATCAAGAAACCCTAAAAGGGAAACCCTAAATGAAACCCTAGTGTGCACACTTAATAATTAATAATTAATTATTAATGTTCCTAAGTTTAGCTTAAGTAACAAAGAGGAATAAGTGACTTAATTAATTAATCAATGTGATGTAATTAATTAAGCATAATAACTTATTACTCTAACAGTTTGTTAGGTAAGGAATTTGTACTAGAAAAATATGAAAGGTTTAGGAATTATCACAATCGTGTTTGGGATCCTGACATAAGACATTGTATGATGCATCATGGGACAAAAGAAGAGAACCAAAAGGAATGCATGAAAAGTTTGATTCCTTATGGAGAGGACCTTTCACAATTCACCAAATTTTTGTTAAGAATGGTTTTCTTCTAGCATACCAAGACGAGACACCATTTTTTCTACCTTGCAACAGACAACATCTGAGGCTCTTCTCTCAGTGAGGCATCAGATAAATTTGTAAATATTTGTACATTTTTCATGTCTTTTTCTTTTTTATCTTTTTCTTTCTGGTTTTGTTTCCTCACTTTATAGCCCAATGGATGGATGAAGGTACTTAGAGTCTGGGATTCTTCTTCCTTTGATTATTTCAAAGGATGATCGAAGGAAGCTCCCCAATTAGAGCCATCTATTATCCTCAAATATAGTTGCACTCAATTTGTGGGATAACCCCTACCAAACTTGTCTATTTTGTACAATACATTCTCTAATCACACAAAATGAGGAAAATCCTACTTGCCTCATGCATGGTCCAAAGCCTTGAAAGTCATTTCAAGCATTTCCTCTTTTCACATTTTAAAAATTTGCAAAAGGTTAAAAATTGCAAAGGTTCTATTTCTAGAGTTAGCCATTTTTTTGTATATGTAGGAGCACTGAAATTTAGTACCCTTGCATATATTAGCACTTGCTCATATTTCATGTAGTGTCCAAAAAATTCTGAGACATTGCATAAAATTTTGAGATACTGCAAATCTTTCATGCAGTGTCAGGAAAATTTAGAGAAACTGCATATCTTACATGCAGTGTCAGGAAAATTCAGAGACACTACATATCTTACATGCATTTTTGAGAAATTTTTGAGACACTACATATCTTTCATGTAGTGTTTGTAATTTTTCCCACATGCATAAAGTTATTCTACTCCATGTAGGGGTGGAAAAAAACTCTTCCCTCACATCTAATATGTTACCTTGATGTAGTGGCTCAAAATTTTCTTGCCCCTGCATCCAAAATATCATATCCCATGCAAGGGTGGGGTTTTTCTCCACCTTTGTATGTCAACCATAAGTCACTTGCAGTAGCTCAAAAATTCAGCACCATTACACCCAAGTTCCTAAGTCACATGTAATAGCTCAATTTTTCTCAGCTTGTGTATTTGACTATCCTTCCCTCATGCAATATCTAATTTTTTTTGCACCTCTTAATCTAAAGTGAAATATCCCATGCAATAGCTCAAAATTTCTCTACCTTTACATTCAACATGCAGTATCTCAAAATTTTTGAGCCATTACATCTAAATTTTAATACCCATGCAAAGGCTCATAATATTTCCTTATTTGCATTCGAGGCATCAAATTACTTGCAACAAGAGCTTAGTTTTTCTACATTATTGCATTTGAATTGCCAAAACACATTTCAAAGCTCAATTTTTTCCCACCAATGCCTAATACCCTAGATTTTTTCTTTAACATTGGAAAATATGAAATTTTTGTAGCTACTCTTGCATATCATTCTAATCTTTTGTGTTTAGATTCCTAAGCGGTTTTGATCGATTTCTTTTTGTTCCAAAAATGTCATATATGTCACCAAGCAAGAAAGAAATGAATTGTAGAAAGTTATTCACACCGATTCAATTATCCAATAGTTTACATCAATTATGCAAAAGGAATTTGAAGGTGAAGCTTTCTCAATAGCTTCAATTAACAAGTTGATGGATTCAACTCACCTTGGATAATCTGAAAGTAGTTCTACAAAGACATCAAAATTCTTGCAACACCGTCAAGGACTTAGTGACATGAGTTCTTTCCATCTCCAGGAATTCCTCAAGTCCTAATGATGAAGAATTCCAAGAATCCATGAAGAAATATGAAGAATTATTGGAGATATATGGCGAAGAATGATGGACATGCCTTTGTCACACTGAGTTAGTTTTTAGCAATTTTTCTTTATGTAGTTAGTTGATGACATTTTACATGTCTTTTATACATATGTAATTACATGTTAAAAAAAAGAAGTCCTAAATTAAATCAGACTCTACTGTTGAATAAGTCAAGTTAGTTTAGTTTTCCCTATTTTTTCTCTAAACTCTCCTCTATATATATGAGGGAGTTTCTTTTTATTAAGAACCTTTTATCTTTTGAAGCGAAGCACTGCCCATTTGAGAAACATAATGAGACTTTGTGTTTACTGTGGATATCAAAAATCAATCAATAAAAGAGGCAAATTTTTCATCCAACCTTTGTTTTGGATCTTATTAGTTATATGTAAAATTGTTCTTACATCCTTCTTACTACTTTTTCTTGCAAATGGTTGATTAAGTGGTGTTATATTTCATATTTGAAAGGGAATTCAAATCTGATCTTGATAGTCTTTGTGATACGTCATTATATTTGGAGTTTATGTTCTAGTGTGTGAACTTTTCTAATAATTCAGAGACTTTCAACTGCGAGCTATTTGCAATGTTTTTCAGATCTATTGGCGGTGTATGTTGAAGTCTTTGAGCTGAAATATGCTTAACATTTTATCTTTAAGAGTCATCATTGGAAATAACAAAAGTCTTTGAGCTTTTGTGGGTTTTCAAGATACGGAACTCACTAGTATCTTTTTTATTACTCTTACATTTAATCAAGTTGGATATTGGTTATTACTTCTCTAAATAATACTTTGAATTGGATTAATTATCGTAAGAGTATTGTTGTAAGAAGAAAACATCTTTTCTAAAAAGGAGAGAAAAGGATGACTATAACACCCAATGGATAAATTTAGTGTACATAATGTAGGTTAGTTACTAGTTGGTTTAGAGAGCAGTAAGAAGGGAGCCTCCCCTTTGTTAGAGGGGTGATTAAAATCTCATCATAGTTGTGATTGAAATCACCATTTTTTAATTAATCAATTGATTACAAAATATTCACCCAACATGGATTCATTATGATTGTTCTTTTTTAGTAAATGGATTCCCTTATTAGCCATAATGAGGTTTGAATGTTGATTGGAAAACATGGTTTTCCTTGATCTATTTTTAGATTTTGTATTACTAATGTAGTGGGATTTCATGGATGTGTATATTCTTCATTGATATATTTTATACATGAAGCTTGTATTTATATTTTATAGATTGTATATTTTGTTAGCATGAGTTCTAGTTATGCTTTAGATACCTTGGACATATGGATGATTATATGTATTCACAATTGTTGTGGCTGCTATTTATAGTCATGTGGGTTTCTTCTTTGATAGCTACTTAGGTCTATTTGGTACCATTGGATTTAGTGTTTATGTTTGGATATCAAGTTAAGGAATGATTCATGCTTCTATGTGATAGATAGTGTGGCATACATTTAGATTATATCTTATCTTTTGTGCCTTGAAATGGTGGAGGATGGGAAAGTTCTTATTTGAGATGATGGTAACTTTGGTTATTGTTGTAGATATCTTTATGGAATACATGGAGCACTTATATTTCTTGATGGTACAACACTTTTTCCTTGATTTTTGAGTTTACTATTGACCCCTTATGAAACATAAACAACAATTGGGATAATGTTAGGAAAAAGATGTATGTGTTGAATAATATTTATAACATAAAATTAATTTCACATGAGTTAGAAATTCTTGGAGTAACTTTGTATGTTGCATGTAAAATTGGGATACATTCAAAAAATATAGTGCCAAAAATTATATGATGGGGACATGGTTTTGTAAGCTCATAGTATTGGGCACATAGTTTATGTAATACCACTTGGAAATTTTGTGCAAGCTTGTTTTCATAAAACCAAGCATATGAGTAGTTTTTGAGGTTGGATATCATAACCTTTGAGGTTGGTTATAATTTCTATTGAGCTCTCCTATAGATTATATGTGAAGAATGGCATGGGATATGTGGTTTCATGTTTACCCATTATTATTGGAGGTATGGCAATGCTTTGGAGGAGCTTGATGTTTTAAAATTATGCATGGAGACTCTATATATATATTGCAATTTTTCATTTTTTAATAGTACATTGAGTGTGGATACTTTTCAAGGTTACGTTTTTTTTAAAGAGGGATCTCCTAAGGTATATCTTGTGTCATCTTGATAGTATATTTGTCTATTATTTTGTATAGTAGATTATTAATATTTGTTTATACATTTATCTCTCTTTGGGTTATGAGTAAATGTATTATATAGATAAAAATTTCCTTGTCATTTTTATGGATCTATCTTAGAGCTTCCATAAAACCAAAGATGAAATTATTCGGTGTTTGTAGTGGTGGACCCTTTTTCTAAATTGGCTATTTTCATACCCTATAATAAGATGTTCATAGTCAAGTTGTTATTTTTTTATTTAGACAATATTGTGGTTGTGTTATATTCCAAAACTATAACCAATGATGGGGACACAAAACTCTTATGAAATTTTTGGAGAGGCTTATCAAAAAAATTGGACTATATGTTACAATTTAATTAGCATAACACCCCTAAACTGATGGTCAAATTAAGGTGGCGAGTATCACCCTAGGCAACTTATTAAGGTTATTAGTTGCTGCTCCAAGTTAAACTTTCCTATTATTCTAACATAAATAAGTATACAAATAAGTCTATATTCTAAATTATGTATGGTAAAAATCTTGAAAGAATTATTGACTTTGTTGA
Organism: Sequoia sempervirens; assembly: GCA_007258455.2. Lineage (NCBI taxonomy): Eukaryota > Viridiplantae > Streptophyta > Pinopsida > Cupressales > Cupressaceae > Sequoia > Sequoia sempervirens. The sequence goes on from VDFB02270651.1 coordinate 87,327,349, forward strand.
TTCACTTTTAGACCCACATATCAAACAAAATGATACATATGTTGTAGATAGTATTCAAGAGGTGTATCTATGGGTTAGACAAAAATTATATGTATTGACCAAACAATATAAGATAAATGTGAATTAATATAGGTAAAAAATAATTTTTAGTTAGAAATGGTGAAGGCACAATTGTGCAAGGAGAGGTATCCTAAAGGTTCCTATAACAATTTCAATCCCAAGAAAATCAAGCCTTATATA
>VDFB02270651.1:87327688-87361890 GCA_007258455.2 Sequoia sempervirens
TCAAGTTGATTTTTTTCAAACTAGTGAAAACTGAATATGCTTCAACAAAAGTTTCATGTATTCTTGCTCAACTCCTTCAAATTACATGAAACTAATGTTAGAGTCACTAGCCACATCTTCTTCCTCCTCCTAGAAGAGATTTGCATTATCTTCTAAGAGATTTTATGTTTGCAAAAAATCTTCTTGCTTAGCTTCATAATATCCCACTAATGCATTTGTGGGTGGTGCCTCAAGAGCAAGTCTTCCTTGTGGTGTAGGAAGTCTATTATGATTCCTTGCAACATTGCTAGGATAATTTGAACAATTTGAAAAGTACTCCTTGGAAGATCCTTCTATGGAGGATTGGATGAAATTTGATAAATTTTCTTCTTCAAAAGTAGAAAGTTTCATTTGCTAACTTTTGCACCATAAGTTTTGTGGTGCTTGTGAAATATTGTTCCAAATATATCTATCCTTTGTTCCTAGTTATTTCCTTCCTTATCTTTCCAGTGATGATTAAATCATCCTCCATTTCAGTCAACATTATTTGAGCATCTTCAAGAGTGGCTAGAAATGCTCTTTGTAGAAGAAAACTTAATTTTGGAAACTATGTATTGATAAAGAAACATTTCAAATTATGTGTTGTTGGTTGAGCATCAACTAGAATCCTGGTTCTCAACTTGTTGAACTTCAACAAAAACTCATGGCTAGGTTCATATGGTTCTTTCCCCATTGTTGTAAGTTGAGCCAGCAAGTCGTGAGCATCTTCAATGGGCTTGAATATTTCCTTGAACTTGGTTCAAAGAGTAACCCACTTTGTGATAGTTTTGGGAACAAGATTATACAACCAATCAGTTGCTACTCCTTTTAATGTTTCAATGAACAACCTTATTGATACATCCTCATGTTCCACACCAAGAACCCCACATACAATATAAAATGTAACAATATGCTCATTCGGGCATTCTTTTCCATCTCCATAGAACTTGGGGATGTTTGTGCGTGAGGTCCAAGGAAGTTCATGTAAAGGTGCCACCAATCTCAAAGTACCAAAAGCATCACCCCAAGGACCATGTGTTGGTGTAATTAAAAATGTTGTAGCTTGTCCTATGTCATAATTACATATTAGTTAAGTTTACTTAGGGACCACATAGGAGGTTGTTGGAGAATTTCCACTTTTGGTGGACTTGACATGTCATTACTTTATCACTTCCACCTTTTGTGGACACATCATGTGATTATCTCTCCACCTTAGGTGGAGTGATAGCCTTTCATAGTTGTCTCATGTCATAAGATTACAACACTTGTCATAATCTTATTCCCTTCTATTTTCTCACCTTGGCTATATAACCAAGGGGTCTCCTATGTACTTTTGTACCATTCCATTCTATTTGCATTATTGGCATAATATAGTTTATTCTTGTCATATTGTTTCTATCTCTCTTATACTTGTGCTTTCTATTAGGCCTCTAGATCTTGGATGGCTACCTTCATAGCCAATTCTTACATGGTATCAGAGCTTATGGAGTGCCTTTAGTTAGTCATTTGGAGAGATTCTTGGAGGGTTCCATTTTTGGCCTTGTATTGCAGGTGCATTTTGAGAGCTTGTTGCATCAGATCTGAGCTCGCCATTGTATTCAGAGTGTCCGAGATAGTCAGATTTTCCTTTTGTTTCGTCTCAGTTGGACATTGGAGGCCAAATCTGCAAAGGGTTGAAGATTGGAGGTGGTTGCCAGATCCAGGAGCTAGCTGCCACTTCAGAGCATTTTCAGCTGAAGAGGACATCGCCATTGCATTCAGAAGGGCCAAAAACCCCTAAATCAACTATCAAATCATCGAATTTGGACAAGTTGCTCTTGGAGGCAAAAAAAATTAGTAGGCGGGTCATACGGCCCTACCTGCGTAGGTACAATTTTATTAAAAAAAATTATTTATTTTCTACAAATAAATATTCGCAGCTTTGTTTATTAAATCTTAGAAGAAAAAAATTAATCAATTTTTTATTTTTCAAAGTTCATAAAAATGTTTTTGAACCTGCGATCGCATTAGATGCTGGCGTGCTGCGGTGCCGGTGGTGCGACAATGTGGAAGCGGTCGTCTCGCACTTGCGATGTAGGCGTGCGAGGAATTTTATGCATCTACCATCAGCGAAGCCGGAACCATTTTTTAAAGTTTTTTAAATAATTTTTTTTAATGTTTTTGTTTTAATATGTTTTTTAAAGTTTTTAAAATAAAACTTTTAATAAATATTTTTTATTAAGTTTTTAAAAATAAAACTTCTAATGTTTTTTCTTTAATAAATTTTATTAAAAAAAAATTTAATAATTAAAAAAATCAATCATGTTTTTCTTTATTAATTTTTAATAAAAGTTTTTCAAAAAATAAAAATAAAATTATTTTTTTTCTTTATTATGAATTTAATAAAAAAAAATTTATCAAAAAAATCTTTATTATTTTAATAATAAAGTTTTTTCATAAATAATGTTTTTAAATTGAACTTTTTAATTAAGTTTTTTTAAAAAACAAATCATGCATTAATAAGCAAACTTGGAGAAATATTTTTTCCTACCGATCGAGCCTTGTCTTGGACCATTTGCTTCTTCAACCAGCAGTCAACAGGGGTCAGTTGCTCCTACCGACATCCACTTGGAGGGATTTCTTCACGGTCTTCAGCTTTGGGGTTATTTTGGTTGGCTTCTTCATCATCAGTTCCAGAGCATCTCTCAATCGACTGCTGCATCATAGATTCCAGAGTTGTGTCAATTTGTGAGTTTTCCAGTGTTCCTTGGCATCGGGTCTACTGTTGCTTTATCATGATTCAGATTTGAGTCAATCAGTGACTCTAATATGGTTTTAGTAGCAAACAAAAGTATTTTTCCTTGCTTGCCACATTCAGGATTCCGGTGTTACTCCACAGTGTACTTCTAGTGCTTCTTCTTGTAGCAGGTTATCTCTTATGGGGGGGTCATATGATCTTTCTTATGGATAGATATTGATTGGATTTTTGATGGATATCATTATTGTATTTCATCTCTCTTTTGAGGGGGAGTTTTTCCCATGAGGTTTTCTCCCTTTCCTCGCTTGTGAGAGATTGCATTGTGTGTACATGGGTACCTAACATGGTCTAGTTGTCGGGACCCATCTTGCATTGTTTTCTTTTGTGTACATTCTACCTAAGTTGCACTTAAGGGGGGGTGTTGGTGTAATTAAAAGTGTTGTACCTTGTCCTAGGTCATAATTACACCTTAGTTAAGTTTACTTAGGGACCACATAGGAGGTTGTTGGAGAATTTCCACTTTTGGTGGACTTGACATGTCATTACTTTATCACTTCCACCTTTTGTGGACACATCATGTGATTATCTCTCCACCTTAGGTGGAGTGATAGCCTTTCATAGTTGTCTCATGTCATAAGATTACAACACTTTTCATAATCTTATGCCCTTCTATGTTCTCACCTTGGCTATATAACCAAGGGGTCTCCTATGTACTTTTGTACCATTCCATTCTATTTGCATTATTGGCAGAATACAGTTTATTCTTGTCATATTGTTTCTATCTCTCTTATACTTGTGCTTTCTATTAGGCCTCTAGATCTTGGGTGGCTACCTTCATAGCCAATTCTTACATCATGAGATGGTTGAGTTGTCATTTTACCTTGATTGAAAGGAGGGATAATATACCTTTGAACTAGTGAAATAGATAAAGCTCACTGAATACTAGAAGCTTCACTTGAATAGGTGATCTTACACTTCAAAGATGAAATCTCCTTGTGTGTTACAGAGGAGATCTCATCCTTGGAAGAAGAATATCAAAGTTATGTTTCCTCAATAGTTCAAATGTACGATCAATTTGACCTTGTTCCCTCTGAACATGTGTGTAACTTCTTTTTGCTAGAATTCAATCTTTGAAATTAAAAGAAAAACAACAATAAAAAGATAAATACAAACATAATAAGCAATTGGTATACTTCAACCGAAAGCATGAGGCTTTTTTGTGTATTTGTACTCCCTAGTAGAGTCGTCAAAAAATTGTTGGGTGAATATTTTGTAATCACTTGATTAATTAAAAAATGGTGATCTCAACCATAGCTATGATGATATTATAATCTATCCTCTTAGAAAGGGGAGGCTCCTTTCTTACTACTCTCTAAAATAACTAGTAACTAACCTAGATTATGTAAACTAAATTTATCCATTGGGTGTTACAGTCATCCTTTTCTCTTTTTCAGAAAATATTTTTTTTCTTACAACAATACTATTATGATAATTAATCCACTTCAAAGTATTATTTAGAGTAGTAATAGGGTATGTGCAGGATCATCATGGAAAAAATAGGCCCTTAAGTGGCAAAAAATTCAAAAAAATAAGAGTTAGGCAACTTGACATAAAAATTTGAATACGTTATCTATATTATTTCAAAAATATGTAGGAATAGATTTGTATGGGGTGATGTAGTTCAACTACTAGGTTTGTTTAAAAAAAATCCTATTTGCTGAAAATTTTACAAAATTTCGTTGCGCGTTATTTGCCAAATTTCAGGAAAAAAATAAGATGGCAGGTGTTTATTAGACCACCTAATCACAATAAAGGCCAGTAACCTTGTTTTTATAAGATTTTAGATATAAAAAGTAGAGGACTCAATGTCTTTCGATGTGATGCATATTTTTTTGTAATTTTTTTCTCATCTAAACCATGAAATTTCAATTTTCTTTTTCCACAATCCTATGAGTATGTGAAGCATAGAATGTGACACATGTTTTGGATTCAAAAATGTGATATTGTTTTAAAGCTATAGATGTTTTCAATCAACCTATCAATTAGGACTTTAGTCGTAATTCAAATAGAAAATGAATAACAATTACTTATTAAATTCACAGTAAAACACAATTTATATTGGTGGAAAGCTGAGAATCTCCTTTAAAAACCTTTTTTGTTTCATCAATTTTGAGTTAAAAAAAAGTCATCAGTCACATACCCATCATATTGCCACTTTTTGGCCCATCATGATCCTGCACATACCCAATAACCAATATCCAACTTGATTAAATGTAAGAGTAATCAAAAAGATACTAGTGAGTTCTATAGCTTGAAAACCCACAAAAGCTCAAACACTTTTGTTGTTTCCAATGATGATTGTTGAAGATAAAATGTGAAGCATTTTGCAACTCAAAGACTTCAACATACACCACCAATAGATCCACAAAATGGTGCAAATATCTTGCAGCCCAAATTCTCTAAATTATTAGCAAAGTTCACACACTAGAACATAAGCTCCAAATATAATGATGTATCACAAAGACTATCAATATCAAATTTGAACCTTTAAAATATGAAATATAACGCCACTTAATCAACCAATTGCAAGAAAATGTAGTAAGAATGACCTAAGCGCAATCTTACATATAGCTAATAAGATCCAAAACAAACATTGGATGCAAAATTTGCCTCTTTTATTAATTGAGTTTGATATGCACATTAAACACAAAGTCTCAATATGTTTCTCAAATGGGCAACACTTCACTTCAAAAGATAAAAGGTTCTTAATACAAAGAAACTCCCTCATATATATAGAGGAGAGTTGAGAGAAAAAATAGGAAAAGCTAAACTAACTTGAATTATTCAATAGTAAACTCTTATTTTATTTAGGATTTCTCTATTTTTACATGTAATTACATATGTATAAAAGACATGTAAAGTTTCATAAACTAATTACATAAAGCAAAAATGTTGAAAATAAACTAAGTGTGAAAAAGGCATGTCCATCATTCTTCATCATCTTTCTCCACGAAATTTCTTCATATTTCTTCATGGCCTCTTGGACTTCTTCATTATTAGGACCTAAGGTATGCTTGGAGATGGAAAGAACTCATATGACTAAGTCCTTGATGGTGTTGCAAGCATTTTGATGCCTTTCTAGAACTACTTTTAGATTATCCAAAGTGAGTTGAATATCCATCAACTTGTCAATTGAACCTACTGAGAAATATTCACCTTCAAATTCCTTTTGCATCATTGATGTAAATTCTTTGATAATTGTACCAGTGGGAAGAACTTTCTACAATGCATTTCTTGATCGGTGTTAGATCTAACATTTTTGGAATAGAAAGAAATCAATCAAAACCATTTAAGAATCTAAGCACAAAAGATCAGAGTGGCATGTAAGAGTAGCTAAAAAAAATCATATTTTGCAGTGTTAGAGGAAAAAAATAGGTTTTTAGGCACTAGTGGGAAAAAACTGTGCTTATGCATGTGTTTTGGAAAATCAGATGCAATGATGCTTTAAAATTGATCCCTTGCAATTAATTTGATGGCTTGAATGCAAAGGTGGAAAAATTCTAAGCTTTTGCATGGGGTATTAAACTTCAGATGCAATGGCTCAAAAATTCTTTAGATATTGCATGTTTGATGTAAAGGTAGAGAAATTTTGAGCTATTACATGGGATATTTCACTTTAGATATAAAGGTGTCGAAAAACTAAGGTACTACATGAGGGAAGAATAGTCAAATTCACAACTGAAGAAAAATTGAGCTATTGGATGTGACTTAGGAACTTGGATGTCATAGCTCATTAAATTTTTGAGCTACTGGAAGTGACTTGTCGTTAAGATGCAAAGGTGGAGAAAAACCCTACCATTGCATGGGATATGATATTTTAGATGAAGAGGTAGGAAAATTTTGAGCCACTACATCAAGGTAACATGTTGGATGTAATGGCTTTGAGCAGGAATTCATGTCATGGTGTTTTTTTAAAAATTCCTGAAGGGGAGGGTGATGGTGGAGACAATCTAGAGGATGATGATGAATTTTTTAGGTTGTTCCATTGTCTGCAGTTGCATTTCTACCTGCTAGGTTATAGGGTGAAGTTCTTTTGGCTTCCCCTTTGGGTAGTGTGGCTTTCGTCTATACTGTGTCGAGTGTGTCACAGTTGATCTATCCTCCCCCTGATTGGGTATGTGCAGGATCATGATGGGCCAAAAAGTGGCAATATGATGGGTATGTGGCTGATGACTTTCTTTTTACCCAAAATTGATGAAACGAAAAGAGTTTTTAAAGGAGATTCTCAGCTTTCCACCAATATAAATTATGCTTTAATTTTAATTTAATAAGTATTATTATTCATTTTCTATTCAAATTACTGACTAAAGTCTGATTGAAAAACATCTATAGCTTTCAAACAATATCACATTTTTGAATCCAAAAATGTCACATCTATGTTTGCATATACTATAGGATTAAAAAAAAGAAAAAATAATTTCATGGTTTTGACCAAGTTAAGGTGGTCAAACATACCAATTTTTATTTTTTTAAATTGTAATAAAAATTCATAATTAATTATTTTACTTGGAAAAAAAATTTAAATATACATCATCCACATGAGTCCCTCTCATATCTAAAATATTATAAAAAATATTGGTTATACATGTGCGAGGATCATCATGGAAAAAAACACTAAAGTGGCAAAGAAATCGAAAAAATCAAAGTTAGGCAACTTGATGTAAAAATTTGAATAAGTTATCTATATTATTTCAAAATTATGAATAGAATCTATAGCAAATTGAATGTAGTTTCTAAACTACTAGGTTTGTTTAAAAAAAATCTATTTGGTGAATTCTCAATCTTTAGTACTTAAATTCCGGGGTTCAAAAAAAAAGTAGGTGTCTGTCTCCACCCAACCACAATAAAATGATACTATTTTAAAATATTTTTAGATATAAGTGAGACTCATGTCTGAAAATGTATATTATTTTTGTAATTTTTTTCCAAGTAAATAATTAATTATGAATTTTACAATTTTTTTTTTTAAATAAAACTCGTATGTCTGACCACCTTAACTTGGTCAAAACTTCATGAAATTCAATTTTCTTTTTTTAATCCTATAGTATGTGAAGCATAGAATGTGACACATGTTTTGGATTCAAAAATGTGATATGCTTTGAAAGTTATAGATGTTTTCTCAATCAGTCTACCAATCAGGAATTTAGTCATAATTTGAATAAAAAATGAATAATAATTACTTATTAAAATAAAAGTAAACCATAATTTATATTGGTGGAAAACTGAGATTCTCCTTTAAAAACCCTTTCGCTTCATCAATTTTGGGTAAAAAAGAGTCATTAGCCACATACCCATCATATTGCCACTTTTTGGCCCATCATGATCCTACACATACCCTATTATCATTTTATTGTGGTTAGGGTGGTCAAACAGACACCTACTTCTTATTTTTCCCTAAAATTTAAGTGTTACTGCATTGAAATTTCAAATTTTCACCAAATAGATTTTATTTTTTAAACAAACCTAGTAGTTTAGAAACTACATTCAATTTTTTACAGATTCTATTCTTACATATTTTTGAAATAATATAGATAACTTATTTAAATTTTTATGTCAAGTTGCCTAACTCTGATTTTTTTGAAATTTTTCCACTTAAGGGCCTGTTTTTTCCACAATGATCCTATACATACCCGACTAGGTGTGCTACTTGCATTGGTTGAGGGGAGTCTTTGTGTTGGTGACAGACTCATTTCTCCCTTCCTATTCTTGGTTTTTCCCTAGAGACTTATGTTTTCCTAAAGCCTCTCTTGGATGCATGATTGATGTTCTAGTTGGTGATTTAGATCTGGTAAATCTTTTACCTCTGCTTGGCCTTAGTCTAGTGAGCGACTCCTTTTGGTGCCTTTATGTTCCTTCTATGGAGAATTTCAGTTCCATTTGTTGTTTTGAGCTACTACTTCTCTTTGAGGAGGTCAATTTAGTTGCGGCTAGTGGATTCTTTGTGTGGAGCTTGTCCCTTAATGGGTTATGCTCCTTGCTCTTTTGTTCCAAATTTTTTTCTCTATCTATGCTTTCTTTTGCATGCATATATGTTTCGCTTGAAATCTTGTTGGAGGTTTCTGCTTTGAGGTCTATGGAGGACTCTTTGGCATGGTCTTTGGAAATTTTCTATCTATCTCTTGCTAGAGGGTGGGTAGTTGTTAGATGTTTCTTGATGTGTTCTCTTTGGTGCCCTCTTGGGCTTTTGATTTTTTCTACTAGATGGTGGGCAATCGTTGGTTGTTCTTTGATACATTCTCTTTGGTGCCCTTATGGGCTATTGAGATATTCTTCTCAATCTGGGGCATGCTTTGTTGCTTTGCTTGGGCTGAGTGCTACCATCCCTTCTTTCTAGTTGCTCTACTCTATCTTTACCCTACTCAAACTTATGTTTGATCTTGCCCTTTTAGTGGACTTTGGTCTATTTGGGGATGGGAATTTATTGCTCTACACTGCTTTGTTCGAGGTGGGTATTTTTTTCTCTTGTTCTTCTATTTTGGATATGCACGCTCTTTTTTCTGTAGGTTACAAGGTTTTGGTTGTCTTATAGACTTTAGCCTCTAGAAAGCTTTCTTCTATGGTTTGGTTTTTGTTTTTGGATCTGCCTTGCTACCTCTGGTTTCTTTGTGTTGGAGAGGGCTTTGTCATGTTTTGAGGATGTTTGTTTCCTACTTTAGTGCCTTCGAGCAAGGCTTGTAAGAGGGTTATAGTTTATTCATTGCTTATATTTGGTGCTCGATGTTCCTACCTCAAGAGGTTTGGGGTTTGTTTAAGAAGGTGGTTGTGTTGGTTTCTTATGAATTTGTTTTTGAAGCTATTGTGAATATGTGGTACCTGAGGTACAAGGTTGCCTCTGAGATCCTCATTAAAGGATTGTTGGTTCGTGATGTGGTAAGAATGCAGTTGGTCCTCAAGGGAATTATGGACTCCCTAATTTCAATAATCTCTTTGGTGGGATGACTTTCAAAGTCCTTGTTGATGGCTCTATTCCCTTTGTTACTCTTTGTTGTTAAGATTTCTCTCTCTTTTGGAGTGTGTGCTTTCCTCTTGGCTCTTTAAATGGTGTCTCCTTTTGAGGTGGAAACCTCTCCTATGGAGTTGGAGATGGGTTCTAAGGGTTTGGTGGGTTGCTCGTGCATCTTTGATTTTTTGTACTTGTGGTTCAAGATGGTCTTTGAGGCCCTCTTTGAAGGATTGTTGGGTCCTCTTGTGACAAGATTACAGACAATTTTCAAGGGTGTTGTGGACTCTCTTGTTTCAAGAATCTCTTTTGTGGGAAGACTCAAAGTTTTGTTTGAAAGCTCAGATTTTTTTCTTGCCTTATGTTGCTAAGTGTTCTCTCTCTACTAGAGTGTGTGTTTTCCTCCTAGCTCTTCAGATGGTGTATCTTATTAAGGTGGAGTCCTCTCCTTTTGAGGTGGAGACCTCTCCTATGGAGGTGGAGTTGGGTTCTGAAGGTTTCATGGGTGGCTCGTACTTTTTCTACAAGTCTTCCTCCTTGCTACTCCAATTGAGGTAGAGTCCCTTCCTATTTAGGTGGAGGTCAAGTTTGCTAGGGAGTCTTTGTGGCAATGGATTGGGTACTTATAGTGATTTTTCCTATAGAGGTGGAGAGGAAATTTGGTTATTGGAGAGGCTTAGTTATTGTTGACGGGTCTCAAAGACACAACAACGTGCAAACATAATATTGCTACTCTATTTCTTCTGAAAGAGAAAGATGATCACATGGATATCTTATCTCCCAAGGTCTTGTAGTTGGTTCTCAAATGTGCTGATTTCACTCAATGGTTGATGTGAACTATAATGTTCAAGGGCCCTGGGTGTTGGGCTTGTGGATTGTTCTAAGATCAAGCATGAATTTAAACCTACTTTAACTAGGGTTTTTAAAGAAACATAAAAAGATCGATCAAGGTTTTGGTACTGAAAAGAATGATAATTCATCTAACTTAACCAGACTTGTTACCTTTCAAAGAATTGCTAACTAAAACTGAAGAACAAAATTAACTTGTGATTAACACATAGTTGCATTCATCCACAATGTTGATTTCAACAACTGGTTATAAGTTACCATTTAAACAAAACACAAAATAAGATTCCATTCCTTGAAATCTTTCAAAATCAAATGATTAACTTAGGATAAATACCATTCTGGAACACAATATGAAGTAGATTCAAATCTGGTTGCTCCTACTCTCGGTGAAACAGATAAGCAACATTTACAAATCTGGCACAATCACCAGTGTACAGAAAACCTATGTCTTCAGATTGTTTCCATCTACACTAAGAAATATTGAGGGATGCATTACTTTCTATGTTAAATCTAACTCCTAATTAAGAAGACAAAAGAAGCTCCCATTACAAAGAAACAGGATGCAGTTTTTGTCCCTCTATCTTTCCTAAAACTTCTATCTCTTTCTTTTTCAAACTCCAAAAAACTCCCCCCTTACAAAGAAAGAATATGCCATATATACATAACCTCCCGAAAAGAATGTCGGCCCCCATTTTAGTGTTTACAAAATATCTTCGTGCAAAAGGGTCAGCGTCCAGATCTTTTGAATAAAGTTGGTTCTGCATTAAATGCGAATCCTTGTTGTCCACGTCAGTGAAAGATTATCCTCGGGAGAAGCATTCAGATCTTTTACAGCTACCGCATTTACTTCTGGCCCTCGTGTCCATCTTCAAACTTCCATGCTGAGCTGCCTTTAATGCCCTAAAGTGTTACCATTAATGTTGAGCTACCTTTGCCAGCAAATCCCAGCTGTCACTCTGACTCATGGCCTCCTTCTTCCCTTCGGCCCTCTTCCCACTCCAGATCTGTTGATGTTATCTCCTTCTGGCAAGACTAGCTTCCTTCACCAAGACATTACACTGAAGTCGCTTCCTTTTGCCGAGAGCTCATTTCATTTTGGGGAGGCTTTGCTTGGTTGGCGAGATGTTACACTAAGCTCAACATGCAACACCGAGGGCACAAAATATATCGGCGAGACTTCATCAGGTCGGTAAGACCTTTCATCGAGCCCCTCATCTTTCAACAAGACTCCTCCCCAGTCGGCAAGACTTTGTCCCTTTAGCCAGACATCACGCCGAACTTACATCTTTTGACGAGACTTTACTCAGCTGCTAAGACTTCTCTCTGAACTACAACCGCTACACTGGTACCGCCTCACCTTTCGGCGAGACTTTCGCACGTCGGGGAGACATATGAAAACCTATAGCGATTTAAAATGTCATGGCGACCAGTGGATCCAAAATGAATCCTGTAAAACAAGTGCCTCTATTATTTCCAAAAATACATAAAATATATCATTAATATCATGCCTTCAATTTTAACAAAAAGAAACCCAACTCTAGCAGAGGTGGAACCAAGACTGAACCAAAAAAAATGACACCTAACTTTAAAACCAGGGGGGGGCTGAACCAAAACAGAAATTAGAAACAACACCGAAGAAACGAACAAGCGGAGTTGGGACCGGAACCAAATCTAACCCAGAAATGACACCCAACATCAAAACTGGCGGGGGCGGGGCCAAAAAGAAATCAGAACCAGGACCGGAGTCGGAATGGGAACAAGCCATGAGAATGACCATCATTTCCCATTCCAGACCCCATCCCGGATCCGCACCCACAAGATCAAAGAAAACGCCAAGGAAAAACCCAACCAACTAACCAAGTGATCGGAACCAAGGCAAAACAAATGAATATAGCAGAACCGGGACTGGAACCAAACCTGAATCAGAAACTTTTCCAAGTTTCAGGTTTGGATTCCGTTCTGAACCCACCTCTGAAAACATCCAAAAAGATGACAGAGACAGACGAAGGAAGAAAAAGGAAAGGGGGAAAACATCCCCGACAAAAACAAAAGAAATAAAAGGAAAAGAACGGGACACGCAGAACTAGAACCGGAACCAAACCTGAACTAGAAACTTTTCCAAGTTTTAGGTTCAGATTCTGTTTGAACCCACCTCCGACAACATCCAAAAAGACAAAGAAAGAAGGGAAACCCCCAAGACACGGGACACAAAACAGAGAAGGAAAGGACCAACCACAGAAGAGACAAAGGGAAAGGCGGAGTCGGGGCCGGGATGGAACATGGCTCGAAACTTTCAATTGATTTAGCTAAACGGATCATAACCCAAAGGAAAAGGCAAAGAAAAGAGAATAAAGGGGACCCATTTTATTCTAGAATAAAATGGGGTGGTTATGCAAGGCATAACAAATGGCAACTCGGCTAGGAAATGGTTTAACCATTTTTCAAGCTGAAAAGAATTCAGCTACGAACTCTGGTTTCTGGTTTATCCACAACTCCGGTTAAGGTGGTTTAACAAAGTCTGAGCTAGAATCCCAAATGTAAATCAATCAATGGCCACCCCTAAATCTATGTGTGTGCTTGATTGTGTGCCATTCTTTTATAAAGTCCTCTTCATCTTTCGAACAAAAATGTGCAAGATTTGAGCTACATGAGTTGATTTCCTTTAGCTGTTGTGCAATGACATCCTAGGAATTGCTCCATTGCCAGTTAGGCATCCATAGCCCCAATGGAGATACCTCTAGTTTTCTCACAACATTGCTCTACTGCCAGTCAGGCGTCCATAGCCTCGGTAGAGATACTGGAATCGCGTATTCATATTGAGTCCCATTTTCCTTTAGATAACTCTTTTCTTTTTCTTTTCTCTTTTCTCTTGGAGTTTCAGATATTTCATTCAATTTTCCTCAATATGTCAGATGCTTAATATCTAATCTAGGTTGAAAACTACCATGGACTTCATAATAGCACCTGGGAATCATATTTTTCACTCAAATCTAACAACATTATCACCCTAGGACAAATATACCATTACAAAAGGAGATGATCTTAATGATTTGTGATAGATTCAGAGGAGCTAATGAAGGTTATATACTTCGCCCCTTGTTTTCAAGACTTTCCACAACTCTTATTGACAATGAGCATAAAACAACAAGTTTAGGACAAAATCACCCAATCAACAATCATGAAAATATATAAACCACTTCTCTCCTAATGACCAAAGTATACTTGAGATAACATCCACCATTCTAAGATGGGAAAGAACAGATAAGCCCCAAAGAATAAAACAAAACAGAAACCAAAAGGATAAAGGAAATAGAAGGACTGAAAGAAAGGACAAACAATCAAACTGCAAATTATTTACAAACAAAAGAGAAAATTACTTACACAAAGAGCAGCAAATTATTCACATAAAGAACAGAGTTATTTACACAGAGATTATTTACAAGTAGAAACTATTTACATAGATGCATCACCCAGCAAAAGGACCAACTTCATGACTCAAAATAGTGTTTAAGAAACTGCCCATTGACAAGTAGTGGAACAGGTTCTCTAGTTCAACTACTCAATCGTAAAGCATTTTCTCCTAGGATCTCAGCAATCTGATAAGGACCTAGCCAGAGCTTATCGAATTTCTGGTGACTTCCCTTCTTTTCACTGGCTTTATCCCATAACAACACAAGGTCTGATATCCTAAAAGCTTTGATTTTGACTCTTTTGTCAAACCAATGTTTGACAACAGCCTGGTGCCTAAAGAATTGTTGCAAGGCGGCATCTCTATGTTCTTCTAATTTCAACACAACAGCTAATCTTACTTCTATCCTACTGTCATTGGAGTAGAATTTTTGCATGAACTCAAGGATAGGTATTTGTAGATGGATAGGGAACACAGGCTCTTGGCCATATACCAGCTTGAATGGTGAGGTCTCTAAAGCAGCCTTAATCCTAGTTCTATCTGCCCATAACGTGAATCTCAGTTGGGTATGCCAGTCCCTAGGGTTGTTTTCTAACAATTTCTTAATTACCCCTAAAATATTCTTATTGGTTGACTGCAACTCCATTGCCTTGTGGGTAATAGTTCGAATAATACTTTAAAACAATTTTGTGAGCATATGCCCATGAAATGAATTCAGCAGAAGAAAAGGAAGAGTCATTGTCACATACCAACACAAAGGGTACCCCAAACCTAGTTGTGATACATTCAGTGAGGAACCCAATCACTACTTTTGTTGTGCTATTCTTGCAAGGGATAGCCTCTGTCCATCTTGTGCAATAATCAGTGGCAGTCAAAATGAATTTGTGTCCTACAGAAGAGTTTGGGTTAATTACCCCAATAAAATCCAATGCCCATTGGGCAAATGGCCTTACCTCGTAGACAGGCTGCAATGGCATGGCTGGATGGCGTTCCTTTGATGCAGAAATCTGACATATGTGACATGTTCTTACATGTTGATGGTCATCCTTGAACACACACAACCAGTAATAACCAGATCTAAAGATCTAATGTGCTAATGAATCTGCAGAACCATGACTTGTGCCATGTTTCCCGTGAAATTCAGCGATTACATGTTTAGCCTCTTGCTGATCAAGGCATCGTAGGTACACTCCCTCAAAATTCTTCCTGTATAGTAATCCTCTTTTGAGCATATAGTGCGAGCTCTTCATTATCAGTGCCCTCCTCTGAGGTGCATTTATTCCCTGTGGACAACGATTATTGAGCATGAAACAAATGATATCAGCATACCAAGGGTCGTTTGAAAAGGACTGAGTTGTGTATTGCTGAAAAATTATGTTGTCACCAGCATCAGCCATAGATTTAGACAGGCCTAAACCTCAGACAAGTTTCATAAGGCGCATCTCTAGGTCTAACTCCTGCAAAATGGCTATCCATTTCCCTCTTTGTTCTCCCAGCTCGCTCTGCATAAGTAGAGACTTTACAACAGCATAAGGAACTACAACAATAACCTGACTTCAGAGGATGTAGTGCTTGAATTTATTTACAGCTCGGACTAGCACAAAAGATTGCTTTTCAAGAGGTGGGTACTTCACCTCAACATTCTTGAATGGAGAACTCATGAGATCGATTGGCCTCTCTTCCCCCTCTTCTCTTCATTGAGTTAGGACAGCTACACAAGAATGTTCAGAGGAAAAAGAATAAATATAGAATGGTCTCAAGTAGTCAGGGCTAGTGAGGACTGGGGCTTCCGAAATGGATCGCTTGACTTGAGAAAATGTAGCCTTTTCCTCATCACTCCACTCTACCTTGGTGTCTTTCTTCATCATTTCATTTAGTGGTTTTACAATTTCTGCAAAGCCCATGTTAAACTTCTCACGAAATTGATCTTTCTGAAGAAGGATCTCATCTCCTTCTTGCTCCCTGGCATAGCTATCTTTAGAATGGACTCAACTCGGTCTAGATCGATTGATATCCCTCTTTATGAGATTATGTGTCCCAAAATCTTCCCTTCAGAAACCCAAAACACACACTTTTTAGGGTTCAAGGAGACTCCATATTGAATACATCTTTGAAGAAATCTAGCCAAGTTTGCAGCGTGGTTCAGCCTATCTTTGGAGAATACTATCAATTCATCCATGTAAACGATGATGCATTTTCCAATTAGATCTTTGAATGCTACATCCATGGCACGCTGAAAATTTTCTCCAGCATTTATCAGACCAAATGGCATCCTTCTGTATGCAAATGTTCCCCACTTTGTAGTGAAGGTTGTCTTCATTCTATCTTCATAGTTAACCATTACCTGATTGTATCCAGAATAACCATCCAAGAATGATATCATTTGAGATCCATTGATAGTCTGCAAGACCTCATCTAGAGAAGGAAGTGGGTAGTTATCTTTTTCTGAAGCTCTATTCAGATTTTTGAAGTCGACACATAACCTAATCTCCTCATTTTTCTTACGGACTAGCACTAAGTTAGCCACCCATGTTGAATGGAGTACATGCAATATTATCCTTGCAGAAAGCAATTTGTAAACTTATTTAAGGATCAATGGTTCAATCAGGGTGTTGACAGGGCGATGTTTCTGTTGGAATGGTTTAGCTTCGAGCTTCAGAGGGATGGTATGAGTCATTATAGAAGCATCAAATGTCTTTAGGTCTTTGTATCCCCAGGCTATTGCAGCAATATCTTTCTTCAATTCCCGCAATATGTCTTTTCGTATTGTTTCGGGGTAGCCTTTCCCTATGTAGACATTTCTTTCAGGGCCAGAATCATCTAGGTTAACAATTTCATATTCACCTCCTTTATCTTCAGCTGATATCTTCTCTCGAGCCCTTGGGTCTGAATCAAAAATCCTTTCTAAAGCCACCATTCCCTTGGGAAGGCTGTTACTTTTTAAATTGAGGACCCCCTTTGTATCACAATCTTTAGGGTTCTAATCTCCTTGATCCCTATTGGACTCATCAATGATCTACCCTTCAAAAACATCTGAGTTTGCTAGAAAAGCAAGAATATGTCGATCATCATTAAAGACTTGCAAGTTCCTGACATTATCAGGAACAACAAGGATGGATATCAATTCCACTGAGAATTTCTTAAGCCTGGAGCCTTGCATGGGTTCTAGGGTACTTGCAGCAACAGCCAATGAATTAGCTATCTGGTTTTCTTCTCTAGGGATTAAGCTAATCCCAAAAGCATCAAAGTCTTCAATTAAGTTTCATACCCAATTTCTATAAGCTGCCAGCCTTCTATTGTGACATGTGTATTGGCTGCGCACTTGCTTGATAACAATTTTTGAATCTCCCTTGACCATCAAGGATGTAACCTTCTTATGTGAAAACATCAGCCCCCATGCCAGAGCTTCATATTCTACTACATTGTTAGTGCACCCAAACTGCAGCCTGTAAGAAGCAAAGAAGGTTTTCCCTTTCGTGCTGATTAGTTCAATCCCCACACCACAACCTGTCTTGGATTTGGATCCATCAAATGTGAGGGTCCATAACTGACCATGGGATGGGGTTGATCCTTTGGAGGTTATTGTGGGTATTTGGATAGGATGAGCCAGAGGTGGGGTTGCTTGATCTTTTACATAAGACATAGGGAAAGGGTGTTCGACAGTTTTTTTAGGTACACTTTCCAATTCCTACACAACCATATCATATAACCTATGGCTATCCTTCTGACAGTCACCTGTGTCTTTGGTCAACCCCTTGGGTTTTGGTATACTCGTGAGTACAGGGGTGTTGAACCAACCTTGGGGTTGCTCCTCATCAATATACTAATTCGGAAATGTGTCTAGAGTAGGTTCAATTTGAGAAGGAGCTTCCTTTGAAGGTATCCTACCCCTGGTTAACATTATTGCTTCATTGGCTTCAAATGAGAAGTGGTCTGTAACGATCTCAAGGTGACTTAAGCTAACTTCCCCAGCTTGGGAAACATGACATAAAATGTCCATGCAGGGTTGGCAAGTCAATTCAGGATGATTTTGGTAATGCACCCTACACCAGTTAGGGAGGAGAAGACTCTACATATTAGTACCTTCCCCTAAGACTAGTTGATCCTGCTATAGCTTCTTGATCAATGCTTGTTGGTTTTCATTAATCACGGAATCAGGGAACTTTTGTATTGGCAATTCTTTAGGATCGAGAACAAAGAAGGTTAAAATTTCCTCTCTTTTATAAACCCCTATCCTAGTTTCAAAGTAAGCTACCTCATTAGGGAAATCATATTCAGTAATGATATGCTTGAGGTGAGGTTCACTTTCAATCCTTATCTGCATAGGAATTCCCCTCCATGGTAACCACATATGTGAAAATTCGAGGGAGAGATATCCCCCTATACCTTTCATCAAATCTCTACTCAACGACATACCATAGGTCTCAGGAATGTCTGCTACTTGAATGTCTATGTTGGTTTGAATCCTAGGGTCTGACCCTACTTGGACATGTATGTTTCTTAACTCTCCCACTACATTAACCTCTTTCTTGTCAAGTTGGATGACCTTCTTATTTTTTTGGACAGGGTACAACCCCAACTTCTTGCATATAGAAAAAGGCATAACATTGCCTAAAGCTCCTTAATCTAATAGACAATTATGTAGGTTCTTCCCACAGATTCTTAAGCTCAAAAGAAATGGTGGAGTACCTACCTTACTTCTGTACAAGGTTGTGTTCATGTCTACAGTAGGGGCTACCTTGTTTTTCCTTTTTGATTTATCAGCTTGCTCTAAAGCTTTCAGCACTATCTCCCATTGAGCAGGGCACCACTTTAAGATGTCAAAGTATGACAAAGAAGTTTTTTGTTTCTGCATCTCAGAAAAAATATCAAATTTTGTGTTGTAGCTTGCATTACCTTTGAAAAAACTAGAAGGATTACCTTTGAAATGGAAGTTAGGTGGACCTTTTGGTGGAGGAGGGTTATTATTAGTACTTTGATTTGGAGGCACCATGTGATTAGGTGGCGCTGATGTGGTGAATGGACCCTTATTTTGATTTATTAGGAAGTGCCCTCCCTTTGTTTGAAAGGCTTGGGCATCATACATGTCTTCCTCTGGTTCATTCTCACTCTGCATTGGGAATGAGGGTTCTTCTTCAAAGAGGTCATAAGTCATTGTTGTATCCACTGAATCACCTCCTTTGTTTGGGTTCCCTTGGAATGTTTGGGCATCTTCCTGTGCCATCTTGACAATTTTCTCCATTTCAGGGTAGTTCACCTCAGAATGAGTAGCAGTATCATGCAGCTTGCACTAGTTGGTCATTAAATTAAGGTCAACCACATTTGCAGTATGTGACCTCTCCTCATTAGCTTGATAATTGTGGGAAACTCCACCATTGTTGGGCCCTATATTTCATTGTCGGTTGTTATTTGGTCTCTGGTTGTATCCTCTATTTTGGTTTTGATATCCTTGGCTAGAGGAGTTTTGGCCTTGATAACCCCTTTGGTTATAATTGTTATGATTCTGATAATTACCATGATTGTTATTGTTCTGATAATTACCTTTGTTCTGAGAAGGGTTCAATCTAAGCTGAGCCATGTCATTTGTAACTTGAGACAATGTTTTCTTCAAGGTTTCTACTTTGTTTGTGAGTTGAACTGTCTTTTCACTTTCAACAGCCTTAGCAACAAGTGGCTGATCAACATGACTCGGTGTTCCAATTTGGTTATGGTGACCATGGGGACTTTGAGGAACCTGTGACTGTTGAAAGAAGTCAGGAGCTCCACTAGCGAAGAATGGCACAGGAGGTTGAGTTTGCAACTCAGGCATAGGTCCATAATGGGAAGGAAACATTCCCAAGATAGTATTAAACAGAGGCATTGGGATATGCATCTGATATCCTATTGGGGGGAAACCTCCTCCCAAACTTCCTTGTTGAGAGCTAATCTGTTGTTGCAGCTTGATAGCTAGATGATAAACTTTGGATAGAGAATCAATATCAGCTAGTTGATAAGTTTTTTGCAGGAACAAGCCAAGCAAGGGGTCTATAACTCTAAAGTAGGCTTGAATGGCACTATTCTCAATGACTACATATGGGTCTTGCAATCTCTTATACATTCGTTGGAACCTGGTATTAAACAAAGGAAAAGGTTTAGCTGGCTCCTTCCTGATAGTATAAAATTGGTGGAACAAAATGGCGGGATCCACGTAGATTCTGAACTGATTAATGAAAGCATTCTCTAAGTCTATCTAGCTCAGAATAGAATGTTGAGGGAGATTCAGGTACCAGTTGTACGCAATATCCCCTAAGGAATAAGGAAACAACCTACAAACTACATCATGGTGAGCTATCTAAGCTTTGGTACAAGCATCCTTGAAAGCTTGTATGTGCTCCTCAGCACTCCGTGATTTGCCATGAATGTACTTGGGACAAAATTTCTTAGGGCTCTTAGGCATATCATGGAAACCTCCAGGAATAGTCCCCAATGGAGAGGGATTATTTTGAAAGAACGCCATTGGTGATGGTGGTTGAGCGGTTGGATGGGTCAAACTAGCTATGATGACAATTGGGATGGATTTGGTGGTGGATTGATAGGTATCCATTGGGGTATTGGTGAAAAACCTAGTGGAGTGAGCGGAGCTGACAAGGGTGGTATGATGGTTGCCCTAGTTTTGCAAACCTTGTGTCTTGTTGGGGTCTTGAGTTCTATCAAAGGTGATGGATTTTCAGCTAATCGAAGAACTCTATGGGGCTTCTTTGATGAGAAAAACCCATTGTTATCCAGTTTTCTCTTTTGGGCCCTCCTTCTAGCGCTAGTTCTGTTGACGGGTCTCAAAGACACAACAACGTGCAAACAGAATATTGCTACTCTGTTTCTCCTGAAAGAGAAAGATGATCACATAGATATCTTATCTCCCAAGGTCTTTGTAGTTGGTTCTCAATTGTGCTAATTTCACTCAATGGTTGATGTGAACTATAATGTTCAAGGGGCCTACTGGTGTTGGGCTTGTGGATTTTTCTAAGATCAAGCATGAATTTAAACCTACTTTAACTAGGGTTTTTAAAGAAACATAAAAAGATAGATCAAGGTTTTGGTACTGAAAAGAATGATAATTCATCTAACTTAACCAGACTTGTTACCTTTCAAAGAATTGCTAACTAAAATTGAAGAACACAATTAACTTGTGATTAACACACAGTTGCATTCATCCATAGTGCTGATTTCAACAACTGGTTATAAGTTACCATGTAAACAAAACACAAAATAAGATTCCATTCCTTGAAAGCTTTCAAAATAAAATGATTAACTCAAGATAAATACCATTCTGGAACACAATATGAAGTAGATTCAAATCTGGTTGCTCCTACTCTCGGTGAAACAGAAAAGCAACATTTACAAATCTGGCACAATCACTAGTGTACAAAAAACCTATGTCTTCAGATTGTTTCCATCTACACTAAGAAATATTGAGGGATGCATTACTTTCTATGCTAAATCTAACTCCTAACTAAGAAGACAAAAGAAGTTCGCATTACAAAGAAACAAGATGCAGTTTTCATCCCCTCTATCTTTCCTAAAACTTCTATCTCTTTCTTTTTCAAACTACAAAAAACTCCCCCCTTACAAAGAAAGAATATGCCATATATACATAACCTCTTGAAAAGAATGTCGCCCCACGTTTTAGGGTTTACAAAATATCTTCCTCCAGAAGGGTCGGCATCTAGATCTTTTGAATAAAGTTGGTTCTGCATTAAATGTGAATCCTTGCTATCCACGTCGGTAAAATATTTTCCTTAGGAGAAGCCTTCAGATCTTTTACAGCTACCTTATTTACTTTTGGCCCCCGTGTCCATCTTCGAACTTCCATGTTGAGCTGCCTTTAATGCCCTAAAGCATTACCATTAATGTTGAGCTACCTTTTGTTGGAGTTAAAATGACACTGAGAGGGGGGGGTGAATCAGTGTCTTAACAGATTTGACCAATTTTCACAAATTCAAAAACCATAGCTCAGATATTATCTCAATATACTTTGATTAATGCATTCATGAGTTGAATGCAATCATTCAAAAACAGAATTGAGAAAAGTAATAACCAAACAGTGAACTGAAATGATCAACAACACAGTCAAGTAAAGGGAACTCAGAAGAACAAGAAGACTCAAGATTTTACCGAGTGGAAAACCCTCCTAGGGTATAAAAACCACTCCCTAAATGCCTTCCAAGCTTAATCTTTTAAAAAAAAATTCACAATGCCTTATAGGCTGATTTTTAAGCACCCACTCAAGGAGCACCAACCCCTCATTTAGAGATATCTATCTCAAGGAGTACCAACCCCTCAAATTATACATTTGAACAATAAAAATATCTCAGAGGATCTCTTTGTTTTCAGTCAAGCTCATAACTCTCTATTTTCCTCATCTACCTAATAAGTTTTTGACACGGCCAAAGAACAATATTCCCGGATTACAATCAAAGAGCTTTTACAGTTTTCAATGCTGGTATTTATTTACATTTCAAGTATGTATGTTGTGAGGAAATCTTCAAAAAACATTTTTCACAAGATTCTCAGATTCTCTTGTTGATTTTTGAATATAAAGCTGAATACTGACAGACTGTCGATGATGATATAAATCAAGAGTAATGCTTATCCAAAGAGCTGCAAATCATCCCAAAAAAAATAAAAAAATGCAATAGCTCAAAAAGAAACTCAATGAATATTCAGTTATGTAACTGTTCTGAGATTTGATGCCAATCCATGAAGATGACTACTGAGTTTTGAGTCTTAGACAACCATATAGTTCTTCCGAAGGCAATTGCACCGCTAGACATTCCTCTTAGTTAACGCTTTCGCCATGAGACATCAGAGTCGGGAAAAACACATAAGGAAAACATCATGTCTCATCGATAGGCTTCCTTAGAGTATTATTCATTCGTTGAGACATCAGCAAGTCTCTCACTGAGATCTCCTTTAGTTTCATTCACTATCGCTATGACTAAACAATATCGGAGAGACCTCTTGCAGACTTCATAATGTTTTTCTGAGAGTCACTTGATACACATTGTCGCCATGACAATTCAATACCTATGCCGAAGACCTTTGTCATTTCCAAGTCGCCAAGGCAATACATAGTCGGAGAGACGTTATATAGACTGCCCCTTGTTTTTCTGAAACATCCCGAGCTCACCCTAGATTGCCAAGACAGTATCAATCTCACACCGATGGAGATCTTTGTTCTATCGGTGAGACACAAGGTATTTGTTAAGACCTTACTCCGAAGAAAGTATCTCTCACCGATGAGCCTTTGATAGAAAACACCTTGTGTGATGTCTCTGTAACATAATAGTTCTTCTGCCGATGCACCCTTCAGTCTTTTGAGGGTCCCTATAACATACCAATATTGGGGAGACCTCTCATAGAAAGCTTCATGTCATACCGAAAAACCTTCATTTACTCGGAGTCGCTGAGACAGGATAGATCATATGCCGACAGAGTTCTTTTATGTTCCATCGAAGAGACCGGAGGTCACTCGCCGAGACCTCTTGCCAAAAACCCTAGCTCTTACCGAAGAGACTACCTTTATGTTTTCGGTCGGTGTAACAAATTGAATTCACCAAGACCATATAACGATGCCACAACTCTCGCCGATAGACATCCACATGCACTAGTCGGGGAGACAATATGATTCCAAGTTTCAGGTTCGGATTTCATTCTGAACCCGCCTCCAACAACATCCAAAAAGATGACAAACACAGAAAAAGGAAGAAAAAGGAAAGGGGGAAAACATACCCCGAACAAAAAAAAAGGAATTAAAGGAAAAGAATGGGACACGTGGAACCGGAACCGGAACCAAACCTGAACTAGAAACTTTTCCAAGTTTCAGGTTCAGATTCCGTTCCCAACCCGCCTCCGACAACATCCAAAAAGACAAAAAAAGAAGGGAAACCCCCAAGACACAGGACATAAAATGGAGAAGGAAATGACCAACCACAAAAGAGACAAAGGGAAAGGTGGAGTCGGGGCCGGGATGGAACACGACTCTGAAACTTTCAAGAGTTCATTGTTCCGATTTAGCCCCGGACCCAGATCTGACAGAACAAAGAGAAAAATGCCTAAGGTAGAAAACCAAAGGCCCAAAGGGAAAAGAAAAGAACAAGGGGGGACCCATTTTGTTCCAGAATAAAATGGGGTGGTTATGTAGGGCATAACAGTTATGACTCTAAAATGTGGCTTTCTGAGCATAAGGCTTGTTGTTGGTTGGCTATTTTAAAGAGTGTGCATGGTCTCAAAATTTCTAAAAATGATAATATTTTGGGTGTTGGGAGTTGGGTTGCCTTGCCTACCCTTGGCGTGGTTGATGTTACCATTGAAGTTGACCTAGACTGGAGGATGTTCATCTCTCAAATTGATGACCATGGGGATTTGTTAGCTAATGCCAATTATTGGCATTGTTCCTATTATGTTTCTTGATATGGATGCCCTGCTCTTTTTGTTGGTTGGTTTTTATATTCCAGACTGCTATTTCCAAATAGCTTTGTTATGGTTTTGGACTACCTGGTATATGGTGGACTTGATAAATGGTCTTCGTGATTTAAAGAACTCCTGTAGTAATCTCTTGTTTTTTATTAAGTACAGTGGTTCTATGGTTACAGTTATGTTTTTTGGCCTCAGTGCCTCCCTGGATATGCTATTTCTTGATGTTTGTTGGAAGTGTTGTTTTACCCACCCTATTTTCTTCTTTTAAGTTCTAGTTGTAACCACGGGATCAGGGCCCTTCCCCTACTTATCTAATCAAAAACATGTTGGATGTAAGGACAATTTTCTTTCCACACCTACATGGGGTAGAGCAACTTTATACATAAGTGGGAAAAATTCCTGACATTTCATGAAAGATATGCAGTATCTCAAAATTTTCTCAACACTCCATGTAAGATATGCAGTGTCTTATAATTTTTTGAACACTACATGTAAGATATGTAGTGTATCATAATTTTACTAACACTACATGAAATATATATGTAGTGTCTCAAAATTTTCCCGACACTGCATATAAGATATGTAGTGTCTTAGAATTTTCCTAATACTGCATGTACGATATGTAGTGTCTCAGAATTTTCCTGACACTGCATGAAAGATATACAGTGTCTCAGAATTTTTTCAACACTGCATGAAATATGAGAATGTTCTAAAATATGATATGGAATTAAATTTCAACAGTCCCCATATGTAGAAAAATGAGTAACTCCAGAAACAAAACCTTTAAAAATCTTAACCTTTTGCAAATTTTCAAAAGGAAAAAAAAGGAAATGCTCGAAATCACTTTTCGAGGCTTTTGACCACACACAAGGGAAAGTAGGATTTGCCTCATTTTTCATGCTTAGAGAATGTAGGCTATGAAACATATAATATTTGTAGGTGTTATCCCATGAAGTGAGTGTAGTTTAATTTGAGGGTAACAACTAGCTCTAACTAGGGAGCTTCCTTCGATCATCCTTTGAAATGATTGAAGGGAGAAGAATCCTAGACTCTAAGTTCCTTCATCCTTCCATTGGGTTGTAGAGTTAGGTGACACAAATAGACACAAAAATGACAAAAAGACAAATACATGAAAACTATACAAATATTTACAAAATTATCTGATGCCTCACTAAGTGAGGAGATTCAAATGTTGTCCATTGTGAGGCAGTGAAAATGTTGTCCTATCTTGGTAATGCCAGAAGAAAACTGTTCTCACCAAAAAATTGGTGAATTGTGAAAGGTCCTCTCCACAAGGAATCAAACCTTTCATGCATTCCTTTTGGTTCTCTTCTTTTGTCCAAAAATGCATCATACAATCTCTTAAGCCAGGATCCTGAACACAATTGTGATAATTCCTTAGCCTTTCATTTTTTGTTTGGTACAAATTACTTACCTGAAAAAACAAACAACTTGACATCACCTTAATCATGAGGATTTTTAGTTTATTTCTTATGTGCAACCTCCATCCCTAACAACAATGCCTCATATTCTACAATGTTATTAGTATCATCAAATTGTAGTTTAAAAGAAAAAGGGAATATTTTTCCTTGTGGAGATATAAAAATAGTTCCCACTCCAGATCATGTGGAAGAGCAAATTTCATCAAATTCTAAAGTGAAAACATCATTTTAACTCCCAATGTTGATGGTTTCAAAATATGAGATCTCTTCGTTTGAAGAAGTTTCACCATCTAAAAAAGATATTATGTCTGAAGAATATTCTCTATCTTAAGCAAATGAACCATTAGTTTCCTACTCTTTACTTGAATTATTATCTAAGGAACTAGAAGCTTCCTCATTTTGTAAGTAATATGTGCCCATTCCTAAAGAGTCAAAGACAATTTGAGACTTTGGGTCATCAAATTTTGTTACAGAAAACTATGATTCCTTTTCCATAAATAGCTTTTGCATAACACCCTTTATGGGTATTCTAGCCTTGGACCAATCCATATTGATTTTTCCCCCAATGTCTTTGCAAAAGTTGTATCCCAACTTGGGGATGCTCTTGCATGCGGTATGGGAAAGTTCATGTAAAGGTGCCACCAAACTCAAAGGACCAAAATAATTACCCCAAGCACCGTGAGGTGGTTGAGCTGCCATTCTACCTTGATTGAATGAAGGGATAATATACTTTTGAATCAGTGAAATAGAAAAATATCTTTGAATATTAGAAGCTTCACTTGGAATAGGTGATCTTACACTTTGAGGAGGAAAACTGCGTGTTTGTTGCAGAGGAGATCTCATCCTTTGGGGAATAATATCAAAGTTATGTTTCCTCAATAGTTCAAATGTAGGATAAATTTGACCTTATGCCCTTTGACCATGTGTGTAACTTCTTTCTGCTAGAATGCAGTCTTTGAAATGAAAAGAAAAACAACAATAAAAAGATAACTACAAACATAGTAAGAAATTGATATACTTCAACCAAAATCATGAGGCTTGGTTGAGTATTTATACTCCCTAGTAGAGTTGCCAAAAAATTGTTGGGAGAATATTTTGTAATCACTTGATTATTTACAAAATGGTGATTTCAACTATAGCTATGATGAGATTTTTATCTCTCCTCTCAAAAATCAGATGGCTCCCTTCTTAATGCTCTCTAAACCAACTAGTAACTAACCTATATTATGTACACTAAATTTATCCATTGGGTGTTATAGTCATCCTATTCTCTTTTTTTAGAAAAGAAGTTTTTCTTCTTACAACAATACTACTACGATAAGTAATCCACTTCAAAGTATTATTTAGATTTTGCAATAATAAAAAATATCCAACTTGATTAAACATAAGAGTGATAAAAAAGATACTAGTGATTTCCATACCTTGAAAACCCACAAAATCCCAAAGACTTTTGTTGTTTCCAATGATGATTCTTAAGATAAAATGTGAAGCATGTTGCAACTCAAAGAATTCAACATACACTACCAATAGATCCACAAAACGTTGCAAATAGCCTGCAGCCCAAAGTCTCCAAATTATTAGGAAAGTTCACACACTAGAACATAAACTCCAAATATAATGATGTAGCACAAATACTATCAACATCTATTTTGAATTCCCTTTCATATATGAAATATAACACCACTTAATCAACCAATTGCAAGAAAATGTAGGAATAAGGATGTAAGAACAATCTTACATGTAACAAATAAGATCTAAAACAAAGGTTGGATGCAAAATTCACTTCTTTTATTGATTGAGTTTTAATATGCACATTAAACACAAAGTCTCAATATATTTCTCAAATGGGCAGCACTTTGCTTCAAAAGATAAAAGGTTCTTAATATAGGGAAACTCACTCATATATAAAGGAGAGTTGAGAGTAAAAATAGGAAAAGTTAAACTAACTTGACTTATTCAACAATAGAGTTCTATTTGATTTAAGACTTCTTTGTGTTTACATGTAATTACATATGTATAAAAATACATGCAAAATGTCATCAACTAATTACATAAAAAAAATGTTGAAAATAAACTAATGTGATAAAGGCACATCCATCATTCTTCATTGTCTTTCTCCAAGAATTCTTCATATTTCTTTATGGCCGCTTGGACTTCTTCATCATTAGGACCTAAGGCATGCCTAGAGATGGCAAGAACTTGTGTGACTAAGTCCTTGATGGTGTTGCAAACATTTTGATGCATTTCTAGAACTACTTTCAAATTATCCAAAGTGAGCTCAATATCCATCAACATGTCAATTGAAGCTATTGAGGAAGCTTCGCCTTCAAATTACTTCTACATCATTGTTGTAAATTCTTAGATAATTGTCTTAGTGGGAAGAACTTTTTGTAATGCATTTCTTGCTCGGTGACAAATATGACATTTGTGGAACAACAAGAAATTG
Source organism: Sequoia sempervirens (assembly GCA_007258455.2). NCBI lineage: Eukaryota > Viridiplantae > Streptophyta > Pinopsida > Cupressales > Cupressaceae > Sequoia > Sequoia sempervirens. The sequence goes on from VDFB02270651.1 coordinate 87,356,045, forward strand.
GTCAAAACTACACAGGAATCTAGACACAAAAGATTTGAATGGAATGCAAGAGTAGTTGCAAAAAATTCATACTTTTAGTGTTAGAGAAATATAGGGTTTTAGGCACTCATGGGAAAAAATTGAGCTTCTACATGTGTTTAGGAAATTTAGATGCAATGGTGTATAAAAACTAAGCTCTTGCAAAATTAATTTGATGGCTTGAATGCAAAGGTCAATTTTTTTTTATCTTTTGCATGGGGTATTAAAATTCAAATGTAATGGCTCAAAAATTCTGAGGTATTTCATGTTGGATGTAAAGGTGGAGAAGTTTTGAGCTATTACATGGGACATTTCACTTTAGATACAGAGGCATAAAAAAATTATGATCCAACACAAGGGAAGGATAGTCAAATGCAAAAGAAAAGAAAAATTGAGCTATTGCATGTTACTTAGTAACTTGGATGTAATGGTGATAAATTTTTGAGCTACTGCAAGTGACTTATGGTTGAGATGAAAAGGTGGAGAAAAACTTTGCACCTGAATGGGATATGATAGTTTGGATGTAGAGGCATGAAAATTTTGAGCCACTGGATCAAGGTAACATGTTGGATGTAAGGGTGGAGTTTTTTCCTACCCCTACATGGGGTAGAACAACTTTATGCATAAGTAGGAAAAATTCCCAACATTACATGAAAGATATGCAGTGTCTTAGAATTTTCCCGAAATTTCATGTAAGATATGTAGTATCTCATAATTTTCCCGACACTAAATGTAAGATATGTAGTGTCTCAAAATTTTACCAACATTGGATGAAATATATGCAATGTCTTAGAATTTTCTTGACACTGCATGTAAGATATGTAGTGTCTCTAAATTTCCTCGACAATGCATGTAAGATATGCAATTTCTCAAAATTTTATAGACACTACATGAAAGATATGTAGTGTCTCTGAATTTTCCCAAAACTACATGAAAGATATGAAGTGTCTTATAATTTTCTTGACACTATATGAAATATGAGCAAGTGCTCAAATATGCAAGGGCACTGAATTTCAGTGCTCATGCATATGCAGAAAAGTGACTAACTCCAAAAGTAAAACCTTTGCAATTTTTAACCTCTTACAAATTTTCAAAAGGAAAAGAGAGGAAATGCTCAAAATGACTTTTCAAGGCTTTTGACCATGCATGAGGGAAAGTAGGATTTTCCTCATTTTGCATGCTTAGATAACACAGGCTGTGAAATAGACAAGTTTTGTAGGGGTTATCCTATGAATTGAGCACAGTTGAATTTTAGGATAACAATCCACACATGTGCAACAAAATAATTGCTACGTAATTTCTCACAACAAGTCACGATAACTCTTGCAACTTCACCACAACTAGACATGTCAACATGAACCTTTATGAAGTAGCCATAGAAAAAAGAGATAAGATGATGTAGTCATGGCTGGAGGGTCTTCAAAGAAAACTATCCAACCATGCAGCAAGAACAACACAGTGGAAAATAACTCAAGGTACACAATGCATAACAGAAACAATCTTTATTGACTTAGAAAATTTTCATGTACATATTCACCAGCAACATGCCAGCTTTACAGATTTGGCATGCAGGTCTAATTACACAACATAAAACAAAACCCTATTCCAAACCTATATCCACTCATAAACTTCTTATCGCGGATTCTAGGATCTACCTTGCACATTGCTGCCTCCAAATGGTTTACGACATCAATATATATATATATATATATATATATATATATATATATATATCAATCGGAGCTCTGGAATGATTCGCGTCAGCCACGGGTAGAGAAAAATTATAACAAATAAAATGTAACATGTGCAAAATAACCAAGTCACCCACAACAACGGTGATTTACAAATTTAAATGCAATTTCACGGCGCAAACCCAATGGAAAGATCGGACACAAGCCCAAGAACATCAAAGAATACATCGATAAGATCCACAAACAATAGGAATGATCCAGAATGATCCAAAATCACCGAAAAAGAACAAGTAACGTGTAGAACGCAAGTTGACTTACTCCAAGGATTTATGTCTGGTGAAAGCATAGAATGAGGTGTGGACCCAAAGAGAGATCGTTCATTGACCAAAGAACTTAGAATGAAGCACAAGAGGGATCCACGAACAAAAGAAATGATCTGTAGGCCTAAAAACATGAAACTGCATGCCAGAAAGGAAATAACAAGAACAACTTACACATTTTTTTTGGGTGATTTAAGATTTCCATGACCCAAGGATACTCCTACATCAAACACCCCTGGTGAGAAAAGATGTTCCATGAGAGGAACTCATGAACATTTGACAGGAACTAGGACGTGGATCCCATGCTCATTCTTGATCCAAATGTCTTCTTTGTCTATATACTTTTATTCCTCCTAACCTCCTCTCCTTCCTTTGCTAGATCCTTTAACTTCTTCTCTTCACCTCCTTTTCCTTGCCTCATATCTACACATGGTAGTAAGGTACATTTACCACCACCCACTTTCTTCCACTCATTTGATCTACCTCTTCCGTAGGACTCCATCCTATCTACAACCAAATTCTTCTGCTTCATAGCTCTCTCGCCACATCCTTCTAGTATCGTTTCACTCCCAGATTCATCCACAAGGTTCCTCTTCAATTCCATGCCATCCTCCAGTACAATCTTTGCATCCTTCTTTTCAGCATTGCAACTATTTACAAGAATCAAGTTCCTTACTCCCTCCTCTTTATTCTTCAAGGAAGCCAAAGTAACAATTTTCCCATCCTTCTCTACAGTAATCAGATTCCTTTTGTAATCATATATAGCTCCTCTATCAAACTGCCAAGGTTTGTGCAATAGCACATGAAAATCACTCATAGACAAAACATCACACAAAACTTCATCTCTGAAAGGTCCAATATTAAAGTTCACCAAGCACTGCTCTTTCACCTTCACTACATGATCATCTTGTAACCAACTTATCCTATAAGGAAAAGGATGTAGAAACCTCTTCAAACCAAGTTTCTCCACCATCTCCTCAAATACCAAGTTATCAATACTTCCACCATCTGCAATCACCTTACAACACTTACCTCTTGATTTGCACACAGTCGGGAAAAGATTCTTCCTTTGTGAAGTTCCAGTCTCTTCCTTGCTCTACCTCATCAAGACTCTCCTAAGCATAAGAGATTCTCCCTATTCTAGTTTTATCTCATCTAGCACTCCAGTTACCTGCTCTTCATGGATCATGAAACTCTTTTTGCTAGTTCCTTTACTTGATCCCTCAGGACACTCAAAATATTGATGTCCAGTTTCTCCACACTTGAAACATTTACCCAAGAATTCCTTGTTGCCATTTCCTCTCCTTTGTGTCTTTTGATCCAGTTATTTACTCCACTTAGATCTTGGTTCTTCACTTGTCTACTTCTCCTCCTTGTTGCTCATCTGCTTCTCTTTCCCTCTAGGGTTATTCTATTGTCTTTTCTTCACTTTATCTTCTACCTTAAGAGCATATTGGAAGGAATCCTGAATGTTAAATGTAAGGCCATTTATATACCTAGCCACTTTCTCCCTAGTCATCTCTCAGTGCCCAAATCTAATTGTCATCTTGTAAAATTCCTCAGTGTACTCTTTCTCACTCATGTCCTTCTATTTCAGGTTCTGCAACTTCTTGAACAATTCCAACTCATAGTCTTCCAGAATGAATTTAGCCTTCATCCTTGCAACCATCTTCCTCCATCAAGTGATTCTCATTTCACCATTTTCCACTCTATCCTTTTGCAACTCTTTCCACCATAAAGCAACATGTCCTTTCAACTTAGTTTATGCTAGCCTAACCCTTAGTGGGTCTCTAATATACTCAAGCTCAAAATAGTCTTCCAACTCTCCTATCTAGTCTATCAAGTCTTTTGGATTTAATGTACTAGAGAAGTTAGAAACCTCCATCCTATGAATTTTACTCACTTGTGCCACTTCTTTCAATAGCCTCTCTTCTCTCTCTTATGTCAGTCCTTCAGCCTCTTCAGTCTCAAGCTCTTTTGCAGCCTCTACATATTCATCCTCTGATTCAAGATTCCTCCTCAAGCCAACCAAGGCATTCTGGATCTCATTCCTCATCTCATTTCTAAATTCCTCTATCATCTACTCTATTCTTCTAGGGTTCATCCTTCTTGGCAGTATCTCTTCCTCTACTCAGGTGCAACTGCCTTATCTCGGCAATCTGACTACAAGGTTTCAATTTCCTCTCTCTTGGTGATCTATTGAACACACTTACAGCCTACCTCAAATTGGTGATCTATTTGCACAAGGAATGCCACAAGGACCACAACCCATTCCAAGTTCTCAACTTGCTCTAATCTTTAACAACCAACTCCACTCACAAGTCCTCTGTAGTTGTAGGTTAGATCCTCAATCTACCACCCCACAACAAATCTTTAATAGGACTTCGCAGACTCCAACAATCTTTCACAGAATGAATCTCGCTCTGATACCATCTGATGCAGTCATCGCCGGAGGGTCTTCAAATAAAACTATCCAACTATGTAGCAAGAACAACACAACGAAAAATAACTCAAGGTAAACAATGCATAACATAAACAATCTATATTGACTCAGATAATTTTCATGTACATATTCACCAGCAACATGTTAGCTTTACAGATTCGGCACGCAAGCCTGATTACACAGCATAAAACAAAACCCTATTTCGGACCTATATCCGCTCATAAAAATATTATCGTGGCTTCTAGGATCTGCCCAACACACTGCTACCTCCAAATGGTTTAAGACATTGATATATATTTATCAATCAGAGATCTAGAATGATTCACATCCGCTGTAGGTAGAGAAAAATCATAACAAATAAAATGTAACATATGGAAAATAACCAAGTCAGCCACAACAATGGTGATTGAAAAATTTAAATACAATTTTGCTATGCAGACCCAACGGAAAGATCAGACACAAGCCCAAGAACATCAGAGAATACACTGATAAGATCTACAAACAACGGGAATGATCCACAATGATCCACAATTGCCGATGAAGAACAAGTAATGTGTAGAACACAAGTCAGATTACTCCAAGGATTTACATTTGGTGAAAGCATAGAATGAGGTGTGGACCCAAAGAGAGATTTCTCATCAACCAAAGAACTTAGAATGAAGCACAAGAGGGATCCATGAATAGTTAAAATGATCTTCAAGCCCGAAAACATGAAACTGCATGCCAAAAAGGAAATAACAAGAACAATTTAAACATTTTTTTTGGGTGATGCAAGATTGCCACGACCCAAGGATGCTCCTGCATCATAAGACTTGCAAATAATAGAGCATAACATGTATTTATATTAACACCTCAAAGTGTTAATTTATTCCAAGTTATACCCCCTTCACAAACCCAACTAAAAATCCTTAACAATACCTAGCCATTAATTCTTATTGATAAAAAAATACATATGTATCTCATATAACCAATTGTTGGGATTAGGGTGTCTCAGCCTTAATAAGTCCCTTGATTAATTTATTAATTATTTAACCCTAATTTACCAATTTAATTTATTAAATGTACATAATAACATTTGTTTCTAAATTGCTAAGTCACTTTGTGGGACTAAGCAAGTAGTTAGCATCCTACATGTTGGGTGTAAAAAGGAAAAATTGTGACACATGTCAAATGGGTGCTCAATTAGGAAAAGGAAATTGTTTATATATCAAAAATTGGTGCCATGTTGATATATGTGGCAATGTAGTTTGGAAATAAGTATTGATAGGGTTCACTTGTGTGCTAGTTTATCACTTCAAAAAATCGAGGATTAAATCTTCCTCCATTTAAGTAGCCATTCTTTGAGAATCTTTAAGAGTGGCTAGAACTTCTCTT
>VDFB02270651.1:87361990-87388146 GCA_007258455.2 Sequoia sempervirens
AAGAAGACAAAAGAAGCTCCCATTACAAAGAAACAGGATGCAGTTTTTGTCCCTCTATCTTTCCTAAAACTTCTATCTCTTTCTTTTTCAAACTCCAAAAAACTCCCCCCTTACAAAGAAAGAATATGCCATATATACATAACCTCCCGAAAAGAATGTCGGCCGCCATTTTAGTGTTTACAAAATATCTTTGTGCAAAAGGGTCAGCGTCCAGATCTTTTGAATAAAGTTGGTTCTGCATTAAATGTGAATCCTTGTTGTCCACGTCAGTGAAAGATTATCCTCGGGAGAAGCATTCAGATCTTTTACAGCTACCGCATTTACTTCTGGCCCTCGTGTCCATCTTCGAACTTCCATGCTGAGCTGCCTTTAATGCCCTAAAGTGTTACCATTAATGTTGAGCTACCTTTGCCAACAAATCCCAGCTGTCACTCTGACTCATGGCCTCCTTCTTCCCTTCGGCCCTCTTCCCACTCCAGATCTGTCGATGTTATCTCCTTCTGGCAAGACTAGCTTCCTTCACCAAGACATTACACTGAAGTCGCTTCCTTTTTCCGAGAGCTCATTTCATTTTGGGGAGGCTTTGCTTGGTTGGCGAGATGTTACACTAAGCTCAACATGCAACACCGAGGGCACAAAATATATCGGCGAGACTTCATCAGGTCGGTAAGACCTTTCATCGAGCCCCTCATCTTTCAACAAGACTCCTCCCTAGTCGGAAAAACTTTGTCCCTTTAGCCAGACATCACGCCGAACTTACATCTTTTGACGAGACTTTACTCAGCCGCTAAGACTTCTCTCTGAACTACAACCGCTACACTGGTACCGCCTCACCTTTCGGCGAGACTTTCGCACGTCGGGGAGACATATGAAAACCTATAGCGATTTAAAATGTCATGGCGACCAGTGGATCCAAAATGAATCCTGTAAAACAAGTGCCTCTATTATTTCCAAAAATACATAAAATATATCATTAATATCATGCCTTCAATTTTAACAAAAAGAAACCCAACTCTAGCGGAGGTGGAACCAAGACTGAACCAAAAAAAATGACACCTAACTTTAAAACCGAGGGGGGGGGGGCTGAACCAAAACAAAAATTAGAAACAACACCGAAGAAACGAACAAGCGGAGTTGGGACCGGAACCAAATCTAACCCAGAAATGACACCCAACATCATGGCGAAATGAGGGCAAAAAGAAGCCAGGCTCGGGGCCGGTCAGATAGAACAAACCATGAGCCAGCCATCATTTCCATTTCTAAGACCCCATCCGGGATCCGCACCCTAAAGATCAAAAGAAACACCAGAAAACCCGACAACTAACCAAGTGATGGGAACCAAAGACAAAACAAATGAATAAGCGGGGAGGCTGAGTACAGGAATAAACTTAGTCGAAACTGCGTTCCGGTTTGGATTCGGTCCGAACCACCGAAAACATCAAAAAGATATGAGAGGCAGGGCCGAGAAGGAAAGAAAAAAGGAAAGGGGAAAGAAACATCCGACAAAACAAAAATAAAAGCGGATATGAAATTCGGCCGGAATAGGCTTGAACCGAAGCTTTTTCCAGTTTTAGGAGTTCGGTCTATTCAAACCCATAGACAACATCAAAGAACAAAGAAAGAAGGGAAACCCCCAAGACACGGGACACAAAACAGAGAAGGAAACGACCAACCACAGAAGAGACAAAGGGAAAGGCGGAGTCGGGGCCGGGATGGAACATGGCTCTAAAACTTTCAAGAGTTCAATGTTCTGATTTAGCCCCAAACCCGGATCCGACAGAACAAAGAGAAAAACACCTAAGGCAGAAAACCAAAGGCCCAAAGGGAAAAGAAAAGAATAAGGGGGGACCCATTTTATTCTAGAATAAAATGGGGTGGTTATGCAAGGCATAACAAATGGCGACTCGGCTAGGAAAATGGTTTAACCATTTTCAAGAAACTGAAGAATTCAGCTACCCAGAACTCCTGGTTTACGAACATCACAACTCCAGTTGGGTCAGTTTTAACAAGAAAGTCTGAGCTAGAATCCCAAATGTAAATCAATCAATGGCCACCCCTAAATCTATGTGTGTGCTTGATTGTGCGCCACTCTTTTATAAAGTCCTCTTCATCTTTCGAACAAAAATGTGCAAGATTTGAGCTACATGAGTTGATTTCCTTTAGCTGTTGTGCAATGACATCCTAGGCATTGCTCCATTGCCAGTCAGGCATCCATAGCCCCAATGGAGATACCTCTAGTTTTCTCACAACATTGCTCTACTGCCAGTCAGGCGTCCATAGCCTCGGTAGAGATACTGGAATCGCGTATTCATATTGAGTCCCATTTTCCTTTAGATAACTCTTTTCTTTTTCTTTTCTCTTTTCTCTTGGAGTTTCAGATATTTCATTCAATTTTCCTCAATATGTCAGATGCTTAATATCTAATCTAGGTTGAAAACTACCATGGACTTCATAATAGCACCTGGGAATCATATTTTTCACTCAAATCTAACAACATTATCACCCTAGGACAAATATACCATTACAAAAGGAGATGATCTTAATGATTTGTGATAGATTCAGAGGAGCTAATGAAGGTTATATACTTCGCCCCTTGTTTTCAAGACTTTCCACAACTCTTATTGACAATGAGCATAAAACAACAAGTTTAGGACAAAATCACCCAATCAACAATCATGAAAATATATAAACCACTTCTCTCCTGATGACCAAAGTATACTTGAGATAACAGCCACCATTCTAAGATGGGAAAGAACAGATAAGCCCCAAAGAATAAAACAAAACAGAAACCAAAAGGATAAAGGAAATAGAAGGACTGAAAGAAAGGACAAACAATCAAACTGCAAATTATTTACAAACAAAAGAGAAAATTACTTACACAAAGAGCAGCAAATTATTCACATAAAGAACAGAGTTATTTACACAGAGATTATTTACAAGTAGAAACTATTTACATAGATGCATCACCCAGCAAAAGGACCAACTTCATGACTCAAAATAGTGTTTAAGAAACTGCCCATTGACAAGTAGTGGAACAGGTTCTCTAGTTCAACTACTCAATCGTAAAGCATTTTCTCCTAGGATCTCAGCAATCTGATAAGGACCTAGCCAGAGCTTATCGAATTTCTGGTGACTTCCCTTCTTTTCACTGGCTTTATCCCATAACAACACAAGGTCTGATATCCTAAAAGCTTTGATTTTGACTCTTTTGTCAAACCAATGTTTGACAACAGCCTGGTGCCTAAAGAATTGTTGCAAGGCGGCATCTCTATGTTCTTCTAATTTCAACACAACAGCTAATCTTACTTCTATCCTACTGTCATTGGAGTAGAATTTTTGCATGAACTCAAGGATAGGTATTTGTAGATGGATAGGGAACACAGGCTCTTGGCCATATACCAGCTTGAATGGTGAGGTCTCTAAAGCAGCCTTAATCCTAGTTCTATCTGCCCATAACGCGAATCTCAGTTGGGTATGCCAGTCCCTAGGGTTGTTTTCTAACAATTTCTTAATTACCCCTAAAAGATTCTTATTGGTTGACTGCAACTCCATTGCCTTGTGGGTAATAGTTCGAATAATACTTTAAAACAATTTTGTGAGCATATGCCCATGAAATGAATTCAGCAGAAGAAAAGGAAGAGTCATTGTCACATACCAACACAAAGGGTACCCCAAACCTAGTTGTGATACATTCAGTGAGGAACCCAATCACTACTTTTGTTGTGCTATTCTCGCAAGGGATAGCCTCTGTCCATCTTGTGCAATAATCAGTGGCAGTCAAAATGAATTTGTGTCCTACAGAAGAGTTTGGGTTAATTACCCCAATAAAATCCAATGCCCATTGGGTAAATGGCCTTACCTCGTAGACAGGCTGCAATGGCATGGCTGGATGGCATTCCTTTGATGCAGAAATTTGACATATGTGACATGTTCTTACATTTTGATGGTCATCCTTGAACACACACGACCAGTAATAACCAGATCTAAAGATCTAATGTGCTAATGAATCTACAGAACCATGACTTGTGCCATGTTTCCCGTGAAATTCAGCGATTACATGTTTAGCCTCTTGCTGATCAAGGCATCGTAGGTACACTCCCTCAAAATTCTTCCTGTATAGTAATCCTCTTTTGAGCATATAGTGCAAGCTCTTCATTATCAGTGCCCTCCTCTGAGGTGCATTTATTCCCTGTGGACACCGATTATTGAGCATGAAACAAATGATATCAGCATACCAAGGGTCGTTTGAAAAGGACTGAGTTGTGTATTGCTGAAAAATGATGTTGTCACCAGCATCAGCCATAGATTTAGACAGGCCTAAACCTCAGACAAGTTTCATAAGGCGCATCTCTAGGTCTAACTCCTGCAAAATGGCTATCCATTTCCCTCTTCGTTCTCCCAGCTCGCTCTGCATAAGTAGAGACTTTACAGCAGCATCAGGAACTACAACAATAACCTGACTTCAGAGGATGTAGTGCTTGAATTTATTTACAGCTTGGACTAGTGCAAAAGCTTGCTTTTCAAGAGGTGGGTACTTCACCTCAACATTCTTGAATGGAGAACTCATGAGATCGATTGGCCTCTCTTCCCCCTCTTCTCTTCATTGAGTTAGGATAGCTGCACAAGAATGTTCAGAGGAAAAAGAATAAATATAGAATGGTCTCAAGTAGTCAGGGCTAGTGAGGACTGGGGCTTCCGAGGTGGATCACTTGACTTGAGAAAATGTAGCCTTTTCCTCATCACTCCACTCTACCTTGGTGTCTTTCTTCATCATTTCATTTAGTGGTTTTACAATTTTTGCAAAGCCCATGTTAAACTTCTCACGAAATTGATCTTTCTAAAGAAGGATCTCATCTCCTTCTTGCTCCCTGGCATAGCTATCTTCAGAATGGACTGAACTCGGTCTAGATTGATTGATATCCCTCTTTATGAGATTATGTGTCCCAAAATCTTCCCTTCAGAAACCCAAAACACACACTTTTTAGGGTTCAAGGAGACTCCATATTGAATACATCTTTGAAGAAATCTAGCCAAGTTTGCAGCGTGGTTCAGCCTATCTTTGGAGAATACTGTCAAGTCATCCATGTAAACGATGATGCATTTTCCAATTAGATCTTTGAATGCTACGTCCATGGCACGCTGAAAATTTTCTCTAGCATTTATCAGACCGAATGGCATCCTTCTGTATGCAAATGTTCCCCACTTTGTAGTGAAGGTTGTCTTCATTCTATCTTCATAGTTAACCATTACCTGATTGTATCCAGAATAACCATCCAAGAATGATATCATTTGAGATCCATTGATAGTCTGCAAGATCTCATCTAGAGAAGGAAGTGGGTAGTTATCTTTTTCTGAAGCTCTATTCAGATTTCTGAAGTCGACACATAACCTAATCTCCTCATTTTTCTTACGGACTAGCACTAAGTTAGCCACCCATGTTGAATGGAGTACATGCAAGATTATCCTTGCAGAAAGAAATTTCTAAACTTCTTTAAGGATCAATGGTTCAATCAGGGTGTTGACAGGGCGATGTTTCTGTTGGAATGGTTTAGCTTCGAGCTTCAGAGGGATGGTATGAGTCATTATAGAAGCATCAAATATCTTTAGGTCTTTGTATCCCCAGGCTATTGCAGCAATATCTTTCTTCAATTCCCGCAATATGTCTTTTCGTATTGTTTCGGGGCAGACTTTCCCTATGTAGACATTTCTTTCAAGGCCAGAATCAGCTAGGTTAACAATTTCATATTCACCTCCTTTATCTTCAGCTGATATCTTCTCTCGAGCCCTTGGGTCTGAATCAAAAATCCTTTCTAAAGCCACCATTCCCTTGGGAAGGCTGTTACTTTTTAAATTGAGGACCCCCTTTGTAGCACAATCTTTAGGGTTCTAATCTCCTCGATCCCTATTGGACTCATCAATGATCTACCCTTCAAAAACATCTGAGTTTGCTAGAAAAGCAAGAATATGTCGATCATCATTAAAGACTTGCAAGTTCCTGACATTATCAGGAACAACAAGGGTGGATATCAATTCCACTGAGAATTTCTTAAGCCTGGAGCCTTGCATGGGTTCTAGGGTACTTGCAGCAACAGCCAATGAATTAGCTATCTGGTTTTCTTCTCTAGGGATTAAGCTAATCCCAAAAGCATCAAAGTCTTCAATTAAGTTTCATACCCAATTTCTATAAGCTGCCAGCCTTCTATTGTGACATGTGTATTGGCTGTGCACTTGCTTGATAACAATTTTTGAATCTCCCTTGACCATCAAGGATGTAACCTTCTTATGTGAAAACATCAGCCCCCATGCCAGAGCTTCATATTCTGCTACATTGTTAGTGCACCCAAACTGCAGCCTGTAAGAAGCAAAGAAGGTTTTCCCTTTCGTGCTGATTAGTTCAATCCCCACAGCACAACCTATCTTGGATTTGGATCCATCAAATGTGAGGGTCCATAACTGACCATGGGATGGGGTTGATCCTTTGGAGGTTATTGTGGGTATTTGGATAGGATGAGCCAGAGGTGGGGCTGCTTGATCTTTTACATAAGACATAGGGAAAGGGTGTTCGACAGTTTTTTTAGGTACACTTTCCAATTCCTACACAACCATATCATATAACCTATGGCTATCCTTCTGACAGTCACCTGTGTCTTTGGTCAACCCCTTGGGTTTTGGTATACTCGTGAGTACAGGGGTGTTGAACCAACCTTGGGGTTGCTCCTCATCAATATACTAATTCGGAAATGTGTCTAGAGTAGGTTCAATTTGAGAAGGAGCTTCCTTTGAAGGTATCCTACCCCTGGTTAACATTATTGCTTCATTGGCTTCAAATGAGAAGTGGTCTGTAACGATCTCAAGGTGACTTAAGCTAACTTCCCCAGCTTGGGAAACATGACATAAAATGTCCATGCAGGGTTGGCAAGTCAATTCAGGATGATTTTGGTAATGCACCCTACACCAGTTAGGGAGGAGAAGACTCTACATATTAGTACCTTCCCCTAAGACTAGTTGATCCTGCTATAGCTTCTTGATCAATGCTTGTTGGTTTTCATTAATCACGGAATCAGGGAACTTTTGTATTGGCAATTCTTTAGGATCGAGAACAAAGAAGGTTAAAATTTCCTCTCTTTTATAAACCCCTATCCTAGTTTCAAAGTAAGCTACCTCATTAGGGAAATCATATTCAGTAATGATATGCTTGAGGTGAGGTTCACTTTCAATCCTTATCTGCATAGGAATTCCCCTCCATGGTAACCACATATGTGAAAATTCGAGGGAGAGATATCCCCCTATACCTTTCATCAAATCTCTACTCAACGACATACCATAGGTCTCAGGAATGTCTGCTACTTGAATGTCTATGTTGGTTTGAATCCTAGGGTCTGACCCTACTTGGACATGTATGTTTCTTAACTCTCCCACTACATTAACCTCTTTCTTGTCAAGTTGGATGACCTTCTTATTTTTTTGGACAGGGTACAACCCCAACTTCTTGCATATAGAAAAAGGCATAACATTGCCTAAAGCTCCTTAATCTAATAGACAATTATGTAGGTTCTTCCCACAGATTCTTAAGCTCAAAAGAAATGGTGGAGTACCTACCTTACTTCTGTACAAGGTTGTGTTCATGTCTACAGTAGGGGCTACCTTGTTTTTCCTTTTTGATTTATTAGCTTGCTCTAAAGCTTTCAGCACTATCTCCCATTGAGCAGGGCACCACTTTAAGATGTCAAAGTATGACAAAGAAGTTTTTTGTTTCTGCATCTCAGAAAAAATATCAAATTTTGTGTTGTAGCTTGCATTACCTTTGAAAAAACTAGAAGGATTACCTTTGAAATGGAATTCAGGTGGACCTTTTGGTGGAGGATGGTTATTATTAGTACTTTGATTTGGAGGCACCATGTGATTAGGTGGTGCTGATGTGGTGAATGGACCCTTATTTTGATTTCTTAGGAAGTGCCCTCCCTTTGTTTGAAAGGCTTGGGCATCATACATGTCTTCCTCTGGTTCATTCTCACTCTGCATTGGGAATGAGGGTTCTTCTTCAAAGAGGTCATAAGTCATTGTTGTATCCACTGAATCACCTCCTTTGTTTGGGTTCCCTTGGAATGTTTGGGTATCTTCCTGTGCCATCTTGACAATTTTCTCCATTTCAGGGTAGTTCACCTCAGAATGAGTAGTAGTATCATGCAGCTTGCACTAGTTGGTCATTAAATTAAGGTCAACCACATTTGCAGTATGTGACCTCTCCTCATTACCTTGATAATTGTGGGAAACTCCACCATTGTTGGGCCCTGTATTCCATTGTCGGTTGTTATTTGGTCTCTAGTTGTATCCTCTATTTTGGTTTTGATATCCTTGGCTAGAGGAGTTTTGGCCTTGATAACCCCTTTGGTTATAATTGTTATGATTCTGATAATTACCATGATTGTTATTGTTATGATAATTACCTTTGTTCTGAGAAGGGTTCAATCTAAGCTGAGCCATGTCATTTGTAACTTGAGACAGTGTTTTCTTCAAGGTTTCTACTTTGTTTGTGAGTTGAACTGTCTTTTCACTTTCAACAGCCTTAGCAACAAGTGGCTGATCAACATGACTCGGTGTTCCAATTTGGTTATGGTGACCATGGGGACTTTGAGGAACCTGTGACTGTTGAAAGAAGTCAGGAGCTCCACTAGCGAAGAATGGCATAGGAGGTTGAGTTTGCAACTCAGGCATAGGTCCATAATGGGAAGGAAACATTCCCAGGATAGTATTAAACAGAGGCATTGGGATATGCATCTGATATCCTATTGGGGGGAAACCTCCTCCCAAACTTCCTTGTTGAGAGCTAATCTGTTGTTGCAGCTTGATAGCTAGATGATAAACTTTGGATAGAGAATCAATATCAGCTGGTTGATAAGTTTTTTGCAGGAACAAGCCAAGCAAGGGGTCTATAACTCTAAAGTAGGCTTGAATGGCACTATTCTCAGTGACTAGATATGGGTCTTGCAATCTCTTATACATTCGTTGGAACCTGGTATTAAACAAAGGAAAAGGTTTAGTTGGCTCCTTCCTGATAGTAGAAAATTGGTGGAACAAAATGGCGGGATCCACGTAGATTCTGAACTGATTAATGAAAGCATTCTCTAAGTCTATCTAGCTCAGAATAGAATGTTGAGGGAGATTCAGGTACTAGTTGTATGCAATATCCCCTAAGGAATAAGGAAACAACCTACAAACTACATCATGGTGAGCTATCTGAGCTTTGGTACAAGCATCCTTGAAAGCTTGTATGTGCTCCTCAGCACTCCGTGATTCGCCATGAATGTACTTGGGACAAAATTTCTTAGGGCTCTTAGGCATATCATGGAAACCTCCAGGAATAGTCCCCAATGGAGAGGGATTATTCTGAAAGAACGCCATTGGTGATGGTGGTTGAGCCAGCGGTTGGATGGGTCAAACTAGCTATGATGACAATTGGGATGGATTTGGTGGTGGATTGATAGGTATCCATTGGGGTATTGGTGAAAAACCTAGTGGAGTGAGCGGAGCTGACAAGGGTGGTATGATGGTTGCCCTAGTTTTGCAAACCTTGTGTCTTGTTGGGGTCTTGAGTTCTATCAAAGGTGATGGATTTTCAGCTAATCGAAGAACTCTATGGGGCTTCTTTGATGAGAAAAACCCAGTGTTATCCAGTTTTCTCTTTTGGGCCCTCCTTCTAGCGCTAGTTCTGTTGACGGGTCTCAAAGACACAACAACGTACAAACAGAATATTGCTACTATGTTTCTCCTGAAAGAGAAAGATGATCACATAGATATCTTATCTCCCAAGGTCTTTGTAGTTGGTTCTCAATTGTGCTAATTTCACTCAATGGTTGATGTGAACTATAATGTTCAAGGGGCCTACTGGTGTTGGGCTTGTGGATTTTTCTAAGATCAAGCATGAATTTAAACCTACTTTAACTAGGGTTTTTAAAGAAACATAAAAAGATAGATCAAGGTTTTGGTACTGAAAAGAATGATAATTCATCTAACTTAACCAGACTTGTTACCTTTCAAAGAATTGCTAACTAAAATTGAAGAACACAATTAACTTGTGATTAACACACAGTTGCATTCATCCATAGTGCTGATTTCAACAACTGGTTATAAGTTACCATGTAAACAAAACACAAAATAAGATTCCATTCCTTGAAAGCTTTCAAAATAAAATGATTAACTCAAGATAAATACCATTCTGGAACACAATATGAAGTAGATTCAAATCTGGTTGCTCCTACTCTCGGTGAAACAGAAAAGCAACATTTACAAATCTGGCACAATCACTAGTGTACAAAAAACCTATGTCTTCAGATTGTTTCCATCTACACTAAGAAATATTGAGGGATGCATTACTTTCTATGCTAAATCTAACTCCTAACTAAGAAGACAAAAGAAGTTCGCATTACAAAGAAACAAGATGCAGTTTTCATCCCCTCTATCTTTCCTAAAACTTCTATCTCTTTCTTTTTCAAACTACAAAAAACTCCCCCCTTACAAAGAAAGAATATGCCATATATACATAACCTCTTGAAAAGAATGTCGCCCCACGTTTTAGGGTTTACAAAATATCTTCCTCCAGAAGGGTCGGCATCTAGATCTTTTGAATAAAGTTGGTTCTGCATTAAATGTGAATCCTTGCTATCCACGTCGGTAAAATATTTTCCTTAGGAGAAGCCTTCAGATCTTTTACAGCTACCTTATTTACTTTTGGCCCCCGTGTCCATCTTCGAACTTCCATGTTGAGCTGCCTTTAATGCCCTAAAGCATTACCATTAATGTTGAGCTACCTTTTGTTGGAGTTAAAATGACACTGAGAGGGGGGGGTGAATCAGTGTCTTAACAGATTTGACCAATTTTCACAAATTCAAAAACCATAGCTCAGATATTATCTCAATATACTTTGATTAATGCATTCATGAGTTGAATGCAATCATTCAAAAACAGAATTGAGAAAAGTAATAACCAAACAGTGAACTGAAATGATCAACAACACAGTCAAGTAAAGGGAACTCAGAAGAACAAGAAGACTCAAGATTTTACCGAGTGGAAAACCCTCCTAGGGTATAAAAACCACTCCCTAAATGCCTTCCAAGCTTAATCTTTTAAAAAAAAATTCACAATGCCTTATAGGCTGATTTTTAAGCACCCACTCAAGGAGCACCAACCCCTCATTTAGAGATATCTATCTCAAGGAGTACCAACCCCTCAAATTATACATTTGAACAATAAAAATATCTCAGAGGATCTCTTTGTTTTCAGTCAAGCTCATAACTCTCTATTTTCCTCATCTACCTAATAAGTTTTTGACACGGCCAAAGAACAATATTCCCGGATTACAATCAAAGAGCTTTTACAGTTTTCAATGCTGGTATTTATTTACATTTCAAGTATGTATGTTGTGAGGAAATCTTCAAAAAACATTTTTCACAAGATTCTCAGATTCTCTTGTTGATTTTTGAATATAAAGCTGAATACTGACAGACTGTCGATGATGATATAAATCAAGAGTAATGCTTATCCAAAGAGCTGCAAATCATCCCAAAAAAAATAAAAAAATGCAATAGCTCAAAAAGAAACTCAATGAATATTCAGTTATGTAACTGTTCTGAGATTTGATGCCAATCCATGAAGATGACTACTGAGTTTTGAGTCTTAGACAACCATATAGTTCTTCCGAAGGCAATTGCACCGCTAGACATTCCTCTTAGTTAACGCTTTCGCCATGAGACATCAGAGTCGGGAAAAACACATAAGGAAAACATCATGTCTCATCGATAGGCTTCCTTAGAGTATTATTCATTCGTTGAGACATCAGCAAGTCTCTCACTGAGATCTCCTTTAGTTTCATTCACTATCGCTATGACTAAACAATATCGGAGAGACCTCTTGCAGACTTCATAATGTTTTTCTGAGAGTCACTTGATACACATTGTCGCCATGACAATTCAATACCTATGCCGAAGACCTTTGTCATTTCCAAGTCGCCAAGGCAATACATAGTCGGAGAGACGTTATATAGACTGCCCCTTGTTTTTCTGAAACATCCCGAGCTCACCCTAGATTGCCAAGACAGTATCAATCTCACACCGATGGAGATCTTTGTTCTATCGGTGAGACACAAGGTATTTGTTAAGACCTTACTCCGAAGAAAGTATCTCTCACCGATGAGCCTTTGATAGAAAACACCTTGTGTGATGTCTCTGTAACATAATAGTTCTTCTGCCGATGCACCCTTCAGTCTTTTGAGGGTCCCTATAACATACCAATATTGGGGAGACCTCTCATAGAAAGCTTCATGTCATACCGAAAAACCTTCATTTACTCGGAGTCGCTGAGACAGGATAGATCATATGCCGACAGAGTTCTTTTATGTTCCATCGAAGAGACCGGAGGTCACTCGCCGAGACCTCTTGCCAAAAACCCTAGCTCTTACCGAAGAGACTACCTTTATGTTTTCGGTCGGTGTAACAAATTGAATTCACCAAGACCATATAACGATGCCACAACTCTCGCCGATAGACATCCACATGCACTAGTCGGGGAGACAATATGATTCCAAGTTTCAGGTTCGGATTTCATTCTGAACCCGCCTCCAACAACATCCAAAAAGATGACAAACACAGAAAAAGGAAGAAAAAGGAAAGGGGGAAAACATACCCCGAACAAAAAAAAAGGAATTAAAGGAAAAGAATGGGACACGTGGAACCGGAACCGGAACCAAACCTGAACTAGAAACTTTTCCAAGTTTCAGGTTCAGATTCCGTTCCCAACCCGCCTCCGACAACATCCAAAAAGACAAAAAAAGAAGGGAAACCCCCAAGACACAGGACATAAAATGGAGAAGGAAATGACCAACCACAAAAGAGACAAAGGGAAAGGTGGAGTCGGGGCCGGGATGGAACACGACTCTGAAACTTTCAAGAGTTCATTGTTCCGATTTAGCCCCGGACCCAGATCTGACAGAACAAAGAGAAAAATGCCTAAGGTAGAAAACCAAAGGCCCAAAGGGAAAAGAAAAGAACAAGGGGGGACCCATTTTGTTCCAGAATAAAATGGGGTGGTTATGTAGGGCATAACAGTTATGACTCTAAAATGTGGCTTTCTGAGCATAAGGCTTGTTGTTGGTTGGCTATTTTAAAGAGTGTGCATGGTCTCAAAATTTCTAAAAATGATAATATTTTGGGTGTTGGGAGTTGGGTTGCCTTGCCTACCCTTGGCGTGGTTGATGTTACCATTGAAGTTGACCTAGACTGGAGGATGTTCATCTCTCAAATTGATGACCATGGGGATTTGTTAGCTAATGCCAATTATTGGCATTGTTCCTATTATGTTTCTTGATATGGATGCCCTGCTCTTTTTGTTGGTTGGTTTTTATATTCCAGACTGCTATTTCCAAATAGCTTTGTTATGGTTTTGGACTACCTGGTATATGGTGGACTTGATAAATGGTCTTCGTGATTTAAAGAACTCCTGTAGTAATCTCTTGTTTTTTATTAAGTACAGTGGTTCTATGGTTACAGTTATGTTTTTTGGCCTCAGTGCCTCCCTGGATATGCTATTTCTTGATGTTTGTTGGAAGTGTTGTTTTACCCACCCTATTTTCTTCTTTTAAGTTCTAGTTGTAACCACGGGATCAGGGCCCTTCCCCTACTTATCTAATCAAAAACATGTTGGATGTAAGGACAATTTTCTTTCCACACCTACATGGGGTAGAGCAACTTTATACATAAGTGGGAAAAATTCCTGACATTTCATGAAAGATATGCAGTATCTCAAAATTTTCTCAACACTCCATGTAAGATATGCAGTGTCTTATAATTTTTTGAACACTACATGTAAGATATGTAGTGTATCATAATTTTACTAACACTACATGAAATATATATGTAGTGTCTCAAAATTTTCCCGACACTGCATATAAGATATGTAGTGTCTTAGAATTTTCCTAATACTGCATGTACGATATGTAGTGTCTCAGAATTTTCCTGACACTGCATGAAAGATATACAGTGTCTCAGAATTTTTTCAACACTGCATGAAATATGAGAATGTTCTAAAATATGATATGGAATTAAATTTCAACAGTCCCCATATGTAGAAAAATGAGTAACTCCAGAAACAAAACCTTTAAAAATCTTAACCTTTTGCAAATTTTCAAAAGGAAAAAAAAGGAAATGCTCGAAATCACTTTTCGAGGCTTTTGACCACACACAAGGGAAAGTAGGATTTGCCTCATTTTTCATGCTTAGAGAATGTAGGCTATGAAACATATAATATTTGTAGGTGTTATCCCATGAAGTGAGTGTAGTTTAATTTGAGGGTAACAACTAGCTCTAACTAGGGAGCTTCCTTCGATCATCCTTTGAAATGATTGAAGGGAGAAGAATCCTAGACTCTAAGTTCCTTCATCCTTCCATTGGGTTGTAGAGTTAGGTGACACAAATAGACACAAAAATGACAAAAAGACAAATACATGAAAACTATACAAATATTTACAAAATTATCTGATGCCTCACTAAGTGAGGAGATTCAAATGTTGTCCATTGTGAGGCAGTGAAAATGTTGTCCTATCTTGGTAATGCCAGAAGAAAACTGTTCTCACCAAAAAATTGGTGAATTGTGAAAGGTCCTCTCCACAAGGAATCAAACCTTTCATGCATTCCTTTTGGTTCTCTTCTTTTGTCCAAAAATGCATCATACAATCTCTTAAGCCAGGATCCTGAACACAATTGTGATAATTCCTTAGCCTTTCATTTTTTGTTTGGTACAAATTACTTACCTGAAAAAACAAACAACTTGACATCACCTTAATCATGAGGATTTTTAGTTTATTTCTTATGTGCAACCTCCATCCCTAACAACAATGCCTCATATTCTACAATGTTATTAGTATCATCAAATTGTAGTTTAAAAGAAAAAGGGAATATTTTTCCTTGTGGAGATATAAAAATAGTTCCCACTCCAGATCATGTGGAAGAGCAAATTTCATCAAATTCTAAAGTGAAAACATCATTTTAACTCCCAATGTTGATGGTTTCAAAATATGAGATCTCTTCGTTTGAAGAAGTTTCACCATCTAAAAAAGATATTATGTCTGAAGAATATTCTCTATCTTAAGCAAATGAACCATTAGTTTCCTACTCTTTACTTGAATTATTATCTAAGGAACTAGAAGCTTCCTCATTTTGTAAGTAATATGTGCCCATTCCTAAAGAGTCAAAGACAATTTGAGACTTTGGGTCATCAAATTTTGTTACAGAAAACTATGATTCCTTTTCCATAAATAGCTTTTGCATAACACCCTTTATGGGTATTCTAGCCTTGGACCAATCCATATTGATTTTTCCCCCAATGTCTTTGCAAAAGTTGTATCCCAACTTGGGGATGCTCTTGCATGCGGTATGGGAAAGTTCATGTAAAGGTGCCACCAAACTCAAAGGACCAAAATAATTACCCCAAGCACCGTGAGGTGGTTGAGCTGCCATTCTACCTTGATTGAATGAAGGGATAATATACTTTTGAATCAGTGAAATAGAAAAATATCTTTGAATATTAGAAGCTTCACTTGGAATAGGTGATCTTACACTTTGAGGAGGAAAACTGCGTGTTTGTTGTAGAGGATATCTCATCCTTTGGGGAATAATATCAAAGTTATGTTTCCTCAATAGTTCAAATGTAGGATAAATTTGACCTTATGCCCTTTGACCATGTGTGTAACTTCTTTCTGCTAGAATGCAGTCTTTGAAATGAAAAGAAAAACAACAATAAAAAGATAACTACAAACATAGTAAGAAATTGATATACTTCAACCAAAATCATGAGGCTTGGTTGAGTATTTATACTCCCTAGTAGAGTTGCCAAAAAATTGTTGGGAGAATATTTTGTAATCACTTGATTATTTACAAAATGGTGATTTCAACTATAGCTATGATGAGATTTTTATCTCTCCTCTCAAAAATCAGATGGCTCCCTTCTTAATGCTCTCTAAACCAACTAGTAACTAACCTATATTATGTACACTAAATTTATCCATTGGGTGTTATAGTCATCCTATTCTCTTTTTTTAGAAAAGAAGTTTTTCTTCTTACAACAATACTACTACGATAAGTAATCCACTTCAAAGTATTATTTAGATTTTGCAATAATAAAAAATATCCAACTTGATTAAACATAAGAGTGATAAAAAAGATACTAGTGATTTCCATACCTTGAAAACCCACAAAATCCCAAAGACTTTTGTTGTTTCCAATGATGATTCTTAAGATAAAATGTGAAGCATGTTGCAACTCAAAGAATTCAACATACACTACCAATAGATCCACAAAACGTTGCAAATAGCCTGCAGCCCAAAGTCTCCAAATTATTAGGAAAGTTCACACACTAGAACATAAACTCCAAATATAATGATGTAGCACAAATACTATCAACATCTATTTTGAATTCCCTTTCATATATGAAATATAACACCACTTAATCAACCAATTGCAAGAAAATGTAGGAATAAGGATGTAAGAACAATCTTACATGTAACAAATAAGATCTAAAACAAAGGTTGGATGCAAAATTCACTTCTTTTATTGATTGAGTTTTAATATGCACATTAAACACAAAGTCTCAATATATTTCTCAAATGGGCAGCACTTTGCTTCAAAAGATAAAAGGTTCTTAATATAGGGAAACTCACTCATATATAAAGGAGAGTTGAGAGTAAAAATAGGAAAAGTTAAACTAACTTGACTTATTCAACAATAGAGTTCTATTTGATTTAAGACTTCTTTGTGTTTACATGTAATTACATATGTATAAAAATACATGCAAAATGTCATCAACTAATTACATAAAAAAAATGTTGAAAATAAACTAATGTGATAAAGGCACATCCATCATTCTTCATTGTCTTTCTCCAAGAATTCTTCATATTTCTTTATGGCCGCTTGGACTTCTTCATCATTAGGACCTAAGGCATGCCTAGAGATGGCAAGAACTTGTGTGACTAAGTCCTTGATGGTGTTGCAAACATTTTGATGCATTTCTAGAACTACTTTCAAATTATCCAAAGTGAGCTCAATATCCATCAACATGTCAATTGAAGCTATTGAGGAAGCTTCGCCTTCAAATTACTTCTACATCATTGTTGTAAATTCTTAGATAATTGTCTTAGTGGGAAGAACTTTTTGTAATGCATTTCTTGCTCGGTGACAAATATGACATTTGTGGAACAACAAGAAATTGGTCAAAACTACACAGGAATCTAGACACAAAAGATTTGAATGGAATGCAAGAGTAGTTGCAAAAAATTCATATTTTTAGTGTTAGAGAAATATAGGGTTTTAGGCACTCATGGGAAAAAATTGAGCTTCTACATGTGTTTAGGAAATTTAGATGCAATGGTGTATAAAAACTAAGCTCTTGCAAAATTAATTTGATGGCTTGAATGCAAAGGTCAATTTTTTTTTATCTTTTGCATGGGGTATTAAAATTCAAATGTAATGGCTCAAAAATTCTGAGGTATTTCATGTTGGATGTAAAGGTGGAGAAGTTTTGAGCTATTACATGGGACATTTCACTTTAGATACAGAGGCATAAAAAAATTATGATCCAACACAAGGGAAGGATAGTCAAATGCAAAAGAAAAGAAAAATTGAGCTATTGCATGTTACTTAGTAACTTGGATGTAATGGTGATAAATTTTTGAGCTACTGCAAGTGACTTATGGTTGAGATGAAAAGGTGGAGAAAAACTTTGCACCTGAATGGGATATGATAGTTTGGATGTAGAGGCATGAAAATTTTGAGCCACTGGATCAAGGTAACATGTTGGATGTAAGGGTGGAGTTTTTTCCTACCCCTACATGGGGTAGAACAACTTTATGCATAAGTAGGAAAAATTCCCAACATTACATGAAAGATATGCAGTGTCTTAGAATTTTCCCGAAATTTCATGTAAGATATGTAGTATCTCATAATTTTCCCGACACTAAATGTAAGATATGTAGTGTCTCAAAATTTTACCAACATTGGATGAAATATATGCAATGTCTTAGAATTTTCTTGACACTGCATGTAAGATATGTAGTGTCTCTAAATTTCCTCGACAATGCATGTAAGATATGCAATTTCTCAAAATTTTATAGACACTACATGAAAGATATGTAGTGTCTCTGAATTTTCCCAAAACTACATGAAAGATATGAAGTGTCTTATAATTTTCTTGACACTATATGAAATATGAGCAAGTGCTCAAATATGCAAGGGCACTGAATTTCAGTGCTCATGCATATGCAGAAAAGTGACTAACTCCAAAAGTAAAACCTTTGCAATTTTTAACCTCTTACAAATTTTCAAAAGGAAAAGAGAGGAAATGCTCAAAATGACTTTTCAAGGCTTTTGACCATGCATGAGGGAAAGTAGGATTTTCCTCATTTTGCATGCTTAGATAACACAGGCTGTGAAATAGACAAGTTTTGTAGGGGTTATCCTATGAATTGAGCACAGTTGAATTTTAGGATAACAATCCACACATGTGCAACAAAATAATTGCTACGTAATTTCTCACAACAAGTCACGATAACTCTTGCAACTTCACCACAACTAGACATGTCAACATGAACCTTTATGAAGTAGCCATAGAAAAAAGAGATAAGATGATGTAGTCATGGCTGGAGGGTCTTCAAAGAAAACTATCCAACCATGCAGCAAGAACAACACAGTGGAAAATAACTCAAGGTACACAATGCATAACAGAAACAATCTTTATTGACTTAGAAAAT
Organism: Sequoia sempervirens; assembly: GCA_007258455.2. Lineage (NCBI taxonomy): Eukaryota > Viridiplantae > Streptophyta > Pinopsida > Cupressales > Cupressaceae > Sequoia > Sequoia sempervirens. The sequence continues at coordinate 87,380,781 of VDFB02270651.1, forward strand.
TTTCATGTACATATTCACCAGCAACATGCCAGCTTTACAGATTTGGCATGCAGGTCTAATTACACAACATAAAACAAAACCCTATTCCAAACCTATATCCACTCATAAACTTCTTATCGCGGATTCTAGGATCTACCTTGCACATTGCTGCCTCCAAATGGTTTACGACATCAATATATATATATATATATATATATATATATATATATATATATCAATCGGAGCTCTGGAATGATTCGCGTCAGCCACGGGTAGAGAAAAATTATAACAAATAAAATGTAACATGTGCAAAATAACCAAGTCACCCACAACAACGGTGATTTACAAATTTAAATGCAATTTCACGGCGCAAACCCAATGGAAAGATCGGACACAAGCCCAAGAACATCAAAGAATACATCGATAAGATCCACAAACAATAGGAATGATCCAGAATGATCCAAAATCACCGAAAAAGAACAAGTAACGTGTAGAACGCAAGTTGACTTACTCCAAGGATTTATGTCTGGTGAAAGCATAGAATGAGGTGTGGACCCAAAGAGAGATCGTTCATTGACCAAAGAACTTAGAATGAAGCACAAGAGGGATCCACGAACAAAAGAAATGATCTGTAGGCCTAAAAACATGAAACTGCATGCCAGAAAGGAAATAACAAGAACAACTTACACATTTTTTTTGGGTGATTTAAGATTTCCATGACCCAAGGATACTCCTACATCAAACACCCCTGGTGAGAAAAGATGTTCCATGAGAGGAACTCATGAACATTTGACAGGAACTAGGACGTGGATCCCATGCTCATTCTTGATCCAAATGTCTTCTTTGTCTATATACTTTTATTCCTCCTAACCTCCTCTCCTTCCTTTGCTAGATCCTTTAACTTCTTCTCTTCACCTCCTTTTCCTTGCCTCATATCTACACATGGTAGTAAGGTACATTTACCACCACCCACTTTCTTCCACTCATTTGATCTACCTCTTCCGTAGGACTCCATCCTATCTACAACCAAATTCTTCTGCTTCATAGCTCTCTCGCCACATCCTTCTAGTATCGTTTCACTCCCAGATTCATCCACAAGGTTCCTCTTCAATTCCATGCCATCCTCCAGTACAATCTTTGCATCCTTCTTTTCAGCATTGCAACTATTTACAAGAATCAAGTTCCTTACTCCCTCCTCTTTATTCTTCAAGGAAGCCAAAGTAACAATTTTCCCATCCTTCTCTACAGTAATCAGATTCCTTTTGTAATCATATATAGCTCCTCTATCAAACTGCCAAGGTTTGTGCAATAGCACATGAAAATCACTCATAGACAAAACATCACACAAAACTTCATCTCTGAAAGGTCCAATATTAAAGTTCACCAAGCACTGCTCTTTCACCTTCACTACATGATCATCTTGTAACCAACTTATCCTATAAGGAAAAGGATGTAGAAACCTCTTCAAACCAAGTTTCTCCACCATCTCCTCAAATACCAAGTTATCAATACTTCCACCATCTGCAATCACCTTACAACACTTACCTCTTGATTTGCACACAGTCGGGAAAAGATTCTTCCTTTGTGAAGTTCCAGTCTCTTCCTTGCTCTACCTCATCAAGACTCTCCTAAGCATAAGAGATTCTCCCTATTCTAGTTTTATCTCATCTAGCACTCCAGTTACCTGCTCTTCATGGATCATGAAACTCTTTTTGCTAGTTCCTTTACTTGATCCCTCAGGACACTCAAAATATTGATGTCCAGTTTCTCCACACTTGAAACATTTACCCAAGAATTCCTTGTTGCCATTTCCTCTCCTTTGTGTCTTTTGATCCAGTTATTTACTCCACTTAGATCTTGGTTCTTCACTTGTCTACTTCTCCTCCTTGTTGCTCATCTGCTTCTCTTTCCCTCTAGGGTTATTCTATTGTCTTTTCTTCACTTTATCTTCTACCTTAAGAGCATATTGGAAGGAATCCTGAATGTTAAATGTAAGGCCATTTATATACCTAGCCACTTTCTCCCTAGTCATCTCTCAGTGCCCAAATCTAATTGTCATCTTGTAAAATTCCTCAGTGTACTCTTTCTCACTCATGTCCTTCTATTTCAGGTTCTGCAACTTCTTGAACAATTCCAACTCATAGTCTTCCAGAATGAATTTAGCCTTCATCCTTGCAACCATCTTCCTCCATCAAGTGATTCTCATTTCACCATTTTCCACTCTATCCTTTTGCAACTCTTTCCACCATAAAGCAACATGTCCTTTCAACTTAGTTTATGCTAGCCTAACCCTTAGTGGGTCTCTAATATACTCAAGCTCAAAATAGTCTTCCAACTCTCCTATCTAGTCTATCAAGTCTTTTGGATTTAATGTACTAGAGAAGTTAGAAACCTCCATCCTATGAATTTTACTCACTTGTGCCACTTCTTTCAATAGCCTCTCTTCTCTCTCTTATGTCAGTCCTTCAGCCTCTTCAGTCTCAAGCTCTTTTGCAGCCTCTACATATTCATCCTCTGATTCAAGATTCCTCCTCAAGCCAACCAAGGCATTCTGGATCTCATTCCTCATCTCATTTCTAAATTCCTCTATCATCTACTCTATTCTTCTAGGGTTCATCCTTCTTGGCAGTATCTCTTCCTCTACTCAGGTGCAACTGCCTTATCTCGGCAATCTGACTACAAGGTTTCAATTTCCTCTCTCTTGGTGATCTATTGAACACACTTACAGCCTACCTCAAATTGGTGATCTATTTGCACAAGGAATGCCACAAGGACCACAACCCATTCCAAGTTCTCAACTTGCTCTAATCTTTAACAACCAACTCCACTCACAAGTCCTCTGTAGTTGTAGGTTAGATCCTCAATCTACCACCCCACAACAAATCTTTAATAGGACTTCGCAGACTCCAACAATCTTTCACAGAATGAATCTCGCTCTGATACCATCTGATGCAGTCATCGCCGGAGGGTCTTCAAATAAAACTATCCAACTATGTAGCAAGAACAACACAACGAAAAATAACTCAAGGTAAACAATGCATAACATAAACAATCTATATTGACTCAGATAATTTTCATGTACATATTCACCAGCAACATGTTAGCTTTACAGATTCGGCACGCAAGCCTGATTACACAGCATAAAACAAAACCCTATTTCGGACCTATATCCGCTCATAAAAATATTATCGTGGCTTCTAGGATCTGCCCAACACACTGCTACCTCCAAATGGTTTAAGACATTGATATATATTTATCAATCAGAGATCTAGAATGATTCACATCCGCTGTAGGTAGAGAAAAATCATAACAAATAAAATGTAACATATGGAAAATAACCAAGTCAGCCACAACAATGGTGATTGAAAAATTTAAATACAATTTCTCTATGCAGACCCAACGAAAAGATCAAACACAAGCCCAAGAACATCAGAGAATACACTGATAAGATCTACAAACAATGGGAATGATCCACAATGATCCACAATTGCCGATGAAGAACAAGTAATGTGTAGAACACAAGTCAGATTACTCCAAGGATTTACATTTGGTGAAAGCATAGAATGAGGTGTGGACCCAAAGAGAGATTTCTCATCAACCAAAGAACTTAGAATGAAGCACAAGAGGGATCCATGAATAGTTAAAATGATCTTCAAGCCCGAAAACATGAAACTGCATGCCAAAAAGGAAATAACAAGAACAATTTAAACATTTTTTTTGGGTGATGCAAGATTGCCACGACCCAAGGATGCTCCTGCATCATAAGACTTGCAAATAATAGAGCATAACATGTATTTATATTAACACCTCAAAGTGTTAATTTATTCCAAGTTATACCCCCTTCACAAACCCAACTAAAAATCCTTAACAATACCTAGCCATTAATTCTTATTGATAAAAAAATACATATGTATCTCATATAACCAATTGTTGGGATTAGGGTGTCTCAGCCTTAATAAGTCCCTTGATTAATTTATTAATTATTTAACCCTAATTTACCAATTTAATTTATTAAATGTACATAATAACATTTGTTTCTAAATTGCTAAGTCACTTTGTGGGACTAAGCAAGTAGTTAGCATCCTACATGTTGGGTGTAAAAAGGAAAAATTGTGACACATGTCAAATGGGTGCTCAATTAGGAAAAGGAAATTGTTTATATATCAAAAATTGGTGCCATGTTGATATATGTGGCAATGTAGTTTGGAAATAAGTATTGATAGGGTTCACTTGTGTGCTAGTTTATCACTTCAAAAAATCGAGGATTAAATCTTCCTCCATTTAAGTAGCCATTCTTTGAGAATCTTTAAGAGTGGCTAGAACTTCTCTTCACAGAAGAAACCTTATTTCTAACAACTATTTATTGATAAAGAATCATTTTAGATTATGAGCTTTTGGTTGAGCATCAGTTGGAATACTAATTCTCAGCTTGTTGAACTTCACCACGAACTCATGCTTGGGTTTATGTGGTTCTTTCCTCATTGTTGTAAGTTAAGCCAGCAAGGTGTGAGCATCTTCAGTTGGCTTGAATCCTTCCTTGAACTTGGTTTGAAGAGTAATACACTTTGTGACAGTTCTGGCAGCAAGATTATACAACTAATCAGTTGCTACTCCATGTAAAGTTTTAATGAACAACCTTACTGATACATCCTCATGTTTCAGGCCAAGAACCCCACATACAATATAAAATGCAACAATATGCTCATTCGGGTGTTACTTTCCATCTACATAGAACTTGGGGATGTTCCTATGTGAGGTCCAATGAAGTTCATGTAAAGTTGTCACCAATCTCAAAGGACCGAAAGTGTCACCCCAAGGACCATGAGGTGGTTGAGCTGCCATTCTACCTTGATTGAATGGAGTGATAATATACCTTTGAACTGGTGAAATAGACAAAGCTCTTTGAATACTAGAAGCTTCACTTGAATAGGTGATCTTACACTTCGAGGAGGAAAACTCCTTGTGCTCTGTAGAGGAGATATCATCTTTCGAGGAATAATATCAAAGTTATGTTTCCTCAATAGTTCAAATGTAGGATCAATTTGACCTTGTGCCCTCTAATCATGTGTGTAACTTTTTTCTGCTAGAATGTAGTCTTTGAAATGAAATGAAAAATAGCAATAAAAGGATAACTGCGAACACAATAAGCAACTAGTATACTTCAACTGAAAGCATGAGTCTTGGTTGTGTATTCGTACTACCTAGTAGGGTCACCAAAAAAAATTTGGGTGAATATTTTGTAATCACTTGATTAATTACAAAATGGTGATTTCAACCATAGCTATGATGAGATTTTATTCTCTCATCTCAGAAAGGGAAGGATCCCTTCTTACTACTCTCTAAACCAACTAGTAACTAACCTATATTACGTACACTAAATTTATCCATTGGGTGTTACAATCATTCTTCTCTCTTTTTTTAGAAAAGATGTTTATCTTATTACAACAATACTATTACAATAAGTAACCCACTTCAAAGTATTATTTAGAGTAGTAATAACCAATATCCAACTTGATTAAATGTAAGAGTAATCAAAAAGATACTAGTGAGTTATGTAGCTTCAAAACCCACAAAAGCTCAAATACTTTTGTTGTTTCCAATAATGATAATTTTAAAGATAAAATTTGAAGCATGTTGCAGCTCAAAGACTTCAACATACATCACCAATAGATCCACAAAATTTTGTAAATAGCTTGCAGCCCAAAGTCTTTGAATTATTAGCAAAGTTGACACACTAGAACATAAACTCCAAACCTAATGATGTAGCACAAAGACTATCAACATTATATTTGAACTCCCTTTCAAATATGAAATACAACACCACTTAATCAACCAATTGCAAGAAAATGTAGTAAGAATGACGTAATAACAATTTTACATATAACTAATAAGATCCAAAATGAACATTGAATGTGAAATTCACCTCTTTTACTAGTTGAATTTTGATATGCACATTAAACACAAAGTCTCAAAATGTTTCTCAAATGTATAGCACTTCACCTCAAATGATAAAAGATTCTTAATATAAAGAAAATCCCTCATATATATAGAGGATAGTTGAGAGAAAAAATAGGAAAAGCTAAACTAACTTGACTTATTCAATAGTAGAGCTTGATTTGATTTAGGGATTCTCTATTTTTACATGTAATTACATATGTACAAAAGAAATGTAAAATGTCATCAACTAATTACATAAAGAAAAAATGTTGAAAATAAACAAAGTGTGACAAAGGCACATCCATCATTCTTCACTATCTTTCTCCTAGAAATTTGTTCATATTTCTTCATGGTTGCTTGGACTTCTTCATCATTAAGATCTAAGGTATGCCTAGAGATGGCAAGAACTCATGTGACTAAGTCCTTGACGGTGTTGCAAGCATTTTGATGCCTTTCTAAAACTACTTCTAGATTATCTTGGTGGAATCTTCAAATTTTGCAAATTTGAAGTGCCCATAATGGAAATTTTGCTCTGCACACTCATAAGTGCCCCTAAAAAATTTGCCTAAGTGACCTACTTTGGAGGGTCATAATTTGGAGCCAGTTGAATTTTGCGCCAAACCTCTTGGTGAGCATATTCAGTTGACATATGTGAATAGGCATGTCAATTTTCAGCTTCCCATGATGAGTTTTGATAAGGTTTGAAATGCGAAGCTAGAGGGTTTTGGGACTATTTTCACTACTGAATTTGACTGCATTTTTTGATGAACGTTTGTTGGTCATTCGACAAACATTTTTCAGAAAATCAATGAATTGACGAAAAAAAATTGTTTCTATTTTTTCGTCGAAATGTCGGCAAACGAATTAAAGTCAGAAAATAACGATCTGAGATTCACATCAGGTTTCGACATCATGATAACTCGGATGTTAAATGGAATATCGACAAAAGCACAATGTATCCTGGCAATTACGCGAAGAAATTAAATAGCCATTTACAAATGAAATGGCGAAGATGATGTCGAAACCAGCACCAAAAGTTCTTACATGTTTTGTGAAATGGGAAAGGTAAAGCGTCGAAACACGAGTTCGTCTACCATTTCATGAAATGAAATGAGGGAATGGCAAAATCAAAATAACACCAGAAGTTCATCGCCATTTTGACAAAATGGGCAAGTAGTAGCGTCAAACAACACCAAAAGTTTGTTGAAATTGCAATGAAATGGGCAAGGAGTTACGATGAAGCCTTTGCCACAGCTATAGCAACTTTGTCGGACCTTTTCAGTGATTCATTGGTAGTTTTCGTTGAAATTGTGACGAGAAAATGCAATTTAAAAAAAAAAAAATTGTTGAAATGTACCATCGCAGAGACTAATGACTAATCATACATACAGAGTGCAAGATGCATAGATGCATAGAAAAATCATTACAATTGAGATGGTTGATCATACAT
>VDFB02270651.1:87388246-87410437 GCA_007258455.2 Sequoia sempervirens
GAAGGATATCGGACTTGTATGATGAGCCTATAGCTATATTCTGTGATAATTCAAGTGCTATTAACATTTCTAAGAATCTGGTACTGCATTCAAAGACAAAGCATATATCTATCAAGTTTCACTTTTTGAGAGAGAAGGTGAGTGAAAAGGAAGTTAGATTGGAGTATGTGCCTACTAAGGAGAAGATTGCAGACATCTTTACCAAGTCATTTCCAAAGGATACTTTTGAGTATCTCAGAAGGAAGTTAGGGGTGATTAACCCTCCTAATCAAAACTAAGGATGCATTGCTTTGCATCAGTTTGTGCATTTCATAGTCATATCTTAATTCAGATTGATGTTGCAGTGGCCGCTACTTAGGGGGAGTAGTCAAATGTTCAGATGTTCAGATATTTGGTTCAGAGTTTGTGTGTTGAGAAGAGATCTTTGTCATTAATGTCAAAGGGGGAGAAGAGTAATGTGAAAATATTTCTGAGGAAGAAGAGCCTTGTGGGGAAGAAGATCATGTGAAAGAGTTGAGGAGAAAATGAGTCAGAACCTAAGGGGGAGTAAGTGTTAAGAGTTAGTTGTGTTGATGGTGTTTTTCAAATCATGTGTTTCCATCAATGCCAAAGGGGGAGATTGTTGGATGTTGTGGTTGTGTTGCTAATATGTGGTTGTCATTGATGTCAACACTATTAGCATTGATTCATTAGAAGTTGTATATGCCAAGGATATTGAGAAAATTGTAATGGAATAAGTTGCATGTTGTCAGTGGTGAAGTGAAGTTTAGTCTGTTGGTGAGTTTAGTACATTGATGATCAGAGGTTGTGGACTAAAGGATTTTTTTTTGAGTGTATCTAGTTTATCCACGTTGAGTTTTAGAGATCTGCATGAAGTTTTGATTGAGTTATGAAGATTTATATTCTGACAGTTTTTTTGTTGCTTCAGTTGGTGTCCCTGATTGAAGATGATGCGATTTCACTTAGTTTAGTTGCTGCGGATGCTTCTCTGGTGATTTGTGATGTTTGCGGATGTTTCTAGATCGTGCTCTATCTGTGTTCCACGTTCGCATTGATCATTGTGCTCATGGTTGGTGATTTTCTCTTTCGTGTTCATGTTTTTCATCTTCTTGGCCGACATGGTGGTTGTAGCGTGTTGTGGATCTTCAAGGAATAATTAATAGAGGTGTTTTGTGTTTGAGCATGTAGTTTTGGGTTTTCAATGATTTGTGGCCAACCTTGGTTGATTCACATTAATAATTGTTGTTTATTTGGGCCAACAACTCATATTCATTTTATTATTTTGTTGAAGCTGACATGTAGCGATGAAATTTCTTGTTGCGGCTATATATGAGTGATTTTTTATTCGATTTCAAGTAATGCTTGTGTGTGTGTATGTGTGAATAAAGTCTTAATCATTCAAAGGCAGAGTAGAGTGTGAAGAAGTGTGAAGAAGAGTGAAGAAGAGTGAAGAAGTGTTCATGTGCTTAACTGGAACTATGATCAGGCATTAGTAGATGCTATTTTGTCAATTCAAATCCCTACAGATGTAATCCAAATCTTTTTGTAAGGCAACGTGTCTTCCTTTGGGTGGTTAGCATTGTTGTAATTGAGTAGTGAGCTCTAGGTAGTATGCCTGAATGTATGTGCATTCCCCATTTCATTTCCTTATACTTTTAATAGGGTATAATCTTGTGGACTAACCTCCACTGTGGTTTTTCCGCTAATAGGGTTTCCACATAAAAAAAATCTTGGTGTTATGTGTGACTCTAATGTGGTGATGATTTATGCTTTCATGGTTAATACTTAGATATGAGAATAAGGTTAATAAAGTTAATAAGTCTTAAATTTCTGTGACAACTAATTCACCCCCCCTCTCAGTTGTCTGCCCTTGTGTTGCCAACAATTTTATTTAATTAATATCTTCTTACTAAATTTGAATAATTCCAAATTTTAAATTTAGTCACATGACTATAACTTTTTCCTCTTGTCACCTCATCATGTGTCTCATAAATTTAAATATCCTTAATATTTAAATTGAAATTATCTTCAACAAATTATGAAACAAACTTGAGACACTTAGTTCTCTTCCTCCATTTATTCTCTCACACTTGGCAAAGTGTTCTATTAAAGGGAACAGTCTCCTTGATTCTCTCTAACTTCTCCATCCTCCACCCTCGATCTTTCCAGCCAAAATCCTGACCGTTGGTTGCTGTCACATTAGAATATGCCTTGGAAAATCTATAAATACAGCCTCATTCTACAACAAAAGGATCCCAACTTTGAGCAATCTTACTCCACTAAATTTTCATTAGAGCATTGTGGGCATTTAGCAATTAGCATTTAGAAGCATTTCATTTAGAATCATGGCTTTATCATTAGTTGCATCTTAGTTTGCAATAGTTAATTACATCGTTTCCATATCACTTTCATCAACAACATCACAACATCATTATCATAGCATCACTCATCAATCCTGTAGTTTATCAATCATGTAGGAATAGATTTCTTGCATTTTCCAGCATTCCATTCTTCAGGTTGTCATTCTAAAGGTCATAGTGCACAAACAATTTGAGAGCCATTGTGATTTAACAAATCCTTGGAGATAGGAAACAATGGGACGACTTTAGAGAATTAGTTTGTTTCAATTTGATTAGATTTTTTATTTGAATTATGTAATATAATGTTTAATTGATTGTGTGGTTTTATTACTTATTCACATATTTTACTTCACACATAAAATGGCACCCACCATGGGGGTTAGAGCCGTTTTTAACAATTTTTGGAAAGTTTTTGTGAACAGATCTAGACGTGAACTTCTATGTAGCACATCCATGGTTCCTTTCAACGCGTATGAAACATATTTTAGTGCATCCAGTTCCTGTTATGGCACATCATGAGCATCTTTCAGCTCATCCAACTCATATTTTAGCTCATTTAGGGGTTCTTTTAGCGCATTTAGTTGATATTTCAGTGCATCCAACTCATAATTTAGGGCATACAATAGTTCTTTTAGCGCATATGTGTGATCTTTTAGTGGATGTGATTTTTTTTTAGTGCATCTAGTTTTCTTTGCAAAAACTTAAAATTCCAAGAATTGATCTATATTTTCTATTTTGTAGGTACTTTTAAACGCTGCCAAAGACAATTATTTCAAACTACTAATGGTGTTTGCAGGGGATAGAGTTGTTTTAGTGCCTTCTTTTGATTAAATTAGGCATCTAGTTTAATTAAGAGGTTAATGAACACCCTATCTATTGTTCTTGTAAAGTGATAGGCCTATGCTCTCCCCTTCGTTGGGTGACCAGAATGCCAGACTCACTCTTTCATGTTTTGATAGCACCTTTAGAAGGCCTGTTGTAGTGGGAAAAAGTACTCACCCTACAGGAATGACCTACGTGGGAATAACTAAAGCCAAGTTTTCCAACCCACTATAATCAAAAGCGAATATGAGGAAACTCACATTCAATAGTACTATCCATTGATAACGATCCCCAAAGCCTTTGTTCTAAAGTTTGGGAGGTCTCCTACGGGAGTTTATCATTTTTTTGCACCGAACGAAAACCCTTACTACAAAATTTAAGTGTAGAAGCCAACCAAGTCAGTCTTCGAACATTTTTAATATTCATAGTGCAAGGGGAGGGAAGAATCTTCCCCCAAGATACTCACCATATAACTATCAGGGATTATTGGCCAAAAGTGGAAGATTCAACTTTGGTTAAGACCCAGGAAAGGCAAAAACACGGGCACCCTCTAGGGGGTGACACAACTGTGTGAGCTGACATAGTTCTAAGATGTGGGATGTGATATTATAAGTGACCCTTGACATTAGAAAAGTGTTTGATCTATTTTATCTTGTGCTATACCTGTGGAAATCAAAGGAATCAGACTAGATTCTTGAACATACACTTTATGTTTAGTTCCTAGGCTGAAAACAACTATTTTACAACTTGCTGTTGTGTTTGGAATCATTTTTCAAGAAATCATCCATTTAAGAAAACTTAATTTCCATAATTCAAAGGCAAGAACAACCAGACAAAAAAAACCATTGATCAGAAGATTACTCCTGGAAAACATCCATTTCATTGATTCAAAGCAAAATAACTAGACAAACTGTCAAAAACACTAAACATTTCTAGTTTAGCAAATGCATTCCTTGTTTCAACACATTCACGACATTTTCTAGTGCATATAGGGAATTTTCTGGCGCATACACAACATTTTATAGCACATATAGGGAATTTTCTAGCACATTCACAACATTTTTTGGCACATCTAAGTCATTTTCCAATGCATTTAGTTCATTTTCTAGCACATTTGGGTCATTTTCTGGTGCATAGGTTCCATTTTCTAGCACATTTGCAAATCTGTTTAGCGCATTCACCTATAGAATACCAAGTTGAATCACATCTAGGGGTAGTCTAGTGCATCACTAGCTTCTTTTAGCACATTTGACCCATTTTTTGGCATGTCCGAGTCATCTTCTAGTGCATATACCCCATCTTTTAGTGCATTCTCTAGTGCATTTGATCCACTTTTGAGTTTGTTGAGTCCATTTTTTGGGGCATCTAGGGGACAATCTAGCACATCCAGGCTATTTATTAGCGCATCCATTCCATATTTTAGCGCATCTATACCCTATTTTAGTGCATCCAATTAAATTTGAACCAGAGAGTTAATTTTACAATCTATCTAACATTTGAAACTAGAATTAGGGATCCTTTTCATAACAAAATCATTCCTCAGTCACAACTATGCCTTAAACTTGATGAAATTGGTCTTTGCAAGTGAAATTCTCTTAACAAAACTAAGATCTACCATCTTAAGGTGTCTAATCATCCAACATATCTCTGATTGTTCAGCTAAGTTTCATCATCAAGATCTGTCATCCTTCATCATGAAACTATGCTGTATAATCAAATTTGACTTAGTCTCATCAACAAAATTTGTCATTCTATTTGACTTAGTTATTATCCTTGGCATTTCTCAAAAAAAGATCAAAGTTTAGTGAAATTATAACACTTGTATGCCCATTTTAACAAGATCACAAAAGAAAAAACTCAAGGAAAAAGAAATTGAAACTCAAATTACCATTCCCATTTTAACAAGATCACAAAAGAAAAAACTCAAGGAAAAATAAATTGAAACTCAAACTACCATGCCCGTTTTAACAAGATCACAAAAACAAAAACTCAAGGAAAAATAAATTGAAACTCAAACTACCATGGTTGAAGGAGAAGAAAATCAATTCCATAGATTCCACCAACTTGAAAATGATGAAATCACTGAGGAATACATTCAAACAACTCAACAAGATCCCAAATTCCACAAGTTCATGGAAAATATTTTTGAAAAAGATGGAGATAAATACTTTTTAATGCTAGCAAACCAAGGTTTGAAACTTCCTAATGACTTTGATGTTACTCAATTGAAAGAACCTCCTAAAAGAACTAAAACTAATCCACCAAACACAGATCCAATGGCTACATTAACTCATCAAATGAAAAATATCCAACAACAGATTCAAGACATGTAAAGAGCAACCGCAAAAAGATATCTGCTGCAAGACATTTTCCCATATCCTTTTGACCAAACTATCAACATGATTCCTTTTCCCAAGCATTGTGAATTTCCAAAGTATGATAAATGCAATGGTAAAACTGATCCTATATATCATATAAGGGAATTTCAAACCATGAGCTTGGAATTTGCACACGAAGAGACTTATTTGATGAGATTGTTTCCACGAAGCTTAGGCGGCCATTGCATGTAATGGTTTTCAAAACTTCCACCAAGTATTAAGTCCTTTGAAGAGCTGGTTAATAAATTAATCACCCAATATTCTTACAACATCCAACACGAGATAACCATGAAAGACCTTTGCAATGTAAAAAAGAAAAAGGATGAATCATTTCTCATTTTTTACAAAGATGGAGAATATTTTTTGCTAGATATGCTTGTCCCATACTTGAAAAGGAAAAGATGGAAATCTTCATTGACAATCTAAATGATGAGATGAGCTATAAAATTGAATTGCAATGTCCACCCACCTTTGAGAAAATGATTGAAAATGGACTCAAAATTGAAGAAGCCTTCGTCAAAAGAGGAGTCTTAAAAATCTATAATGAAGGAAACAACTCAAGAAACTCTTCCAATCATTATAACAACAATGATAAACCAAAATTATGACAAATAAATAAAAATGTTGGTAACAATGATGTTGTAGTTGAGACACAAAATGCAAAACCGGTCTTTAACTTGAAAACTGCTGCCTCTAAAAACAATCCAAACAACAATCAAAACACCAATAGAAACACCAATCAAAACAACAATCAAAACAATACTAAATCTAAACCACCACCATATCGAACATCCTCAAATCGAAGAAGATTTACACCTTTGGGATAGTCACTCGAATTAGCATTAAAGGAGCTCCTTGCAGCCAAGCTTATAACATTACCAGAGGCACGAGATTGGGAACCAAGAGTTAAACCTTCATGGTGGAATGATGCACACTACTATGACTTTCATTGAAACAAAGGACACAAAAAAATGATTACATGCAACTGAAAAATTTGATACAAGATTTGATTGATAACAAGAAAATATTTGTAGAAGGACCTCAAACGAACAATGATCATGGAGCATTCAATAATCCTTTACCTAACTACGAAAGGGGAGAATCTTCTTCATCAAACACCAAAGGGAAAAATGTGAACTATGTTTATGATTCTACCATTCTCCATATCGAGGTAGTTGATGATCAAACTAATGACATTGAAATCAATGACCGACAAGACCTTATTGCAGTTGAGAATCAAATTAGTGACATCGCAATTGAGCATGAACAAAACATTGTTACAACTGGTAATCAAAACAATGATAGTGTTATAGCTGAAAATAAAATCAATGACATCAACATCAACATCAAATCAAATAAAATCAATGACATCATACCAATAAATCTGATCACAAATGTTGCTGCAACTGATAATTAGATTAATGTTATTAAAATCAGAGATAAAACAAGATTACCAACTAGTCAACACAACCACAAGAGGGCAGGCCAAAGTAATATTGAAAGGAGTTGCGTTTAAAATACTCGTTGCATCTTGTACATCCAAAGCAACTGTTGTCCCTTCAAATCAATAAAACATAGTTGACCAATTGTAGAAAATCCTAGCTCAAATATCCATATTGGAACTGCTGAAAATTTCACTAGCTCACAAAGAAATTCTAGAACAAGCTCTAGTAGCCACCACAATACCAAATAATCTGGAAGTTTGTCAATTCCAAGCTATGGTGGGACACTTGACCGCACCTCATTACCTCTAATTTTCTAAAAATGATGATGCATCACTCACCCATCCACACAATGCTGCCCTCCACATTGATGTTTTAATTCACAAACACTGGGTCAAACATGTTCTAATAGATGGTGGAGTTGGCCTAAATATCTACACTTTAAAACTTATCTGTGCACTTTGATATTCAAAAAATGCAATTGATGCTAGAAGAAAGATCACTATAAAAGCCTATGATGATGAAGAGAGATCCTCCCAAGGACTAATAGTGTTACCAATTCAAGTGGTGCCAGTTGTAAAAGATATAATTTTCCAAGTGTTAGACAAGGAGTTAACATACAATATACTCTTGGGATGTCCTTGGATTCATGAAATGTAAGCAGTTCCATCAACATATCACCAGTGCTTGAAGTTCCCTTATAACATGCAAGAAATCACCATTTTAGCTGATTCCAACAATCCTCAATATTGCAACACACTTAAAACAGTCCAAGATACTTTTGTGCCACATAAGAGGGAAGCTCACACTCCTAGTTCATCCAACAATGAAATACAACTAAATTCCTTGTCAAAATGGGTTGAGAAAAAGGAACAGTCAAAAGATAAGGGTATTAGTGATTCTACTCCATCAAGTAACAAAAGTCAATTAAATTCTTTGTCAAATTAGCTGGAGAAAAAGGACTAGTCAAAAGATAAGGGTATTAGTGATTCTACTCCATCAAGTAATGAAAGTCAATTAAATTCTTTGTCAAATCAGCTTGAGGAAAAGGTTCAGTCAAAAGACAAAGGCGTTGGTGATTCTGCTTCATCAAATCATGAAATTCAACTAAATTCTTTGTCAAAACTATTTGAGAAAAAAGTTCAATTGAAAGACAAAGGCATGGGGGAATATTCTTTTGAGAAGTCCTTATGTTTATCACAACTCTTACCTTCTCCAAGATCCTATGGAAATCCATCAACATCAAGACAACAATCCTCACAACCAATCACACTCTTTGATGGTAAGTTTATAAAAGCAGGAACCTTAGTGGATGAATCTGAAGATAAGGATGTTTTAAACTGGCTGTACAAAGATGAAGAACAATTACAAGCTCAACTCCCAATGTGTTGACAGAGCCATATGGTAAGGGTTTACAATCCTAGAGAAGATGGGATATGATGGAAAAGGTCCTGTTGGAAAAAGAAAAGAGGGTATCATAGAACCTATTCAACCCATCACGATGAATGCCAAGGACAAAAAAAGACTAGGATACAAAGAAGAGTCAAAGGAAGAAACCAAGCAACATATTTGTGAGTGAATCCTCCAATTGCGAGATAGTTCTGAAATAGATTCCAATGAGTATGAATGGGATTCCCTCTTTGAAGAATCTTGTCATGAAAAGAAATTGATGTAATACAAAGGTATGCACCAACGCGTATGGAGGGACAAAGCTTAGGGTCTAGACCACTTGAAATTGGATCACAACATATCGATGACTCTAGTGAAGATGATCAGACTTCAAGCGAGATAGATCACTCAGAGGAGAGTAACATCATAGACCTTGAAATTTCTATTGAACACTTTGAAGATTTTGCCATCATGACACTCACCCCTTTTGACCTTAACCAATTTGACAATTCTTTACCATTGGTACACCCCGAACTAATTGACTAGGACCAAACCGAGCTGCCTGATATACCTATCTTTCCAAATGATGACACCATTGTGAACTTCCTTTGCTCTGATAATCCTGAAACATGTTCCACCAATGAATCTCATAATGAAGCTTTAGATAAGGGGAGTGCCAAATCTCTTAGCTTCAAAACAATGAATATCAAAAATTGATCTAATGGTGAAAACCATTTAATGGCAGTATTAGATCAAGAAAAAGTAAAAATAAAGAGCGCATCTAATGGTGAAAACCTCTCTAAGGCATTGAAATATGGGAGATTTGACACTCTTCCTAAGTAATATCATGAGAGATCTTTAGTGCTAATTGAGCCAACACAATCCATCAACATTGGTACAGCTGAAACAACAAAGACCCTACATCTAGCAACATCCATGATAGAGGAAGAAAAACCAAGCTTCACCAAGTTCTTTGAGGAGAGACAAATCAAGTTTTCTTGGTCCTATGCTGACATGCCTGGCATAGATCCAAATATTATAATGCATCATTTATCACTACCACTTGGCGTAAAGCCAATGAAGCAAAAATTGAGAAAAATGCATCCGCACATTGCCCTTCTACTGAAAGCTAAATTGAAGAAACTATTGGATGCATGATTTATCCGACCTATTGACTATGTTGAATGGATCTCAAATATTGTACTAGTTTCAAAACCAGATAACAACATTAGGATATGTATAGATTTCATAGATCTTAATAGGCCTTGCCCGAAAGATGACTTTCCTTTGCCTAACATTGACATCATCGTGGATTTAAAAACACATCATGCAATGCTATCACTCATGGAAATTTTTTTAGGCTATAATCAGATAAAAATTGCACCATAGGATCAAGATAAAACTGCTTTCACATTCCCACGGGGTACTTTCTATTGGAACGTCATGTTGGACTCAAGGAACACTGAGAGGGGGGGTGAATTAGTGTTAAACAATGTTTAAATTACAATTCAAATCTTAAACCATTTACAGGATTTCAAAAAAAGTAAAGATGCAAGAACATGAGGGAAACAATCAAAAAATCATAACACCAAGATTTTTAAGTGGAAAGCTTGTTAGGGGAAAAACCACGGTGGAGGTTAATCCACAATTTATACTCTATTAAAAGTATGAAGAAAAAGGGGAATGCACATGCATTCAGGCACACTGCCTAGAGCTCACTACTCAAAAATAGGAAGTCTCACTGCCTTATAATATATTTGGATTACAACAAAGAGTTGAACTGAGAAAGTAGCATCTACAAATGCCCGGTTTCAGTTCCAGTGAGGCTCATAGATCATATTCTGGACCTTCATCTGATTCTGCACTTCGCTTTGCTCTACCTTAATTCACTTCACAAAATCCTCTTCTACTCAATTGGAAATATCTCAACTACTTTTTTGATATTCGTAGACACATGATATAAACACTACCACCTTGCATCCATACATACAAAATGAATTGACCAATCTCATATTTATATTCGCGAGCAAGAATTCAATCGCTATATGTTGGCTTCATTAGAATAGAAAATATCTTTCAAATGTTGGCTCAGATCATGAGTAATATTTAATGCACATCCACATAAGTCAGCCAAACCATAGTTAGGACCCAATTTTTTTTTTCCAACACAAGAATACCTTAATTAATTATACCTCAAAAATTCGTGACATGCCATATTCACTAAGTCGGCCACCATGAACTAATAAACAGAAAATCATCCTGTCAGATCTTCTAACTTATACACCGATTAATGTGACATCACAAAACTTAACAATAAGATAAAATAGATACTTAACAACCTTCCCTGAGATCCACAACTCAAAATGATAATCCGGTGAAGCATACAGATCGACATACTAACCAGATACCTTGTTCTTCACTCACACTTTTGGTAATACTTTGTTCTTTACTTTGTTTTCCGATATGAACAAATCTTGATCTGCGGACTAGAATAATGACTTTGGTTTCCATCAATTATAACACTAAAAGCCATATGCCAACAATCTCCCCCTTTGGCATTGATGGCAACACTTAGTGAAAAATGACTAAGTGTCGGAACCAATATGATTATGCTGCCAGAGTTCAAAATTTCAAAACACAACTCCCCCTTAAAATGATAAGGCATAAAAACACAACTCCCCCTTAGAATGATAAGGCATTTTTAACTGCTCTCTCTCCCCCTTTGAAATCAATGACAAACATATTTTGGATCTCCCCCCTTGCTAATTCAAAAATTGGATCAAAATTTGAAGAAATACAACTGTCACTCAAGTCAAAAAATTATCTTGTACTTATCTTTCATTTCTGGAAGAAATTTCCTCCAAGCTTCTACTGAAATCCCAATGATTAAGATCAAGCTATTGTTTTCAGATGTTTGGTTGATAATTTGGATGAGAGATTCTGGAATTGTGATTGCCTCTTCTAATTTCTCTCCTTTCCTCACAACCTCAATTAACTGCTCCAGTCTGCATTTGGTTAAATCCTTCACCTTCCAAAAGGTGTCCACAAGGTTGTTTTTGGTGAAATGAAAATTTGCATGCTTAGGCTGCAACTCTTGAATCCTTTTCTTGACTACACCATCTTGATCCTGAAACATGTTATAGTCCTAACCAATCTTGTTCAACTTAGTTTCAATATGCTCCAGCTTATCTTTGTATCTCCCAACTGCATGAGGCCAACAAAGACAATAGTTGTAGATGCTATTTTATATATTTATGCATTGTCTCAACACATTCATTTTCCTTTTTCATTTGGTAAGAGATAGCCTAAACTGCTCCTTCAAATGTAGAATTATTTCTTCCTCTTTCCTGTCCTCAGACTCAGAGACCATGGCTTCCTTAATGCATTCAATCATCTCTTCAGGAAACACATTCTGCAAACTCTCCAATCCAATATTATTGCACAAAAAATAAGTACTTAGTGTGCCCTCGATCAGGTCCTGCTCATATGAGGGTCTATCAGACCATATGTCAACAATTTTTTGCATCCCATCTTTCTCTTGAACAAGCTGCAATATCTTTACTTTGGATAAAACACCTTCTTCTTTGCTTCCTTCTACCATTACTACATCTGGTTCAACTGATTCCGGTTCTTCCCTTGGAGTGTACTCATTAGATTCCTCATCTGGTATGTCCACAATCAATTGTTCTTTACATTTTCCTTCAATTCTTGGAGTCTTGTGTGTCGGAGGAGTGTAATCAAGAATCTCTTGTGATCTTTTCTTCTTCCTCCCATGTCATAGGAAGAGGATCCAAATTCAAGTGGTCTTACCAGAATGGAGATGCTAATTGATCCAAACTTCCCTAGCAATTATTTAAGGAAATTTGCATACCCTTGCTCACAATTTACCAAAGTATTAGAATGTTCAAAAATCTGTTTACAAACCGGTTCATTCTCTTTCCATACAACATTATTGATCTGTGGTAAGCAATTCAGAAAATACATCACAAGACATATGACCAAGGTACCAAATTGAAGGGGTAATCTACCTCCTTTGTTAGTTGCACATTTTCCATCAATTGATCTTTTAGCAATCCACATAGGTCAAAATCATGATCCTCCATTATCATTTTATGAGATGTAAACTGCATCTGCCAAAGTTGTGCCTTCCCTGTTTCTGAAAAATATTTTGTATGAGATTCCATGCACAATGTACCTTGTTATCAAATCTTTGATCGTCGAAATTATCAAAGCCCTTTGATCTCCTGTTACTCCGGTTAGGGTTTTGACTTCCTTGTTCCAAATCGACTTCTTTTTTGGTATATCCCCAACATCACATAATCCAATTAGATTCTTAATCAACTCTTTCGAAATGAGATAGGGTTTATCCAGAGTTAGAATTTCATCATTCAATTTGTTCAAGATAAACCTAACAACTTTCACGTTATCAAAATAGGGAATTTCACTCCAAATGTCCAAACTTTTGTGTTTCACACCTTCAAGCCATTTCAATTCATCGACCAACAACATATTTCTCACATCCCTAATCTTCTTACTGCTATATTCATCTAAATTCACCATTCCTTTGATTTTCTTCATTTTCCTTTTCATACCGAACAAGTTTCTCCCAAGCACCAAATTAAGTGAGAATTCTACAAGCAATTGAAATACCTGACAAATTCACCGCCAAATTTACTTTACTCCTTCAAAATTCTACTGCAGAGGCTCTCCTTCTATTCTTCTTCAATGCAAGGTGATAAATAAGGGTTCCAAAGACCCTTTTATAATTTTCACACCTAACCTTTTTACCACATTAAATTTTTTTCCCTAGGTGTTCCGGATACTCTGTTTTCTCAGACAACAAAAGAAGAATTCATCTACAGACCTTCTACATCTCAAATTTATGCACAAGCAATCACTGATACATCTGTAAACTATTAGCACAACTACTAAAAATTTCCTGCATTCCGGTGCTAGCTACCGATAGGGGGACAAAGGATTTTCTTGAAAAACTCCTCCTAGGCCAATGGCGTAAGATAAATTTTTGGAGGAATTACCAGAAGCTGATTCTGGTGTGGGCTTATTTCCTTCATTAGATTCACTCTTCCCTACCCATGTTTTCTTCATTTGATCTCTTATTTCTTCCACTATCACTTTCCCTTTTCCTTTATCATCTTTTTGTGAAATTATGCCTTTGTATATCAGATCTCTTCTATCCATGTTTCTATTCCTATAGAATCTTGCAATGTGACCAAATCTGTTGCAATTGTAACACACAAGATCTCTTTGTCTAGACCACTCATTCCATTGATTTCATCTTGATCTGTATTGATTAGCAACATGCCCAAATATTCCATAGGTGTAGCATTTAACATTCCTTGCACTGACAGACATACTTCTGCATTCAATTGAATTATGACCAAACTTATTACAACTAAAACACTGACCGAGAAATGAAGGACTGCTTGAATTTATTTTACTTCTACACTAAGAATCCATATGACCAAATTTATTACAAGCAAAGTAGTGACTATTAAAATTTTGAGCATTGGGTTGTCTTATCAGACTGCCTTTGTTCATTTGATTTCTTTGTTTGGAATCCTTATGTTCAGATCCGAAGCTTTCTCCCTTCTCATATCCAAGACCTCACTTGTCATTTGCATCCTTCTATCCTTTAGTCAGTTCATCAAGCTTAGTAGAACTAATCCTAAACTTCTCCCTGTATTCATTTGCAGTAGTGAGTTCATCTCTGAGAATAAATATCCGTCTTTCAAGCTCTTGTTCATTATTTCTGGATTGTTGTAGTTCAATCTCCAGTTGAATGAATCCACTATTAACTCTGCTACATTCTTCATATCTTTCTTTTAATGACTGGGCTAGATTCTCCTCATTCTTTTTCCTTTCTTTAATCTCCTTAGTTATCTTTATCACCATAGATTCCATCTCAAACTTTAGAATAGCATTGTTTCTAGCAAGCTTTTCGCATTCTTCAGTTATTTATTTTAGGGTCTGATTCAGGTGAACATCTTCCAAGAATTTACTTTCTTTCTACTTCAGCTGATCACATAGTTCCTTCCTCTTTTCTCTTGACTCATTGATTTTATCCTTCAATGATTGAATGAATTTTTTAGCATCCTCAATATTTGTTTTTAATTCCAGGACTTCTGCTTTAGAGTGATCAAGATCATCAAGTGCCACCAAAAGCTACTGTTGAAGACCACCAGAGTCCATTGCATTCCAAGATCCACCTCAAGTTGTTAAACTTCTGCAAAGGAACCTTGCTCTGATACCAATTGTTGGACTCAAGGAACACTGAGAGGGGGGGTGAAGCAGTGTTCAACAATATTTAAATTGCAATTCAGATCTTAAACCATTTACAATATTTCAACAAAAGTAAAGATGCAAACACATGAGGGAAACAATCAAAACACCATAACACCAAGATTTTTACGTGGAAACCTTGTTAGGGGAAAAACCATGGTGGAGGTTAATCCACAATTTATCCATACATACAAAATGAATTGACCAATCTCATATTTATATTCGCGAGCAAGAATTCAATTGCTATATGTCGGCTTCAATAGAATAGAAAATATCTTTCAAATGTCAGCTCAGATCATGAGTAATCTTTAATGCACATCCACATAAGTTGGGCCAACCATAGCTAGGACCCAAAACAAAATTTCCAACACAAGAATACCTTAATTAATTATACCTCAAAAATCCACAACATGCCATATTAACTAAGTCGGCCACCATGAGCTAATAAACAAAAAATTATCTTGTCGGATCTTCTAACTTATACACTGATTAATGTGACATCACAAAACTTAACAATAAGATAAAATAGATACCTAAAAACCTTCCCCGAGATCCATAACTCAAAATGATAATCCAGTGAAGCATACAAATCGACATACTAATCGGATACCCTGTTCTTCACTCACACTTCTAGTAATACTCTGTCTGCCGGTATGAAAAAATCCTAATCCATGGACCAAAATAATGACTTAGGTTGCCATCAATGACAACACTAAAATCCATATGCCTACATGTCATGCCTTTTGGGTTTAAGAATTCTAGAGCCACTTATCAACGTGCAATGCCGAATATCTTTCATGACATGATGCATACATTCATGGAGGATTATATGGATGACATATTAGCAAAATATTTCACCAAGAAGGGCCATATAGAAATCCTAGATAAACTATTCACTTGATTGGAGAAGTTCAATGTGATATTAAACCCAAAGAAATGTGTGTTTGGTGTGACATCATCTAAACTTTTAGGATATATAGTATCAACTAAAGGCATTGAGGTGGATCTTGCGAAAGTAAAAGCCATCATGGAGATGCCTCCTCCCAAGAATATCAACCAACCCAGATCTTTACAGGGATGATTCCAATCTATCAAAAGGTTCATCGCACAACTGGTAGATAAAAATCATCCTTTTAATCACTTTCTACACAAGAACATTTCTTTTAAATGGGATGAAAAATGTGAACCAACTTTTAATCAACTGAAACAGTATCTGATGTCACCACCTATACTGGTACTGCCAACTGAAGGAAAACCATTATTACTCTACATAGCAACAACAAAGGTATCTTTGGGTGCTCTACTGGCACAAAAAGTTTCTATAGGAAAAGAAAGGGCTATTTATTACATCAACAAAACCTTGAATGGCTATGAAATCAACTACAAATTTATTGAAAAAGCTTGTTTGGCAATAGTATTTGCTACTGAACAACTAAGACACTACATGTTAACCCATACCATCAAACTCATAGAAAAAATTGATCCACTAAAGTATTTACTTAGCAAAGTTTCCTTGACAAGAAGACTAGCCAAGTGGGTAAGATATTGAGTGAATTTGACATTTAGTATGTGGATTGAAGATCAATCAAGGGTTAGGTCATAGTAGATCAGCTAGTTGAAGCACCATTACAAGATGATCATCCGATGCATATTGAGTTTCCAGATGCAGATATCCTTACAGTGTCAACTCAATAGTGGATGTTATACTTTGATGGATCTTACATGCAACATGGATTAGGGGTAGGAATCCTATTTGTCACACCTCAAGGACACACCATTCCAAAATCCTAAGGTTAATGTTTCCTTGCACTAACACAACTGAGTATGAAGCATTGATCATTGGTATCAAGATAGCCATAGAGTGGAAAATCATAGAGTTACAAGTCTATGGAGATTCTCAACTAGTCATCAATCAAGTTAATGATGACTACCAAAAAAAAGATGACAAGTTGATGCCATACAAAAGAATGGTGGATGATTTCAAGAAATACTTTGTTGAGATCAAATTTGAACAAATTCTAGGAGGGGAGAATAAAGCTGTAGATGCCATGGTAACAATTGCTTCTCTCCTGCAGATACTAGAAAAATGAGCTCGTTATGAATTCATGGCGAAACAATTGTTTAACCCCACCTATGATAACCTTGAATTCCAAGTAATATATCATCTAGTCGAGGCTAAAGCTTCAATATATGGGAAGATATACACCTATCTAATAGACAATACCCTACCACCAAATTTATCCCAAAACCAAAAACATAACTTTATCCGACAAGCGGCTCGACATACCCTGATAACTGATGTACTTTATCGACGAGGTCTTGATGGTACTCTCCTTTGGTGTCTTGAACATAACGAAGCTGAAACCACTTTATGTGAAGTTCATGAAGGTATGTGGAACTCATTGAAGTGGACTAACTTTAGCTAAGAAACTCCTACGCTTGGGGTATTACTGGTTGAATATGGAGGAGTCTTTTCAATTTGTTAAGAAGTGCCAAAAATGCCAAGTCCATGGAAACTTGATACATGCATCAACACAGGAGCTATAACCATTCACATCAACATGGCCTTTCTATCAATGGGGAATTGACCTTGTAGGTAAAATTCATTTGTCATCTTCCAATGGGAAAAAGTTCATCATCACATCCACAGAGTATTTTACAAAGTGGATTGAAGTTGATCCCTTAACCACAATCATTGGAAAACAAATTCTATCCTTCATCCTAAATTACATTATCTGTCGGTATGGCATTCCTCAATCCATTGTCATGGAAAATGGTAGACCTTTCAAGAATTAGGATGTCCAAGAACTTTGTGAAAGGTTTCATATCCAACATCAATTTTCCACACCTTACTACCCTCAAGGGAATGGCCAAGCAAAGGCCTTAAACAAAACCATTCTTAAAATCTTGAAGAAAATTTTCAACGATGCTGGACGTGACTGACACATTCAATTGAACCTTGCTCTATGGGCTTACCGTACTAGTATCCACAGCCCAACATGAGCCACACCATATGCTCTAGTCTATGGATCAAAATCCATTTTACCTATTGAGGTTGAGCTACCATCCCTACGAGTGTCTTTGAAGGGAATTATCTCAAAGGAAAATTATAGAGTATCCAGGCTACAATAATTGGAACTGTTGGATGAGTGTCATTAGCATGTAGTTGATCACCTGAAATCCTATTAGCAGAGGATGTCCAAAAGTTATAATCACAAGGTCAAACCAAGAAAATTTTAGGTTGGTGACTTGGTCCTGAAAGAAAATCCTTGAAATCAATAGGATTGAGAAAAGAAAGGAAAATTTGAACCAAATTGTCTAGGTCCTTTTGTGGTCGTATCAGTCTATGGATCTAGAGCCTATCAGTTGTCTACGCTTGAAGGGGATTTGTTTGAGGAACCTATCAACAACCTACACCTCAAGAAATTCTACACCTAACTTATTCGATGTATAGAAAAAGTCCTAAAAAATGGTCACCCTAATGAAAACCTAGCAAACAGGCGTCTTGGTGACAACAAAAAAAATAAAAAAAGAGAAAAAAATACAAAAAAATCAAAAAATTGAAAATACAAAAAAAAGTGAAAAATAAAAAAAATAAAAAAATCATAAAATCTGAAAAAGTGCAATAAAAATAGTAGTGTCTGCTATTTGTGAGTTGATCATTATTACTATGTGAATTGTCTCGAGACGTGCTCTACAAAGTATCATTGATGAAATTCAGAATTTGCATAGGAAAATGATTAACTCTTGTTTGTTTATGCAAGAAATGCTCAGGTCATCTTCATTTAATTATACCTAGATGCTTGTGTTAACTTGCAATATCAAAAAATCATGAAAGTAGTACTCAAGTCATCATGGTCTAATTATACCATTGATGTTTTTACTCACTTTCAACAATTCAAAGGCTCAATGATGATAAAAGCACAACAAATCGGCTGATACAATGACAACATTGCATATTTAGATTTGCATGGTTAAAGTAGATTGCATCCATATTAGTTTTTGCATATGCATTTATAGATTTTCCAAGGCTGGCACAATTTTCAAAATGATGTTATCTCTACCATTAATGGATTGAGTACATTTGACATTAACAAAAACATATCATTTCATATAGTTGCATAATCATTTGCATGTCATACATACATTAGAAAGCACTATCATATCATACATCCATCCATGCATTAGATCATATATTTGCATTAGAAAATACCAAAAAAAAAGTGCATCACATATCAATTGCATAATAAAATCCATCTCATAGCATAAAAGAATCATCTATAAAGCATATAGAATCATAATCCATGCATCATAATCATGATTGCATCTCTACGTATCCATGACATAAGCATATTAAACATCACATAGCATATAGAATAGAAACTAAATGCATCCATCATAAACACATATAGACATCATATAGATCACTAATCATCGCTATGTATAATATAATCTCAAAATAAATGTCAAGTGTAAAATGATATCCAAATATGTCAAGAGGTACAACATCAATGTGACAGTAAATCATAATGTCTTAGCTGAATCGAAGTATACAAATGTCTCAAATACATCAAAGGTCATCACAATGGCTATGTGCTACTAGCCCTAGATAGTGTCAGCCCTGCACCTCCTGCTGCACCACTTGATGGCCTTGCACCTGGATCTCTATGAGGTGGCCTAGTCACATCCCTGTTGGTAGTCCTAGAATGATTGTGCGAACTGGAAAACTGAGCATAACTGACCCAACACTCTGGAGGAACTACCTCATGATATTGTCCCTTGTAATACTCTACCCCGCAAGTTGCATGTGTAACCTCTCTGAGCATATATGCTATCAAGGTACCCTCAGGAACTTTGTAGTCTCTCTACCAATGATTCAACCTGCTCACACCGTTGTCTTAGGCTATCTCTCTCTGTAGTGAGCATAGCAATTTGTGCCTGTGCCTGTGCATGTGCTTGTGCCTGTGCCTATATCTGACCCTGTATTTGTACCCGTTGACCCTGTAGAGTCCGTATCTGGGCCTGTAAAGCAACTATCTGAGCTTGCTGCTGCTATGAGGGAAAATGAATCTAAACATGATGCTGTGCTACAGCCACCAGGGATCTCCTCCTTTGAGGCACTCTGAGAAATAACATTGTTATGTCACCACCATAACCTCCATCACCATCTCTGCCACCATCACCATCCCTGCCACCATCACCATCTCTGCCACCTCCTCCATCTCCATTGCCATCATATTTGTCATCACTGCTCTCTCTATCCTCCTCATCATCACCTCCTCCACCCCTCCTCTGTCTTAGTGCTTGATCATCATCCAGTGTCGATATTGGCTCGTCTGGACTAGATATCCTCAGGAAAGGATGTGAAAAGAAATAGTGTGCATACTCCTGTGACATTGCAACCTTTATGATCTTTGGATGATACTACCATACAATTTCTTGTAATTTGAGGTACTTTTCACATGCTACATCATATGATAAAATAAGCCCCCACTCTGGAATGTCCTATCATCTGCGTGCATATAGCGCAACTCCCTGGGGCATACCCTATACTCGTTTGTACTATCGCAACACTCTCCCAAGAAGGAATCTCTCCATCAAAAACAATGTCCTCCCAATGAAATATCTAGTAGTGCACACATATGGCATCTCTGTGTCATCCTCCGGCCACTACTCGTAGTCTAGATAGGGCCTCCATGTCACGGTATCCAAATCATCCAAAATCCTCCACCAGTACTCTAATTTTCCCAACTTATGCTGGACAATTGGACCTATATATCCATGAACATAAGGTCAACCAACCAGACAGTGTCTATCAACCACTAGATGAGTGAAAACTATATGCTCCCATGACCATATCTATAGCAATGTCACCCCAACTAACAAACTAGCTCCTATGAGATAAACCACCTGATGAAGATCATTGTACAAGTGTGCTAGCATGCAAGATCCCAAAGCATATCTATTCCCTTGTGTGATCATGCTCTCTAATACCTGACCCCAACTGATTGAGAGTTCCTTTGGCCTACGGTCGAGACATAATCCTCCAATGAATCCAACAAGAACACATGGTAGTGTCACATATGCATCAACCATATCCCACCATGGAATCTCATATCCACAAATATGGTCATCCTCAAAGACTCTCCTCAATGCATCAGCGCCCCCCTGCTTTGTGGAATCATAGACAACCAACTCACCAACAACATGAATCCTCAAGATATGGTAAACATCCTCTAGTTTCATTGTCATCTCACTAGTGGCTAAGTGAAAGGTGTTGTGGTCACTGTGCCACCTCTCTACCAAAGCGGTAAGAAGTCCCCTATTAATCCTATGCTGGGGCATATCTATCAAAGAAGTCAATCTGCATCATCCAATCACATCTAGACCAGCTTGCACTAGATGTGGAATCAAATCCCAGGTCTTTGGGAATCGCTCCTGAGACTGAAGGATCCTTGAAGGATCCTATCATCATAACATATCACAAATCAACAATCTTATCAATCAACATCAATCAACCTATCAATCTAATTAGCTCTAATGAGATTTTGATTACATCTTGTGAGTGTCTATCATTGATCCTCACCTATCATGAGGTCAATCATCATTATCCTATCATTGATCCTCACCTATCATGAGGTCAATCATCATTATCCTATCATTGAATCTCACCTATCATGAGATCAATCATCATCTAATCTATCAACATCATCAAACAACATCAAAACATCGGCTGATGCTATCAACAATCATCAAAGTCAAGGAGTCTAATAAAAAAAAATCATCAATTTGGTGTAAATGTGTTGAAACAATGCTTCAATGCGCTAAAAACATAAATGCACTAGAGAATTCTATCAATGCGCCATAACAGGGTTTCTATGCGCTAAATTACCAAATGCACCATCAAAATTCATCAATGTGCTATTTCATTTCATCAATGCACTAAATGACCCAATGCACTAGAGAAATAACCCTATGTGCCAATTCATGACCTACATGTGCTACAACTCTATATGCGCTACATCATTCACTCGATGCACTGCATCTTGACCTTTATGTGCTAATTTAATGTATGTGCGACATCTTGACCTAAATGTGCTAAACAATTTACGATACGTGCTAATCTATAGAATGTGCCAAAACAGTAACTGAATGCGCTATATCGGAGCTCAAATGTACTAAAAAACTAAAAATCAAATTTCAAACTTGAAAAATGTGGGAAAAACGTGTTTCACAATTTATGAGGAGGTTTTTTAGGGTACATACTAAAGGTCCATACACGGCTGGGTAGTTGTTACATTGGACTTGCTCGAATCAATGGGTTTGGATCGAAATCACCATCTTGCTAAATTTTCACAAGGTTGCTCAATCACTCTAATCTTTCAAAATGAAATGGCTCAAATGAGTTCTTTTCACATATTTTTAATCTTTTAAAGGGGATTTAAGTGGGATTCATTTTATTTTTCAAAAAGGGCCTTAATTAATCAACTAATCACCTAG